>OY726528.1:4338953-4823953 GCA_963383655.1 Bathymodiolus septemdierum
AGTCAAGAGAGATAACATTAACCTGTATCTAAGTCAAGAGAGTTAACATTAACCTGTATCTAAGTCAAGAGAGATAACATTAACCTGTATCTAAGTCAAGAGAGATAACATTAACCTGTATCTAAGTCAATAGAGATAACATTAAGCTGTATCTAAGTCAAGAGAGTTAACATTAACCTGTATCTAAGTCAATAGAGATAACATTAACCTGTATCTAAGTCAAGAGAGATAACATTAACCTGTATCTAAGTCAAGAGAGATAACATTAACCTGTATCTAAGTCAAGAGAGTTAACATTAACCTGTATCTAAGTCAAGAGAGATAACATTAACCTGTATCTAAGTCAAGAGAGATAACATTAACCTGTATCTAAGTCAAGAGAGTTAACATTAACCTGTATCTAAGTCAAGAGAGTTAACATTAACCTGTATCTAAGTCAATAGAGATAACATTAACTTGTATCTAAGTCAAGAGAGTTAACATTAACCTGTATCTAAGTCAATAGAGATAACATTAACCTGTATCTAAGTCAAGAGAGATAACATTAACTTGTATCTAAGTCAAGAGAGATATTCGAGCAAATAGAATATTCTTATACAAAACAAAAACATTAGGAGAAACATAAATGTGTTTCTTTAAAGTTTATTACTGTCATCTTTATGTATACTAATGCATAGACCACAATTACCCGTTCTAATATAAAATCAAATTGACATAAAGTTTGTTAGTTATTGAGATTTAACTGACCTACCTTTCCGGAGCACCTTAGTTCACCCCCAGTTTTTAGTGGGGTTCGTGTTATTCGATCTGTAGTTTTATGTGTATGTTTTGTAGATCTTTGTTTGTCCTTTTGTCCCTTTTCTTTTTGCAATTGTATTGTCTGTCCTTTGATTTACGAATTCTGATTATCCCTTTTGTATCTTAAACCACTACTTAAAAAGGTGGAGTTTGCTATATATATCTTTAATATTACATGACTTACATATCCTCCAATGGCGTTGTAGAATTTGATGGCTTCCGGTACAGTGCAATATGGACTATCATCACGTGTCCCCTTGTAGCCAAAACCGTCCTGAAAACTAGTATTGTAGCCAAATGACGTTACTAGCGGTTTTACCCAATCATGATGATTCCTTTTAACGTGCAGTATAGCACATCCTCGAGGGGTATACATCCATTTATGAAGATTTCCTAGAAAAGTTGATTCTTTTATAAAAAATGTTGAGTGATTAGCAATCAATCAGAGGGTCGAATTTTTTTGAGTAGACAGCAATGTTATAAAACTAAAAATCAATTGGTTCATGATGATATAAATTTATATAAGATTTAAAAAAAAATAAAACATGATAATTACATGTGGAAATTGGTCTGTAAGCAATAAAATCCAAAGCAAAAATCCCAAACTGTCGGAACAGTTCCAAATTCAATCGAGAAATTATGAATATGTAGCCAAAATCGATACCTTTAGCATATATATACATGACCGTTCATATTCCAGGCAAAGCAGTAAAACAGTATAAGGTTGCCATATTTGGTATCATGGGTTGGATGCAGTCTTATGTTATGTTTGCGATACTTGGACCTTATTATATGTATACTGTACAATTTATTTCTCTAATTTTAAAGGATATTATTTACCTGCATAGAAATCGGCATCAAGTTGTCTCAAGTTCAATGGTATTTGACCGGGAGCATGAGCACCATCTATCATAGTTAGAACTCCATACTCTTTACAAAGGGGAATTAACTTCTCAAGGGGCATTTTAATAGCAGATGGACTTGTTATGTGATCTGAAATAATGCAAACAAATATAGAACATGTAGTTTAATCCTACAACATGAATGAGAAATTCACGACTAGATCTTTTTGCTCAAGTCTTGAGCTGTTATCGTGTAACTCCTCCTATATATTTAGTTTTATTCTTTTAAATTCTTCATTTATCTGCGGAATGGTCGAATATATACTATATAGTGCCAACAGTAACAAATGACTCACTGGGATTTGTCAAAGGAAGAATCTTTGGATTGTATCAAGGTAAATGGGAGATGATTGATGGTGTTGGACAATTTTACAGTTAATTCTTCAGAAATGCCTGTACCAAGTCATGGTCATTACGGTCTTCACAGTTTTTCGGTTGTTGACTGATTTTGTCTGTTTATATACTTACGAGTTTTGACTTTTCCTTTGTAAGAATGTTCGGAGTTCAGTAATTTTGTTATTACCGTTATTTCCTATCACTCATCAAAATTGTCAGTTCGATTCCTGAACTGTTGTATTTCATACAGATGTCTCGGAAAACAGTTACTGCTGTCGGAATCCTATCTCACATATTTCTACTTTGAACGTACCTAGATAAAGTGTAGATTATTCCAGAAACCCGAGGATGACAAAGATAGAACCAGAATATACATAGACAAAGTACGACTTAGACAAAGTGTAGATTATTCCAGAAACCCATGGATGACAAAGATAGAACCAGAATATATATAAACAAAGTGCGACCTAGACCAAGTGTAGATTATTCCAGAAACCCGAGGGTGACAAAGAGAGAACCAGCATATATATAAACAAAGTACGACCTAGACAAAGTGTAGATTATTCCAGAAACCCGAGGATGACAAAGATAGAACCAGAAAATATATAAACAAAGTACGACCTAGACAAAGTGTAGATTATTCCAGAAACCCGAGGATCACAAAGATAGAACCAGAATATATATAAACAAAGTACGACCTAGACAAAGTGTAGATTATTCCAGAAACCCGAGGATGACAAAGATAGAACCAGAATATATATAAACAAAGTACGACCTAGACAAAGTGTAGATTATTCCAGAAACCCGAAGAAGACAAAGATAGAACCAGAATATATAGACAAAGTACGACCTAGACCAAGTGTAGATTATTCCAGAAACCCGAGGATGACAAAGATAGAACCAGAATATATATAAACAAAGTACGTCCTAGACAAAGTGTAGATTATTCCAGAAACCCGAAGAAGACAAAGATAGAACCAGAATATTTAGACAAAGTACGACCTAGACCAAGTGTAGATTATTCCAGAAACCCGAAGAAGACAAAGATAGAACCAGAATATATATAAACAAAGTACGACCTAGACAATGTATAGATTATTCCAGAAACCCGAGGATGACAACGATAGAACCAGAATATATATAAACAAAGTACGACCTAGACAAAGTGTAGATTATTCCAGAAACTCGAGGATCACAAAGATAGAACCAGAATATATATAAACAAAGTACGACCTAGACAAAGTGTAGATTATTCCAGAAACCCGAGGATGACAAAGATAGAACCAGAATATATATAAACAAAGTACTACCTAGACCAAGTGTAGATTATTCCAGAAACCCGAGGATGACAAATATAGAACCAGAATATATATAAACAAAGTACGACCTAGACAAAGTGTAGATTATTCCAGAAATCCGAGGATGACAAAGATAGAACCAGAATATATATAAACAAAGTACGACCTAGACAAAGTGTAGATTATTCCAGAAACCCGAAGAAGACAAAGATAGAACCAGAATATATATAGACAAAGTACAACCTAGACAAAGTGTAGATTATTCCAGAAACCCGAGGATGACAAAGATAGAACCAGAATATATATAAACAAAGTACGACCTAGACCAAGTGTAGATTATTCCAGAAACTCGAGGATGACAAAGATAGAACCAGAATATATATAGACAAAGTACGACCTAGACAAAGTGTAGATTATTCCAGAAACCCGAGGATGACAAAGATAGAACCAGAATATATATAAACAAAGTACGACCTAGACCAAGTGTAGATTATTCCAGAAACCCGAGGATGACAAAGATAGAACCAGAATATATATAAACAAAGTACGACCTAGAAAAAGCGTAGATTATTCCAGAAACCCGAGGATGACAAAGATAGAACCAGAATATATATAAACAAAGTACGACCTAGACCAAGTGTAGATTATTCCAGAAACCTGAGGATGACAAAGATAGAACCAGAATATATATAAACAAAGTACGACCTAGACCAAGTGTAGATTATTCCAGAAACCCGAAGATGACACAGATAGAACCAGAATATATATAAACAAAGTACGACCTAGACAAAGTGTAGATTATTCCAGAAACCCGAGGATGACAAAGATAGAACCAGAATATATATAAACAAAGTACGACCTAGACCAAGTGTAGATTATTCCAGAAACCCGAGGATGACAAAGATAGAACCAGAATATATATAAACAAAGTACGACCTAGAACAAGTGTAGATTATTCCAGAAACCCGAGGATGACAAAGATAGAGCCAGAATATATATAAACAAAGTACGACCTAGACAAAGTGTAGATTATTCCAGAAACCCGAGGATGACAAAGATAGAACCAGAATATATATAGACAAAGTACGACCTAGACCAAGTGTAGATTATTCCAGAAACCCGAGGATGACAAAGATAGAACCAGAATATATATAAACAAAGTACGACTTAGACAAAGTGTAGATTATTCCAGAAACCCATGGATGACAAAGATAGAACCAGAATATATATAAACAAAGTACGACCTAGACAAAGTGTAGATTATTCCAGAAACCCGAGGATGACAAAGATAGAACCAGAATATATATAAACAAAGTACGACCTAGACAAAGTGTAGATTATTCCAGAAACCCGAGGATGACAAAGATAGAACCAGAATATATATAAACAAAGTACGACCTAGACAAAGTGTAGATTATTCCAGAAACCCGAGGATGACAAAGATAGAACCAGAATATATATAAACAAAGTACGACCTAGACCAAGTGTAGAATATTCCAGAAACCCGAGGATGACAAAGATAGAACCAGAATATATATAAACAAAGTACGACCTAGACAAAGTGTAGATTATTCCAGAAACCCGAGGATGACAAAGATAGAACCAGAATATATATAAACAAAGTACTACCTAGACCAAGTGTAGATTATTCCAGAAACCCGAGGATAACAAAGATAGAACCAGAATATATATAGACAAAGTACGACCTAGACCAAGTGTAGATTATTCCAGAAACCCGAGGATGACACAGATAGAACCAGAATATATATAAACAAAGTACGACCTAGACAAAGTGTAGATTATTCCAGAAACCCGTGGATGACAAAGATAGAACCAGAATGTATATAAACAAAGTACGACCTAGACAAAGTGTAAATTATTCCAGAAACCCGAGGATGACAAAGATAGAACCAGAATATATATAAGCAAAGTACGACATAGACAAAGTGTAGATTATTCCAGAAACCCGAGGATGACAAAGATAGAACCAGAATATATAGACAAAGTACGACCTAGACAAAGTGTAGATTATTCCAGAAACCCGAGGATGACAAAGATAGAACCAGAATATATATAAACAAAGTACGACCTAGACAAAGTGTAGATTATTCCAGAAACCCGAGGATGACAAAGATAGAACCAGAATATATTTTAGCAAATGACGACCTAGACAAAGTGTAGATTATTCCAGAAACCCGAGGATGACAAAGATAGAACCAGAATATATATAGACAAAGTACGACCTAGACCAAGTGTAGATTATTCCAGAAACCCGAGGATGACAAAGATAGAACCAGAATATATATAAACAAAGTACGACCTAGACCAAGTGTAGATTATTCCAGAAACCCGAGGATGACAAAGATAGAACCAGAATATATATAAACAAAGTACGACCTAGACAAAGTGTAGATTATTCCAGAAACCCGAGGATGACAAAGATAGAACCAGAATATATATAAACAAAGTACGACCTAGACCAAGTGTAGATTATTCCAGAAACCCGAGGATGACAAAGATAGAACCAGAATATATATAAACAAAGTATGACAAACATACATTATTTGGCATTACAGTCTTTCAATTTGGAGCGTAACTGATGTAGGTTATTCTAGAAACATGTCGTGCGCGGGGAATTTGATATCTATGTTTTTATCATAAATTTTTATGGCATTTTGAATCCGTGTCTCCAAAATATCTAATTAATGTATATATTCATCATTATTTATCAGGAATTGCCTACCCTTCCGGAGCAAATGAGTTCACCCCTGGTTTTTAGTGGGGTTCGTTTTACTCGATCTTTAGCTATGTTTTGTAGATCGTTGTTTGTCCTTCTAACTTTTGGCCATTGTGTTGTCTGTTCTTCTAACTTTTGGCCATTGTGTTGTCTGTTCTTCTAACTTTTGGCCATTGTGTTGTCTGTCCTTCTTCGAATTACGAATTCTAATTACTCCTTTGGTATCTTCAAACTGTTCTTATCTTAATAACATACCTAAAACAGCCATTTTAACATTCGTGTTATTTTTGAAGTAGTCTCTGTACATATCTACCACTTCATCTTCACTGTTGATAGGGAACTTTAAAGATAGGTAGTCAACTCGTACACCTGAAACATATATCACATCATAAATTAAATACAGGTAGTAACACGTACACCTGAAACATATATCACATCATAAATTAAATACAGGTAGTAACACGTACACCTGAAACATATATCACATCATTAATTAAATACAGGTAGTAACACGTACACCTGAAATATATATCACATCATTAATTAAATACAGGTAGTAACACGTACACCTGAAATATATATCACATCATTAATTAAATACAGGTAGTAACACGTACACCTGCAATATATATCACATCATTAATTAAATACAGGTAGTAACACGTACACCTGAAATATATATCACATCATTAATTAAATACAGGTAGTAACACGTACACCTGAAACATATATCACATCATTAATTAAATACAGGTAGTAACACGTACACCTGAAACATATATCACATCATTAATTAAATACAGGTAGTAACACGTACACCTGAAATATATATCACATCATTAATTAAATACAGGTAGTAACACGTACACCTGAAACATATATCACATCATTAAAACTAAGGTACTCCCCCTCAGGCATAGGTGACCGTCGCCCATTTTGGCGATCCAGTTTTGTCCCTTTGGTTTACTTGCTCTTAAAAACGTTTTAAATTATTTGTCTTTCCAACCTTTCGATTTTGAATGTTCCTGATGAAGGTTATTCCAGAAACGTGTCGTGTGCACTAAATTTGATATCTACGTTTTGATTACATCATTAATTAATTTGAAAACATATTTTTATGCAATTCTTCAATGAAATTGAGAACGTTTATTTTGTTTTTTGCTCATATGTAGGACAGTGTATGCAGTGCCGGGTTATCCATCGGGTACATCAGACACTGTGCCTAGGGCCTACGAAAACAAAGAATTACATGAAAATAAGCTTTTTTTCTGGTGCACTTCATTTTTGATTTATATGAAACAAAAACAAACAAAAAAATGACGAAATAGTGGATAGGTCCTACGAAGGTCCCGAGTGCATGGACCGTTCGATCTAAGAAATCGTTTTATCATATAAGTTTAACTTTTTGGATGATATTTCAGAGCTGGTTGTTTCAATAATACACATATATGTTCATTGCTACATATGTGAAGGTGGAGTAATGCCCCTTTCTAAGTCTCCCATTTTTACTCCCACAGTTTTGTGAGAGTGCCACATGTGGAGCAGAAACTGTTTACCCTTCCGGAGCTCCAGTGTTTACACCTAGTGTTTAGTGGGGTTCTTGTTGCTCGATCTTTAGCTTGATGTGTGGTGTTTTGAAGATCATTATTTGTCCTTTTTTCCATTGTATTATCTGTGCTTTTGTCCATTGTATTATCGGTACTTTTGTCCATTGTATTATTTGTCCTTTTGTCCATTGTATTATCTGTCCTTTTGTCCATTGTATTATTTGTCCTTTTGTCCATTGTATTATTTGTCCTTTTGTCCATTGTATTATTTGTCCTTTTGTCCATTGTATTATTTGTCCTTTTGTCCACTGTATTATTTATCCTTTTGTCCATTGTATTATCTGTCCTTTTGTCCATTGTACTATCTGTCCTTTTGTCCATTGTATTATCTGTACTTTTGTCCATTGTATTATTTGTCCTTTTGTCCATTGTATTATTTGTCCTTTTGTCCACTGTATTATTTGTCCTTTTGTTCATTGTATTATCTGTGCTTTTGTCCATTGTATTATCTGTGCTTTTGTCCATTGTATTATTTGTGCTTTTGTCCACTGTATTATTTGTCCTTTTGTCCACTGTATTATCTGTGCTTTTGTCCACTGTATTATTTGTCCTTTTGTCCATTGTATTATTTGTGCTTTTGTCCACTGTATTATCTGTGCTTTTGTCCACTGTATTATCTGTGCTTTTGTCCATTGTATTATTTGTCCTTTTGTCCATTGTATTATCTGTCCTTTTGTCCATTGTATTATCTGTCCTTTTGTCCATTGTACTATCTGTCCTTTTGTCCATTGTATTATCTGTCCTTTTGTCCATTGTATTATTTGTCCTTTTGTCCATTGTATTATCTGTCCTTTTGTCCATTGTATTATCTGTCCTTTTGTCCGTTGTATTATCTGTCCTTTTGTCCATTGTATTATTTGTCCTTTTGTCCACTGTATTATCTGTGCTTTTGTCCATTGTATTATCTGTGCTTTTGTCCATTGTATTATTTGTCCTTTTGTCCATTGTATTATTTGTCCTTTTGTCCATTGTATTATTTGTCCTTTTGTCCATTGTATTATCTGTGCTTTTGTCCATTGCATTATTTGTCCTTTTGTCCATTATATTATTTGTGCTTTTGTCCATTGTATTATTTGTCCTTTTGTCCATTGTATTATTTGTCCTTTTGTCTATTGTATTATTTGTCCTTTTGTCCACTGTATTATTTATCCTTTTGTCCATTGTATTATCTGTCCTTTTGTCCATTGTATTATCTGTACTTTTGTCCACTGTATTATTTATCCTTTTGTCCATTGTATTATTTGTCCTTTTGTTCATTGTATTATCTGTGCTTTTGTCCATTGTATTATCTGTGCTTTTGTCCATTGTATTATTTGTGCTTTTGTTCACTGTATTATTTGTCCTTTTGTCCACTGTATTATCTGTGCTTTTGTCCACTGTATTATTTGTCCTTTTGTCCATTGTATTATTTGTGCTTTTGTCCACTGTATTATCTGTGCTTTTGTCCACTGTATTATCTGTGCTTTTGTCCATTGTATTATTTGTCCTTTTGTCCATTGTATTATCTGTCCTTTTGTCCATTGTATTATCTGTCCTTTTGTCCATTGTACTATCTGTCCTTTTGTCCATTGTATTATCTGTCCTTTTGTCCATTGTATTATTTGTCCTTTTGTCCATTGTATTATCTGTCCTTTTGTCCATTGTATTATCTGTCCTTTTGTCCGTTGTATTATCTGTCCTTTTGTCCATTGTATTATTTGTCCTTTTGTCCACTGTATTATCTGTGCTTTTGTCCATTGTATTATCTGTGCTTTTGTCCATTGTATTATTTGTCCTTTTGTCCATTGTATTATTTGTCCTTTTGTCCATTGTATTATTTGTCCTTTTGTCCATTGTATTATCTGTGCTTTTGTCCATTGCATTATTTGTCCTTTTGTCCATTATATTATTTGTGCTTTTGTCCATTGTATTATCTGTCCTTTTGTCCATTGTACTATCTGTCCTTTTGTCCATTGTATTATCTGTCCTTTTGTCCATTGTATTATTTGTCCTTTTGTCCACTGTATTATCTGTGCTTTTGTCCATTGTATTATTTGTGCTTTTGTCCATTATATTATTTGTGCTTTTGTCCATCGTATTATCTGTCCTTTTGTCCATTGTACTATCTGTCCTTTTGTCCATTGTATTATCTGTCCTTTTGTCCATTGTATTATCTGTCCTTTTGTCCATTGTATTATCTGTCCTTTTGTCCATTGTACTATCTGTCCTTTTGTCCATTGTATTATCTGTCCTTTTGTCCATTGTATTATCTGTCCTTTTGTCCATTGTATTATCTGTGCTTTTGTCCATTGTATTATTTGTCCTTTTGTCCATTGTATTATTTGTGCTTTTGTCCATTGTATTATCTGTCCTTTTGTCCATTGTACTATCTGTCCTTTTGTCCATTGTATTATCTGTACTTTTGTCCATTGTATTATTTGTCCTTTTGTCCATTGTATTATCTGTCCTTTTGTCCATTGTATTATTTGTCCTTTTGTCCATTGTATTATCTGTCCTTTTGTCCATTGTATTATTTGTCCTTTTGTCCATTGTATTATCTGTCCTTTTGTCCATTGTATTATCTGTCCTTTTGTCCACTGTATTATCTGTCCTTTTGTCCATTGTATTATCTGTCCTTTTGTCCATTGTATTATCTGTCCTTTTGTCCATTGTATTATCTGTCCTTTTGTCCATTGTATTATCTGTCCTTTTGTCCATTGTACTATCTGTCCTTTTGTCCATTGTATTATCTGTCCTTTTGTCCATTGTATTATCTGTCCTTTTGTCCATTGTATTATTTGTCCTTTTGTCCATTGTACTATTTGTCCTTTTGTCCATTGTATTATCTGTCCTTTTGTCCATTGTATTATCTGTCCTTTTGTCCATTGTATTATTTGTCCTTTTGTCCATTGTATTATCTGTCCTTTTGTCCATTGTATTATCTGTACTTTTGTCCATTGTATTATCTGTCCTTTTGTCCATTGTATTATTTGTCCTTTTGTTCATTGTATTATCTGTCCTTTTGTCCATTGTACTATCTGTCCTTTTGTCCATTGTATTATCTGTCCTTTTGTCCATTGTATTATTTGTCCTTTTGTCCATTGTATTATTTATCCTTTTGTCCATTGTATTATTTGTCCTTTTGTTCATTGTATTATCTGTCCTTTTGTCCATTGTATTATTTATCCTTTTGTCCATTGTATTATTTGTCCTTTTGTCCATTGTATTATTTGTCCTTTTGTTCATTGTATTATCTGTCCTTTTGTCCATTGTACTATCTGTCCTTTTGTCCATTGTACTATCTGTCCTTTTGTCCATTGTATTATCTGTACTTTTGTCCATTGTATTATCTGTCCTTTTGTCCATTGTATTATCTGTACTTTTGTCCATTGTATTATCTGTCCTTTTGTCCATTGTATTATTTGTCCTTTTGTTCATTGTATTATCTGTCCTTTTGTCCATTGTACTATCTGTCCTTTTGTCCATTGTATTATCTGTCCTTTTGTCCATTGTATTATCTGTCCTTTTGTCCATTGTATTATTTGTCCTTTTGTCCATTGTATTATTTATCCTTTTGTCCATTGTATTATTTGTCCTTTTGTCCATTGTATTATTTGTCCTTTTGTTCATTGTATTATCTGTCCTTTTGTCCATTGTACTATCTGTCCTTTTGTCCATTGTACTATCTGTCCTTTTGTCCATTGTATTATCTGTACTTTTGTCCATTGTATTATCTGTCCTTTTGTCCATTGTATTATCTGTACTTTTGTCCATTGTATTATCTGTCCTTTTGTCCATTGTATTATTTGTCCTTTTGTTCATTGTATTATCTGTCCTTTTGTCCATTGTACTATCTGTCCTTTTGTCCATTGTATTATCTGTCCTTTTGTCCATTGTATTATCTGTCCTTTTGTCCATTGTATTATCTGTCCTTTTGTCCATTGTATTATCTGTCCTTTTGTCCATTGTATTATCTGTCCTTTTGTCCACTGTATTATCTGTCCTTTTGTCCATTGTACTATCTGTCCTTTTGTCCATTGTATTATCTGTCCTTTTGTCCATTGTATTATCTGTCCTTTTGTCCATTGTATTATTTGTCCTTTTGTCCATTGTATTATTTGTCCTTTTGTCCATTGTATTATTTGTCCTTTTGTCCATTGTATTATCTGTGCTTTTGTCCATTGTATTATCTGTACTTTTGTCCACTGTATTATTTATCCTTTTGTCCATTGTATTATCTGTGCTTTTGTCCATTGTATTATTTGTCCTTTTGTTCATTGTATTATCTGTGCTTTTGTCCATTGTATTATCTGTGCTTTTGTCCATTGTATTATTTGTGCTTTTGTCCACTGTATTATTTGTCCTTTTGTCCACTGTATTATCTGTGCTTTTGTCCACTGTATTATTTGTCCTTTTGTCCATTGTATTATTTGTGCTTTTGTCCACTGTATTATCTGTGCTTTTGTCCACTGTATTATCTGTGCTTTTGTCCATTGTATTATTTGTCCTTTTGTCCATTGTATTATCTGTCCTTTTGTCCATTGTATTATCTGTCCTTTTGTCCATTGTACTATCTGTCCTTTTGTCCATTGTATTATCTGTCCTTTTGTCCATTGTATTATTTGTCCTTTTGTCCATTGTATTATCTGTCCTTTTGTCCATTGTATTATCTGTCCTTTTGTCCGTTGTATTATCTGTCCTTTTGTCCATTGTATTATTTGTCCTTTTGTCCACTGTATTATCTGTGCTTTTGTCCATTGTATTATCTGTGCTTTTGTCCATTGTATTATTTGTCCTTTTGTCCATTGTATTATTTGTCCTTTTGTCCATTGTATTATTTGTCCTTTTGTCCATTGTATTATCTGTGCTTTTGTCCATTGTATTATCTGTCCTTTTGTCCATTGTATTATTTGTCCTTTTGTCCATTGTACTATTTGTCCTTTTGTCCATTGTATTATCTGTCCTTTTGTCCATTGTATTATCTGTCCTTTTGTCCATTGTATTATCTGTCCTTTTGTCCATTGTATTATCTGTGCTTTTGTCCATTGTATTATTTGTCCTTTTGTCCATTGTATTATTTGTCCTTTTGTCCATTATATTATTTGTCCTTTTGTCCATTGTATTATCTGTCCTTTTGTTCATTGTATTATCTGTCCTTTTGTCCATTGTATTATCTGTCCTTTTGTCCATTGTATTATCTGTCCTTTTGTCCATTGTATTATCTGTCCTTTTGTCCATTGTATTATCTGTCCTTTTGTCCATTGTACTATCTGTCCTTTTGTCCATTGTATTATCTGTCCTTTTGTCCATTGTATTATCTGTCCTTTTGTCCATTGTATTATCTGTGCTTTTGTCCATTGTATTATTTGTCCTTTTGTCCATTGTATTATTTGTGCTTTTGTCCATTGTATTATCTGTCCTTTTGTCCATTGTACTATCTGTCCTTTTGTCCATTGTATTATCTGTACTTTTGTCCATTGTATTATTTGTCCTTTTGTCCATTGTATTATCTGTCCTTTTGTCCATTGTATTATTTGTCCTTTTGTCCATTGTATTATCTGTCCTTTTGTCCATTGTATTATTTGTCCTTTTGTCCATTGTATTATCTGTCCTTTTGTCCATTGTATTATCTGTCCTTTTGTCCACTGTATTATCTGTCCTTTTGTCCATTGTATTATCTGTCCTTTTGTCCATTGTATTATCTGTCCTTTTGTCCATTGTATTATTTGTCCTTTTGTCCATTGTATTATCTGTCCTTTTGTCCATTGTACTATCTGTCCTTTTGTCCATTGTATTATCTGTCCTTTTGTCCATTGTATTATCTGTCCTTTTGTCCATTGTATTATTTGTCCTTTTGTCCATTGTACTATTTGTCCTTTTGTCCATTGTATTATCTGTCCTTTTGTCCATTGTATTATCTGTCCTTTTGTCCATTGTATTATCTGTCCTTTTGTCCATTGTATTATCTGTCCTTTTGTCCATTGTATTATTTGTCCTTTTGTCCATTGTATTATTTATCCTTTTGTCCATTGTATTATTTGTCCTTTTGTTCATTGTATTATCTGTCCTTTTGTTCATTGTATTATCTGTCCTTTTGTCCATTGTACTATCTGTCCTTTTGTCCATTGTACTATCTGTCCTTTTGTCCATTGTATTATCTGTCCTTTTGTCCATTGTACTATCTGTCCTTTTGTCCATTGTATTATCTGTCCTTTTGTCCATTGTATTATCTGTCCTTTTGTCCATTGTATTATCTGTCCTTTTGTCCATTGTATTATCTGTCCTTTTGTCCACTGTATTATCTGTCCTTTTGTCCATTGTACTATCTGTCCTTTTGTCCATTGTATTATCTGTCCTTTTGTCCATTGTATTATCTGTCCTTTTGTCCATTGTATTATTTGTCCTTTTGTCCATTGTATTATTTGTCCTTTTGTCCATTGTATTATTTGTCCTTTTGTCCATTGTATTATCTGTGCTTTTGTCCATTGTATTATCTGTCCTTTTGTCCATTGTATTATCTGTCCTTTTTCAATTTTTGGCTTTTGATTACCCCTTTGATATCTTGAAACTTTTCTTGGTTGTCTATCCATCGTATGTTGTGTTTTATTGTTTCCTATCCCTGAGCTTACCTGGTAAAAGTTATTCGAGAAAAGTATCCTTCGCACTAACTTAGATGTCTACACGACCACCGGTGGATTATTAATTCCCGATGGTATCATCCTCACAGAAGTCAGTACTTCGACATTGACATGGTTTATATCATCCTCCCAGAAGTCAGTACTTCGGCATTGACATGTTTTATATCATCCTCCCAGAAGTCAGTACTTCGGCATTGACATGGTTTATATAACTTTCCAATCTTTCGATTTTGAACGTCGTGCGTACTAATGTTGATATCTACGTTTTTATTATGAGATATATTCATTATTGCAATTTATATATTTTTAAAACTAAGGCAAGTCTCCCTTATGATGAGGTAAAATGAGCGTATTTATGTCATTCTGTTCAGATCCATTCGCTTGCCTGTCCCACAAAGACTTTCAAATTATTTGGCTTTCCAATTTTCTGACCTTGACCGTCCCTAATGATGTTTATTTCCAGAAACACCTTGTTTGCACTAAATTAGATATCTACATTTGCATTACCTTTGTCTTTCAACCACGATGACTGTACTGTAGCTTCACATGTTATTTTGACAGCACCGTATGTATTGTCAGTACACAGAATGATGTCTTCTGGTCCCAGATCTAATGACTTCAAAACACTGTTGATAGCTACAAGTAATATTTATAGATCTGATGTTCGGTTCGTATTTACCTCCAGTTGTTTGTAGGAGGACTCATGTCTTATTTAGGATGTTCGGTTCGTCTTTACCTCCAGTTGTTTGTGGAAGGGCTCATGTCTTATTTACGTTGTTTGTGTTGGTTATCAAATAGTGGCGTCCAACAAATATTGTGTTGTATTTTTGACTTGTTTTTAGTTGTCTTTTGTGACCTGTGATGCCAGTTTCTCATTGATTGTCATTATTGGTGGCCTCTTCGGTATTCTCTAACGTTTGTTAAATACATATAGCAAATGTAATACGTTTTAAACTGACGACATCACACATACAAAAATATAACCCCATCGGGGATGTAATGGCGAATACCGCCGCCAGTGTGGTAGATTGTGGGTTCAAGCACCGATCGGATCAAACCAATGTAATGTAAATAAATGTTTGGAGAATAAAGAAGCGGCAATCAAAAGTGGACGATCAAGAGAAACAGGCAACATTGGATACACAAGAGGACGAAAAACAAATAACCAGAGGCTCTCAAGAGCCTGTATCGTTCACCTGGTAATAAAAAAAAACCAATTAGTCCTATGTAAAAACTATGTCCTGCAGTGGTAGTCATCTTGGAATTACGATCAACATAAAAAACACAAAGTTTGTAAAGGACCTTCCAATGATTGATGCACAGTTTAGGTTCAATCAGTGCAATAGCTTCAGAGAAGAATATATTTCTGTATTTTCCCCATATGGTTCTGTGTTAATACTATGACCTGTGGTGGCAACCATCTTGGATTTCCGATCGGCATAAAAAACAGAGGATCTTCCAATGATCATTCCTGGGCAGTTTGGTTTCAACTGTCCAAGTGGTTTCAGAGAAGAAGCATTTTGAACAAAATTTCCCATAGGGTCCAATGTTAAACTAAGTCCTGTCATAGCCGCCATTTTGAATTTCATATCAGAACAAAAAACGTACAGTTTGTAGAGGACCATCCAATGAACATTCATGTACAGTTTGGCTTTAATCATATTTGTAGTTTCTGAGAAGAAGGCATTTGAACATTTTCCCATAGGGTCCAATGTTAATCTATGTCCTGCGGTGGTGGCCATCTTGGATTTCCGATCGGCATAAAAAACACACACCTTGTAGAGGACCTTCCAATGATCATTCCTGGGCAGTTTGGTTTCAATTATCCAAGTGGTTTCAGAGAAGAAGCGTTTTGAAACATTTTTCCCATAGGGTCCAATGTTAAACTAAGTTCTGCCGTAGCCGCCATTTTGAATTTCATACCGGAACAAAAAACGTACAGTTTGTAGAGGACCATTTAATGAACATTCTTGTACAGTTTGGCTTTAATCATATTTGTAGTTTCTGAGAAGAAGGCATTTGAATATTTTCTCATAGGGTCCAATGTTAATCTATGTCCTGCGGTGGCGGCCATCTTGGATTTCCGATCGGCATAAAAAACAGAAACTTTGTAGAGGACCTTCCAATGATCATTCCTGGGCAGTTTGGTTTCAACTGTCCAAGTGGTTTCAGAGAAGAAGCATTTTGAAACATTTTTCCCATAGGGTCCAATGTTAAACTAAGTCCTGCCGTAGCCGCCATTTTGAATTTCATATCGGAACAAAAAACCTTAAGGTTGTAGAGGACCATCCAATGAACATTCATATACAGTTTGGCTTTAATGATATTTGTAGTTTCTGAGAAGAAGGCATTTGAACATTTTCCCATAGGGTCCAATGTTAATCTATGTCCTGCGGTGGCGGCCATCTTGAATTTTCGATCGGCATAAAAAAAACAGAAACTTTGTAGAGGACCTTCCAATGAACATTCCTGGGCAGTTTGGTTTCAATTATTCAAGTGGTTTCAGAGAAGAAGCGTTTTGAAACATTTTTCCCATAGGGTCCAATGTTAAACTAAGTCCTGCCGTAGCCGCCATTTTGAATTTCATATCGGAACAAAAAACCTTAAGGATGTAGAGGACCATCCAATGAACATTCATGTACAGTTTGGCTTTAATAATATTTGTAGTTTCTGAGAAGAAGGCATTTGAACATTTTCCCATAGGGTCCAATGTTAAACTAAGTCCTGCCGTAGCCGCCATTTTGAATTTCTTATCGGAACAAAAAACGTAAAGTTTGTAGAGGACCATCCAATGAACATTCATGTACAGTTTGGCTTTAATCATATTTGTAGTTTCTGAGAAGAAGGCATTTGAACAGTTTCCCATAGGGTCCAATGTTAATCTATGTATTGCGTTGGCGGCCATCTTGGATTTCCGATCAGCATAAAAAACAAAAAATTTGTAGAGGACCTTCCAATGATCATTCCTGGGCAGTTTGGTTTCAACTGTCCAAGTGGTTTCAGAGAAGAAGCGTTTTGAAACATTTTTCCCATAGGGTCCAATGTTAAACTAAGTCCTGCCGTAGCCGCCATTTTGAATTTCATATCGGAACAAAAAACGTACAGCTTGTAGAGGACCATCCAATGAACATTCATGTACAGTTTGGCTTTAATCATATTTGCAGTTTCTGAGAAGAAGGCATTTGAACATTTTCCCATAGGGTCCAATGTTAATCTATGTCCGGCGATGGTGGCCATCTTGCATTTCCGATCTGCATAAAAAACACACACCTTGTAGAGGACCTTCCAATGATCATTCCTGGGCAGTTGGGTTTCAATTATCCAAGTGGTTTCAGAGAAGAAGCGTTTTGAAACATTTTTCCCATAGGGTCCAATGTTAAACTAAGTCCCGCCGTAGCCGCCATTTTGAATTTCATACCGGAACAAAAAACGTACAGTTTGTAGAGGACCATCTAATGAACATTCATGTACAGTTTGGCTTTAATCATATTTGTAGTTTCTGAGAAGAAGGCATTTGAACATTTTCCCATAGGGTCCAATGTTAATCTATGTCCTGCGGTGGCGGTCATCTTGGATTTCCGATCGGCATAAAAAACAGAAACTTTGTAGAGGACCTTCCAATGATCATTCCTGGGCAGTTTGGTTTCAATTATCCAAGTGGTTTCAGAGAAGAAGCGTTTTGAAACATTTTTTCCATAGGGTCCAATGTTAAACTAAGTCCTGCCGTAGCCGCCATTTTGAATTTCATACCGGAACAAAAAACGTACAGTTTGTAGAGGACCATTTAATGAACATTCTTGTACAGTTTGACTTTAATCATATTTGTAGTTTCTGAGAAGAAGGCATTTGAATATTTTCTCATAGGGTCCAATGTTAATCTATGTCCTGCGGTGGCGGCCATCTTGGATTTCCGATCGGCATAAAAAACAGAAACTTTGTAGAGGACCTTCCAATGATCATTCCTGGGCAGTTTGGTTTCAACTGTCCAAGTGGTTTCAGAGAAGAAGCATTTTGAAACATTTTTCCCATAGGGTCCAATGTTAAACTAAGTCCTGCCGTAGCCGCCATTTTGAATTTCATATCGGAGCAAAAAACCTTAAGGTTGTAGAGGACCATCCAATGAACATTCATGTACAGTTTGGCTTTAATAATATTTGTAGTTTCTGAGAAGAAGGCATTTGAACATTTTCCCATAGGGTCCAATGTTAATCTATGTCCTGCGGTGGCGGCCATCTTGAATTTTCGATCGGCATAAAAAAAGAGAAACTTTGTAGAGGACCTTCCAATGAACATTCCTGGGCAGTTTGGTTTCAATTATCCAAGTGGTTTCAGAGAAGAAGCGTTTTGAAACATTTTTCCCATAGGGTCCAATGTTAAACTAAGTCCTGCCGTAGCCGCCATTTTGAATTTCTTATCAGAACAAAAAACGTAAAGTTTGTAGAGGACCATCCAATGAACATTCATATACAGTTTGGCTTTAATCATATTTGTAGTTTCTGAGAAGAAGGCATTTGAACATTTTCCCATAGGGTCCAATGTTAATCTATGTATTGCGGTGGCGGCCATCTTGGATTTCCGATCGGCATAAAAAACACACACCTTGTAGAGGACCTTCCAATGATCATTCCTGGGCAGTTTGGTTTCAATTATCCAAGTGGTTTCAGAGAAGAAGCATTTTGAAACATTTTTCCCATAGGGTCCAATGTTAAACTAAGTCCCGCCGTAGCTGCCATTTTGAATTTCATACCGGAACAAAAAACGTACAGTTTGTAGAGGACCATCTAATGAACATTCATGTACAGTTTGGCTTTAATCATATTTGTAGTTTCTGAGAAGAAAGCATTTGAATATTTTCTCATAGGGTCCAATGTTAATCTATGTCCTGCGGTGGTGGCCATCTTGGATTTCCGATCGGCATAAAAAACAGAAACTTTGTAGAGGACCTTCCAATGATCATTCCTGGGCAGTTTGGTTTCAACTGTCCAAGTGGTTTCAGAGAAGAAGCATTTTGAAACATGTTTCCCATAGGGTCCAATGTTAAACTAAGTCCTGCCGTAGCCGCCATTTTGAATTTCATATCGGAACAAAAAACCTTAAGATTGTAGAGGACCATCCAATGAACATTCATGTACAGTTTGGCTTTAATCATATTTGTAGTTTCTGAGAAGAAGGCATTTGAACATTTTCCCATAGGGTCCAATGTTAATCTATGTCCTGCAGTGGTGGCCATCTTGCATTTCCGATCGGCATAAAAAACACACACCTTGTAGAGGACCTTCCAATGATCATTCCTGGGCAGTTTGGTTTCAATTATCCAAGTGGTTTCAGAGAAGAAGCGTTTTGAAACATTTTTCCCATAGGGTCCAATGTTAAACTAAGTCCTGCCGTAGCCGCCATTTTGAATTTCATACCGGAACAAAAAACGTACAGTTTGTAGAGGACCATTTAATGAACATTCTTGTACAGTTTGGCTTTAATAATATTTGTAGTTTCTGAGAAGAAGGCATTTGAATATTTTCTCATAGGGTCCAATGTTAATCTATGTCCTGCGGTGGCGGCCATCTTGGATTTCCGATCGGCATAAAAAACAGAAACTTTGTAGAGGACCTTCCAATGATCATTCCTGGGCAGTTTGGTTTCAACTGTCCAAGTGGTTTCAGAGAAGAAGCATTTTGAAACATTTTTCCCATAGGGTCCAATGTTAAACTAAGTCCTGCCGTAGCCGCCATTTTGAATTTCATATCGGAACAAAAAACCTTAAGGTTGTAGAGGACCATCCAATGAACATTCATATACAGTTTGGCTTTAATGATATTTGTAGTTTCTGAGAAGAAGGCATTTGAACATTTTCCCATAGGGTCCAATGTTAATCTATGTCCTGCGGTGGCGGCCATCTTGAATTTTCAATCGGCATAAAAAAAACAGAAACTTTGTAGAGGACCTTCCAATGAACATTCCTGGGCAGTTTGGTTTCAATTATCCAAGTGGTTTCAGAGAAGAAGCGTTTTGAAACATTTTTCCCATAGGGTCCAATGTTAAACTAAGTCCTGCCGTAGCCGCCATTTTGAATTTCTTATCGGAACAAAAAACGTAAAGTTTGTAGAGGACCATCCAATGAACATTCATGTACAGTTTGGCTTTAATCTTATTTGTAGTTTCTGAGAAGAAGGCATTTGAACATTTTCCCATAGGGTCCAATGTTAATCTATGTATTGCGGTGGCGGCCATCTTGGATTTCCGATCGGCATAAAAAACATAAAATTTGTAGAGGACCTTCCAATGATCATTCCTGGGCAGTTTGGTTTCAACTGTCCAAGTGGTTTCAGAGAAGAAGCGTTTTGAAACATTTTCCCCATAGGGTCCAATGTTAAACTAAGTCCTGCCGTAGCCGCCATTTTGAATTTCATATCGGAACAAAAAACGTACAGTTTGTAGAGGACCATCCAATGAACATTCATGTACAGTTTGGCTTTAATCATATTTGCAGTTTCTGAGAAGAAGACATTTGAACATTTTCCCATAGGTCCAATGTTAATCTATGTCCTGCGGTGGTGGCCATCTTGGATTTCCGATCGGCATAAAAAACACACACCTTGTAGAGGACCTTCCAATGATCATTCCTGGGCAGTTTGGTTTCAACTGTCCAAGTGGTTTCAGAGAAGAAGCATTTTGAAACATTTTTCCCATAGGGTCCAATGTTAAACTAAGTCCTGCCGTAGCCGCCATTTTGAATTTCATATCGGAACAAAAAACCTTAAGATTGTAGAGGACCATCCAATGAACATTCATGTACAGTTTGGCTTTAATCATATTTGTAGTTTCTGAGAAGAAGGCATTTGAACATTTTCCCATAGGGTCCAATGTTAATCTATGTCCTGCGATGGCGGCCATCTTGGATTTCCGATCGGCATAAAAAACAGTAACTTGGTAAAGGACATTCCAATGATCATTCCTTTACAGTTTGGGATCAGTCGGCCCATTAGTTTCAGAGAAGAAGATCTTTGAAATTTCAGCCAATCAGAGCATATTATTGGCCCTGGCAGCCATATTGAATATTCGACTGGAACGAAAAACAGTAACTTTGTAGAGGACCATCCAAGGAACATTCCTGCTAAGTTTGGTTCCAATCGGCCAAGTGGTTTCGGAGAAGAAGCTTGAAATGTGAAAAGTTTACAGACGACAGACGACAGACGACGGACGCCAAGTGATGGCAATAGTTCACATGGACCTTTGGTCCAGGTGAACTAAAAACACAATACAATATGCATTGGGAACCACTATACACAAACAAACACAAATAACGTAAATAAGACGCGATACCTCCTACAAACACATATTGAGGTAAAGACGAGTCGAACATCGGTTTTATGTGGAAATCGCAACGGACATCACAACACGGAACTTAGAACGTAAAAACACCATAGGTACCCGATTTGTGGACCCCCCTTTTTAAAATTGTTTAATTCATGACTTTTGTGGGACGTTTTCATTGTAAGAAGAATAGATTAGAGGAGGGTTTTTGTGTTTTTAGAAATGGACTTATATCGATCTCGGATTGAGTTTCTGGTAATATTTGAAGTTGTTCAACACTGTTTATAATGAAAACGTCCCACAAAAGTGATGAATTAAAAAAAAGGAGGGTCCACAAATCGGGTACCTATGAAAGACACATACAATCATTATTTACTGCTTCTCCTCCACGCGGGTATCAAGGAGTAAGATCACTGGTTTGCTTGGAATCGGAATAATGTGTCCGAATGGAGTGACATGTATACTCGCGAACTGTTGTGTCAGTAAGCTTAAAAATCCAACAATGTGCATACGTCTGGTATAAAGCGGACATCAGCATGTCATCGAACAATTACGTGTAGCTGAAAAAATTGTTCACTTGGCGCTAAGCAACAATCACTTACTCACTCAAGAAAAAATATATGAGAGCAAATGTTATTCTACTAAGTCATTTAACTTCGTGGGTTCCAATTTCGTTTTTAGTAACTCCATTGGTTTTGCGCACTAAATTTGATATCTATGTTTTTATTAATATCACTGGGTCCATACCTCTGCGTGGGGGCTATTAGTCCCCGAGGGTATCATCCGTCCAGTAATCAGTGCTTCAGCACTGACATGATGTATTAGATATATTTATTACTGAAATTTTCAGTTCTTAAATAATGTAATTATTAAAAAAAACTAAGGTGCGCCCAAAAATTTAAATTATTTGGTTTTCCAATTTTTCGATTTTGAGCGTACATGATGAAGGTTATTCCAGAAACGTGTCGTGCACACTAAATTTGATATCTACGTTTTTTATTTTAGTAAAGCAATATTTTTGCGAATATGTAATTCGTGGGTCCCCTACTGTAGTCATTAGATACATATATAGTGACAAATATTCGATGAATTTTGTATTTCTTGTCTTGATATTATCCACAAAAATTAGCATAACACGAATAATAATGATTTCACAGTATTTACTATGGTGATTTGTCCACTCTAATTATATACCTGTAGTTGCATTTTCAACAAAGACTACATCTTCAGGGTCTGCATTTATAAATTCACTGATGCACTTTCTTGCCTCGTCTTTCTTCAATTTGAGATTCTGACGGTACCATAGATCTGGAAAGGAGTTCATTTCATCCATGTCCCTACACAATATACAAAATTCATTGTTGTTCACAAATTAGAGGTATGGTTTGGAGCTTAGAGTGTACATCACCGATTTTAACACTATTTCAACTATATCTTTGCAGTCAGCTTTGCTTGTGTGAGTACAAGAGTATATACAGTAAAATCACCGACATGCAGCAAGTCTATGACAAACTATAAGACTAAGGTTCTCCTACCTCAGGTATAGGTCACCTTAGCTGATTTTTGGCTATCCTGTTTAGGAACCGACCATTTAACTTGCAAAGGGGGGGGGTTATGGTTTTTTGTTTCGTTCAAAATTTTTTTTTCGGACAACACGTGAGTTAGAATATTATTTTTTTTTCCAGAATTTAACATTAGGTTATATGACAAAAACTCTAAATCAGATTATTTTTTTCCTCCACCAAAATCAGAATATTTTTTTAGATAAAAACCATAGCAGATATTGCCTGTTTGGACCCTTTCGTTTTCTTGCTCCCAAAAACATTTAAATTGTATGGCTTTCTTATCTTTGAGTGTACATAATAAGAAGAGTTTGAAGATACCAAAGGGGTAATCATAATCCATATATCGAAGAAGAACAGACAACATAATGGCCAAAAGATACCAAAGGGGTAATCATAATCCATAAATCGAAGAAGAACAGACAACATAATGGCAAAAAGAAAAAAGGATAAAACGACAAACAACGATCTATAAAACATACATATAAATCTAAAGATCGAGTAACACGAGCCCCACTAAAAACCGGGGGTGAATTCGATGATAAGTCATGAATGAGGAAAGGACCAGGAAGTGTTTTTATTCCAGAAACGCCTCGTTCTCACTAAATCATGCCCTGCGAACAGGAACCTTGAGCTATGCGACTGTATCATTGAGGAGCAGGTCCATGTCCACGCCCTTCTTTCTGTAATATGTTTTCTTACCTTTGTTGAGTTTCCTGGACCCTTCGAGGTACAGCACCATACGATCCATGGTTAATACAAATCGCACCTTCCGTGAATGTGAATTCTTTCTCTCGCATGTCCTTTCCAAAGCTTGGCATATCGTCCATTTTGTAATGTCTCTAGTATCACCGAGTTATTAAGATGCTCACGTAGTATGGTTACATATGATAGCTGAAAAGAAAAGATACCGAAACAATTAGAATCCTACTAAAAATGGTATTAAATTCACATTCAGCGTTAAAATTGACAATCATTTCTCTGTATTCGTGAATTTCTCATGACATTATTGTGAGTCTTATCTAAAGGTAATCTTGCCTAATCTTAACCTGTACCAAATAGGTACACGAGGTCATAACTAATTCTTATTGTAATAATGTTCTCAAGCCTTTTAATTTGTTTGTCTCATTGATTGTTCTGAAAGGCCAAGGAAACAATCAATTTCAGTTTGACTTGTGCTTAACGCCACTTCCAACAATATTTCAATTATATCGTGGCGGTCAGTTTAATTGGTGAAGGAAACTGGAATACCCGGAGAAAATCACCGACCTGTCGCAAGTCACTGACAAACTTTATCACATAATGTTGTACACCCCGCCCTGATCGATATTCGAACTCACAAGATCAGTGGTGATAGACACTGATTACATAGGTAGTTGTACATCTATAAAACCAACCAAACCAACAAACCAAGCTATGCCTGGGCAATTACTCATGTATCTCGGAAATGCATACTAATTCAATATTCTCCATTCATCTCGAATAATCCCATTTACAAACAATATTTATAATATTAACACGTTTCCAACTATATCAATACTGTTTCTTTTCAACTTTGGCAGTCTAAATTTCCGTTCATAAGTACGACCTCCTTTTACGTACACGAATATAGCTGAAATACTGCAATCTCTTACACATTCATATATCCTTAAACGAGGAAGTAAAACGACCGATAGCGCTGGGTCAGAGATTGGAAATCCTGCTCACGTGATGTTAAACAGCAATCAATAAATCAAACAACAATAGTACCTGATGCATAACTGCTAGGGTATGAGCTTTGATCATTATTGAAGACCCTACTGTGAATGCTAATTGCAGAGCAGCAATGAAAGCTATGTTCCTTTACTTTGATTTGTGTCTAAGTGTAATGTTAGATAGTCTCTCATGTTCATTTATGTCTATAACCTTTCTTACTACAAGATGTTCCTTTACTTTAATTTGTGTGAAGTTGAATAGTCTCTCGTGTTCAATTACAGCCACACATTTTCTTACTAAATGTACACTATCAATATAACAGCTCCACTTGAACTATAAATATAATTATATCAAATATTTTTTCTGCTGTAATTGAATATTCAGTCATAAGTAACCTTAGCTGATTTTATTGAGTCCAATCTTACTTGCCAAAGATTTTAAATCATTTTGCTTTCAATGTTTTTATTCCTATCAGTGGGCCCATACCTCTGCTGGTGGATTATTTGTCCCGGGGTATCGCCCGCCCAGTGGTCAGTGTTTCAGTATCTACTATAAAACGAGCTTACCTATATATTTTGAATAATTACATTCAGTTGCATAACAACTTCTTTCATTAGGAAGTACATTTATTTTGTATAACCTAAATGCTCATCAACCGCAAATGTCAGTATTAAAGGACACCGGACATGTTAATGTCAGAATTAAATGAAAGAGAACAACGGCATAGCTGTTATCTCTACCAAATTACTGTAGGAATGTACATTTCACACACGTTTTGATAAATCTCCGATGATCTCCAGAAACTGCCGACAATTAATAAGGTAGTGCACAAAAGTTAGCGTGACGTCACAGTTGATGATCATTTATTATAGGAATAAACGCATTTTTTTCGGAGTTTATTGATGTATAACTTTTATTTGTTTGTGAGTGACTTGGTCCAGGTTATACATCAATAAACTCCGGAAAAAATGCGTTTAATCCTTATAATTCTGTAACTAAGTTTTTTTTTCTTCATTTGTTTTGAAAATTTACCTTTGGGGATCCCCAGTACGCACACATATCGTCGTGTATTGTAAAGTCGAGAGTATTGTAAAGTCGAGGGTTGGCTATTTTGCATATTCATTAGATGACGTCGTAGCGAGCACGTGCCCTGTGACTGTCAAACAATAATAGTAATGACCTAGTTGGAAATTACCAAGTATCTTAAAAAAAATGAGATTCAAACAGGTAAAATAACACAAGAAAGCCTCAAGATGCCAATTTCCGCCATTTTTGCTAATGCCCATTTTTAAAAAACAATTTCTGTGCCGTTTTTAGAGCCTTGGGCCACAAGGGTCACGGATGACACGGTCGGTTGCTTTGTTTACAAACTTGGGTTAAAGGTTATATGACTGAATTTGGACTCGTGGGTTTAATCAATTGAGAAAAATGTCTCACAAAACATGTGATTTCTTATTTATCTAACCTGTAAAATGTAAAAAGTCTGACAATGAGTGAAACAAAATAACCACTTGTAGCCTTTCAAAACACTTGGTCATGTGACTTTAACATATGGATAAAAGAAAGAATGTATATATTGTGTTTAATATAGTTATAATGTATTGACCCACACTGTTGTTATTTGCTGTTTGAAATAGTGAACTAAAATGAACTAAAATGAACAGCTGAAAAAACTTTATGTGAAAAATATTTTTTTCTGCTGAGACAAATTAGACAATTTTGGTGTAATGCCAGGTTTTTTTTATATTATTATATGACACTGAAAAGAGATGTTTTTAGCTGTGCTTGTTATTACAAATTGCTATCTTAATTATAGTTGAAAAAATTGAATTGGTATCATATTTCATTTATTCACAACCGTATGCAAATATGGAGTCTCGACTTTACAATACACTCTACAAAACATGGTGGAAATACCCTCCAAGTTTCAGATGGATTTTTAATCACTTGCTAAGGATGCAAAAATAATGTAATCGGTACCAAAAAAGACTACATGTATGTTTATTCTTGATTATGTTATTTATAGAATAGTTGCAGTTATTTTAAAAATGTTTTGAGACAAAATAGTCTTAGGGTCTCGACTTTACAATACACGAGGATACATTCCATCGGCATCGATGTGTGTCGGCCATGAATAACAAATTGAACTAACCTTATTTCCTACTTTAAACTAGACGGTGATGTAATTAAGTTACCGATATTTTCCAATTTGATGGCATTTTGCATTTAGCTACTCAAACAAGTAAAATGCCCACAAAATCGTAAAATAAATCAGTAACCAGCTTGTGTCAATCAGCGTCCCTTGTAAACAACGTCACAAGATGACGATATATTACAAAAGTCAAAGTCGATAGATGGTTGTCTTAAGTATTTTTTCCGGAATTTTTTTTTATGTCAACAATACAAGCTTTTTTTTTCATTGGCATTTATTTTTTTATTTCATATCTAACAATAATTGTCGATTATTAACAATAAACATTGTTTCCTTTATCTTTTTTTATTATCGGGAATCCAAGCTGCCATTTTGTTTACATTACGAAAAAAGTAGTCCGCTGAACATCGTCTATCGAAAAATAAACTGACAAAACCCCGCCTCCATTAGCGCTTATACCCAATTAGGGTATAGGATTTCTAATTATGCAAATCATATAAGAATTATATAACAATACACTATTGACGATGAAGATGCTTTATGTATACCTTCACTAGACAATATTCAACCGCATCAGTTTGAACCGATGTCAGAAATGG
Source organism: Bathymodiolus septemdierum (assembly GCA_963383655.1). Taxonomy (NCBI): domain Eukaryota; kingdom Metazoa; phylum Mollusca; class Bivalvia; order Mytilida; family Modiolidae; genus Bathymodiolus; species Bathymodiolus septemdierum. Next base: position 4,366,568 of record OY726528.1, read on the forward strand.
GCTCAAATGCAACAGAAATGTCAGAAATCTCGGACCATTCTGACGGATTTGAAGATGTCCATGCCGATCACGAGGAAGAAGAAAGTCGTGATATTAGATTGGACAATTTAGCATGGCAAGAAATGTTATCCTCAACATTTACAAATTTGTTTCCACTCCATATCCGGAGCAAATTATTTTCCCTCTGTAATCTAAGCAAATGTAAAAATCAGTCGTAATTGAAAAAAAAAGGGAGGGGGGGGGGGGCTTTTATCGGTTTCTTTAGTTAATTCACCATTGCAAATTTATTTACTTACATACATTTTTTTTATTATTTTTTTTTATCAATTTCAAATTAAAACGTCACCATGAACACATGGCTATCCTGTTTAGGTCCTTTTGGTTTTCATGCTCCAATGGATTTTTTTTAAATATTTGGTTTTCCAAACATTTAGCTTCGAGCGTACCCGATGAAGGCCGTTATTCCAGATGCACATCGTACGCACTAAATTTGATATCTAAGTTTTTATTGAACCATTCTAATTTGTCTTTGTCACTTGATATTCTCCTTTTTCTTTTATATATTAAAAAGACAAATGTGAACATGTTTACAAAATGCTAATGAAAACCTGGGGTTCATACGAGTCAGACAGGTAGACCTTTTCAATATAATATGGTTTATATGTTAATTTTGTAGTATTGCACATGCAATGAAAGTTGATAGACTCGTATATAATTACATTTAAACAGTAATTTTGCTCTATATTAAATGATTTCATTATATAAGAAGAGTTTGATTGATTGATTTAGAATTTTGGTGTTTTAACGCCACTTTCAACAATATTTCAGCTATATCATGGCTACCAGTTTTAGTGGTGGAGGAAGCCGGAGTACCCGGAGAGAACCACCGACCATGGGCAAGCAACTGGTAAACTTTATCACTTGCGGCTACGAGTCGAGTGCACACTTTGTTGTAATTTACACAGCCGGGCGCGATCCCACGCCGTACCAGTATTGGTGATAGGCTTGCATGAGTTGCTAGATCCAGCGACCTAACTCAATGAGCCACCCGGGCCCCCAGAAGAGTTTGAAGATACCAAAGATATAAGCAGGATCCATATATCGAAGAAGAACAGACAAAGCAATGGCCAAAAGAAAGCAGACAAACGAACAAACAACATTCTACAAAACACTACACATAAAACTAAAGACCGAGAAACACGAACATATTTATATGTTTATCTTATTATCATGCAATTAATGATGCATGGTTAAAAAATATGGCTTACAGCAATATGATTTAATGCACCTTTATCAATATTCAATGACAAATTAACACAGGACACATAGGAGAATTAAATTGCTAAACATGAACTGCAAGATTCTTAAAAGGGAAAGACAGCAACCAGAAATGGTACATAGACCTTTACTATATGTAAAACATTATATACCTCCTTTTCATGAAATTTGAATGTTGTTCACTTCGATAATTCTTTCCTGTATCCCATGTTCAATTGAATATAGAACCACATCGGTGGTGTAATGGTTAGCTTACACCCCTGGGGTGTGGTAGATCGTGGGTTCGAGCCCCGGGAGGGGCAAACCAAAGACTATGAAATTAGTATTTGTTGCTTCTCCCTAAGCATGCAGCATTAAGGAGAAAGAGCAAAGACTGGTTGGCTCAGAATCAGAATAATGTGTCCGAGTGGAGCGACATGTCTACTCGCGGACTGTTGCTTCAGTGAGCTAGCACTATAAAAATCCAACTAAGCATGCTCATCATCATCTCATTGAAAACTAGCTTGTTCTCGCCATGATTTAGCTGAAAAATTGCCAAATTGGCGTTAAACAACAATCACTCACTCAATTGAATACCGGTATAAAGGAAACTTTTGTGATTTAATAATCCGGTATAGGTGTTGAAATGGACTTATACACTCCTCCAGTATATATTCCAGCCCCTACTCTCTATTAGATCCCATCTCGTACTCCCCTCCTATTTCATGGTGGGAACAGTCATTATTGCCAAACCCTAATATTTTCAACAGACAGTCAGCATTTCTAATGGTACCAACCTCACGTGAATTTGTTCCTTTATTCGTATGAAGGCGACTTCATACAGGGGCTTCTCAAGGAAAACAAAAAGAAGCTAACCCGGTCATTCATCATTGTTTTTCCTTTGTCCTTTTTCATTTGGTCATTGTATTGTCTGCCCTTCTTCGGCTTACGGGGTTTTTTTTACGATAAAAAAGATGGTTCACAGTTAACTAGGTGAATCTCTTTTAAACATGACAGTAATAAATGAATGGACACTTGCATAGGTGGTGTATATGTATAATAGCTTGTATAGTTGTTAGTTATAACTAGTGCAATGTTAAGGTGACCGAATTACACCTGCTTATCATAAGGTTAACGTTCTACAGATAATACCACATAAAACATTTGATATTGTTTTATTTTAGAATACCAGTATACGAGGAATGTAGGTTTATAAATCTAAAATATGTTAGGTGCAGGGACATCTTCTAAAACAGCATTATAGGCCCCCGGGAAAAAGTGCACAACCTACACAACCACTTATAGGAATAACAATGTAAATGTTGATAAAGTTAAACATATATTTATTGTATTGGTATTTCCAATAAAATCAGTTTTTAAGCATTAAAAACATACAGCACACAACATACATAGATTAGCACATGGCACATATGCTCGTGGGCCACCCGGGCAACTGCCCAACGTGCCCATGCGCTAAGACGTTAAGACGGCACTGGTTAGGAGGATGCATCACTTAAGTATATACGTCTGGGGTGGTTAAATGCATGGTACACTTATATCAATCACAGCAAACTAACACACATATAATATTAAAACACACACAAAAGAACTGAGTAAATGTGTGTGACCGGGTTAAGATGTCCTCAGTTGCAATAATTATTTAATAAATATACCGTTTTATAATCTGAACAATATTCTATAAACATTGATCTGTTTAGTAACACACACTTTTATTACATTTTCTATTCAAAATCAATAATATGTGTAATTCAACAATATTTAAAGATTTTACACTCGCAACATTTGTGTAAAAAGTAACAACTTACCTCTGTGTAACCATCGGTCTTTACTTTTCACACTGAAGTCACAAATATATTTTAATTGGTTTACACAATGTATATTTTAAGAATACTCAAAATTTATTTTTAGCACACACTTGTCATTTTCTTATCTTGAACTTAGAATATTTGATGACATTTTAAGATTATGAACGTATGTCAAGTTATTGGAAATGCTTATAATGTCCTAATTCCCAACCTGGATGAGTTTTAAAAATGGTTCGTCAGCATAACCGAATCGACCATTATTCTCTTATAAAGATTTACAGCAGACTATTTATAGAACATTTGACCCAGATTCAGACTAAGACACGCGTACCTAGAAATTCACACCAATGTGAAATTTAACCTTTTTTATAAAAAGAACAGTGACATGTGTTTTGATGTTTTAATTCTAATTCGTTTTGGTACGGTTTTGTGTGGGTGCATGAATTCAATTTTCCAAGAAGAAAAGTTTGAAGATACAAAGGTGATAATCAGAAGCCGTAAATTGAAGAAGAACAGACAATACAGCTGACAACAGAACAAAATACAATGATTGGCAAAGCACTACACTGTCAGAGAACATTGACGACTGAGCAACACAAACCCCACTAAGAACTAAAATGCTGGAGAAGAGTAAGCAGTTCCTGTTCCGCTAGTGGTACCCATAGCATTAGTATTGATACAACCCGTGATAAGTCATGAATGTGCAAAATATCGGATTAGGATTACGACAAACGCATATATCCATGGTCATTTGTGACGTAAATATTGCGTGACGGTTAACAAAGTCGTTGTGACGACAGCAGCACATTCGAAGTGACAGTGTATGGACATAAGTATTCGGCACCTTCCATTTTTGACTATATATTTCATATAAAACCACATTTAAAAAAAAAATATTTTAAAGCTATCTCTGGGCAGATTTATATGAAATTTATTTCAAGACACGCAGAATTCTTTGAATTTTATTTGTTTATTTGATAGCAATTGTTGTCTGCATGTTTTTTGTTTTCTGGTGATCTGAAAACAAACGTTGATTTTTTCGATTTTATTTTTGGTAAAATATATAACAAAGAGGGAGAAGCGTTAAGGTGCAAAACTGGCCCCACATTATATTAAAAAAAAATGTTTGACATAGAACAAAAACAATTTACTAATTTAATTGTTATATAAACAAATTTTCAAAAAAACATATCTTTCAGTGAAATTGGGTGCGCTGTGACGTCATAATGACATCATAATTAGACGGATAATGCTAAAAATGGACTATAGACGACATATTTAATGTATATTTTAACTATTTTATATACCTCCACAGTCTTCCACCAACTCCAAATTGAGCAGTTGTTTTGATTATAGAGGGTTAATGAATATATCAAAATATTTTGTTGGTGCAGGATTGTGGAGGTTGTTAAATATTAATTTATTTATAACCTCAGCCAGACCCTTAAAATCAATATTTTCACTCTTCTGATTGTATATATATATATACACAATATATACACAATCTCTGTACATTTCATGATTCATTTCAAGTAATGAAATTCATCAGTAAATAACTTATGTTTCTGTAAATAATTGTATTTCTTTTAAATACAGTTTGTGTGCATTGAAACCAACAAAAAAACTCAGTGCATGCAATCCGGCGTCAATGCCATAAAAAGAACTGGGGACTATAAGTGTCATATATGGCCCCATATTTAATGAATCATTATCTTAGAAAATACTTGATTAAAATTTGATGTGTTTTATATTATAGACGACATCATACTTTTGATGTTAAAACTTGTTTCCAACAAAATCGATACGTATTTGACGTCATTGTGACGTCATGAGCGTTATTTGTTTTCCGTATTTCGTGGAATTTTTCCCGCGATATTTCGACGGTTTTCGAAGAAATTAAGCACCTCCGCAGTCGTGCACCAGAACAATATTTTACCAGATTATTAAAATAAATAAAACACAAATACTGTTAAAGTATTTTTTTGGTGCTCGAGGTGATAAATTTCTTGAAAAACGACGGGAATATTCCAAGCGCTTAGATGACGTTTTGATATTTGAGAAGCAATATTTGCCGTAAAAAAAGATGGTATGTCGGCACGTAACAGTTATATACAAATGTAAGATAAAAATAAAATAAACACCGCTTCATCCAAAATAGTTTTTTTTCATAAGCCCCCAATTATTGATTATATATTTTCTTACGGGATACTGAAATAGTTATTACTAGCGAGATACTGAGGTAGGTTTAATGGTCTATCGATGCTACTTCTAAAATGAAGTAAAATAGTTTGATCCAAAAGGAGTAGATATTTGTTGGGCACAATCCAACAGATAGCTCTCACATTTTCAATTACAAGCTCCTTTTTTTTGTGCTCTCCAAAGCAAAGGACAAATACCCCGATTTTAAATATATAGATATTTTAAATTCCCAATTACAATCATTTCAGTTAAAATTCACAGAGAGACTTGAAAACAGACTTTCAAGTAAGACATTTAAGGTTTTGTTATCAAATAGAAAATTGACAGTGAGGAAGCGAATTGCTTTTGATAATAATGTGCATAGGATCGCAATATTCTCATATGAGTTAGAAAATGTAAAACAATTAAATTTTTGTTTACAAAAGTTTAAAAGCGACAACATAGAATTTGAAAAAAAAGTGTTCTGATTTACATAATAGTTTACAGGAAGAAATATGTCTTAAGGGGGTTTTGCTAGCAAAAAACCAGAATCTGTCAAATCAACTTGACAGTCTGAAAGATACGAACAGTCGCCTTATAGATTATGTAAAATCAATAAATAAAAAAGATGGAACCGCGAATAGTGAAAAAGAGTTTTCGGAAATTACCGAAAATAACAAATCAAGGAAAATAAAAGAATTTAAATCGAAGGCTGAAACTGCGCTTTGGTTTTTAGAGTCCTATGGCCTTGTACCCCAGTACTTAAAATTAGAAAGTACTGATGGGCAGACTGTTAAAGTCGATTTCAATCCGTCGTCCAGCAAATTTTCATACCAAGATTTGCCTGAAGAAGAAAGACAAAAAATTAAAGATTTGTTATTTATTTTGGAAAAATTTAATGTTAGCGAGAGCGCTTATAGGGAACTGACAGTATTTTGTGATGGACTACCACGAACATGTCTGGTTTCATCAATGCCAGGAAGATATTAACAGTTTATATCATTTTGAAAGAATTCCGGGAAATATCCCTGGCGCATATGTTAGTTTAGAAAGCGAAATTATCCGGTACATCAAGTATCATGTAAATCCTGAAACAGACAAGATAAAAATTAAAATTTCGGGGGACGGGTCAAAAGTTAGTAGAATTTCAAACTTTGTCGTGTTGTCCTTTTCTGTAATTACCGATGATTTGACATTATCATCAAAAGATCAAAATGTTTTTTGCATTGTAAACTGCAAAGAAGACTATGATAATTTAAAACTTGCTTGGAAACCCATTTTTCAGAAAATAAACACATTATGCGCAAAAGCAAGTATTGAAGTTGAGGGGAAACATTTTGATTTAGATATTTTGATGGGTGGTGATATGAAATTTTTGCAACTTGTGCTTGGGTTGGGTGGATTTCTATGTAATTATTCCTGTCCATGGTATAGGGTCAATTAAAACCACAAGAGGGCAGATAACATGTTATTGCCCTCGTAAAATGTTTTTGCCCAGGAGGCAAATAACACGCCGCAAATTATGCTTCCATTACACATGCAAATTCGGCGTTATTTCAATAAAATATGTGATAAGATGCAGTAAACACTGAAACATAATTTTGAGATCATGGAGATAATTTAATTTAATTGTTAATAAAAAAAAATGAAAGTGAAGTTGTTTCTTTTTCAGTACATTGTTTAATGACATGATATGTGTATACCAGTTTCCATATTTGTGTGGGAAACAATATTGGTGTAGTATTATTGGTACTTGTAAAGATATGCCACATTATGACCCAAAGGTGTTTTATGTTATGCACTACATACACAAACTTTTGATCCATCGTTTGTCCATTGGAGGCTATATTTAGGTGTTGAACACCACTTTCAAAAATATTTCAGTTATTACTTTTGTGGCGGAAATTGGAGTACCCAGAGAAATCCACAGACCTGTCGCAAGTCACTGACCAACTTTATCACATACTGTGTTATCGAGTACACCTATCCATGATTGGGGTGCAAACTCACAACTTAAGTGGTGATAGGCAACGATTGCACAGGTAGTTGTAAATTATAATCTATTATTGTATTTTGTGATATATCAAAGGCATTTGATAGGGTTTGGCATAAAGCCTTGAAAAAAAACTGCAATCCTATGGTATCACTGGTGATCTTCTACACTGGCTAGATGACTATGTTAGTGATAGAAAGCAAAAGGTAGTTGTCAATAATGAATGTTCAAACCCCAATACTGTCAAAGCTGGTGATCCCCAAGGATCCGTACTTAAACCGCTTCTTTTTCTACTCTACATAAACGATATAACAGACAACTTGGGTAATCTAGCACGCTTATTTGCTGATGACACTTCACTATCTTTTTTCTGTAGAAACTATGATATTATGAAATCTGATATTAATAATGATTTATCAAAATTAAACGATTGGCCAAAACTGTGGTTAGTAGATTTTAATCCTAAAAAGAGTAAAGCCCTAGTTATCTCAACTAGTGCTGTGCCACATTTAGACCTACGATTTAATGGGGAACCGGTCGAAATTGTAAAAAACCATAAACATTTGGGATTAACTTTTGCATCAGATGGAAATTGGACAAATCATATTGATAACACTGTTAATGTCGGTTTCAAACAGGTTAATGTGCTCAGAAAGCAAAAATTTACTCTTTCCAAACAAACTCTATCAAATTTAAATCTTACCTTCATAAGGCCAACATTAGAATATGCTTGCGAGGTATGGGATGGGTGCTTTGAACGAGAAGTAGCAAAACTCGAAAAAGTGCAATTAGAATCGGCTAGAATAGTTACAGGACTACCAAAAGTTGCAAGTAGAGACTCTCTTTACTATTAAACGGGATGGGAACCTTTGTCTTGTAGACGTAAATCTCGCAAACTGACAACATTTTACAAAATGCATAATAAAGTATGTCCTCAATACTTATGTAATTGTCTACCTCCTACATTATCTAGTATCAATGATCATAATCTCCGAAACAATGAAAACTATACAACACCAAGAAGTAGACTCAGAATGTCTTTGACATCCTTTATACCATCTACTGTTTCATTATGGAACAATTTAGATCTAAATGTTAGAAATAACCCAAATATATCATGTTTTAAATCTAGAATTAAATAAAAAACTGCTAAATCTCCGGAGTATTATGGTGAAGGGTCCAGCAAATTAAGCATACTCTATGCTAGACTACGACATCAATGTAGCTCATTGAATTCTGATCTATATCGCATAAACATTGCAAATGACCCCAAATGTCAATGTGGTGCACCGTACGAAGATTCAATTCATTATCTAATGGAATGTCCATTATACCAAAACGAGAGATATTGTCTTTTTAGAAACTTAAGAGAAACCAACAAAAATATAGAAACATTACTCTTTGGAAACGATGAAATTAGTATAAATGAAAATTCTAATATCTTCAATAAAGTTCGAGCATATATTAGACAAACAAAAAGATTCTGATCAGTGGTCGGTCATCTGGTCTACATCAACATCAATTTATTTCCCATGTTTCACTATATTGTGTTAAATATTATTTGTTATTGTGTATGTGTTATTTTTGCTGACATTATTATATGTGTATTATTTGTAGGGAGAGGACAGTCCATAAGTTGTGCTAACTTTTTGTCCAATCCCATTGCTGTTTTATTTGCAATAAAATAATATTAAACTAAAATTCAACTATCATACGACCAAGACGGTTAAAGTTCAGTTAAGATGAAAGGTAATTGTTTTATTGATATTGATGGAATTTATAATTATCACTGTTTATAAACTTTCTTTTCATATCAATCAAAGAAAATAATTGGTTTGCTAAAAGTATGTTTTTTGTTGGGGTTCATTGGATGAACTTTGTATCTCATGTGAAGTTCCGTCAATTGCAGACATAACGTTAGACATATCAGAACAATACCTGTTCTTTTGCCACCAGACTGGGATGGTTGGCCACCGAATTTTACGATTACACACTTTCTATAAGTCTACCCATGTTGAATTTAAAACTCTGTCAACAGTTGAAACACTGACACCAAAGCATAAATAAATAAATAAATAAATAAATAAATAAATAAATAAATAAATAAATATTGCACGGACTGTGCTATTTATCTTAGTGAATCTCATGATCATCAATGAGCTAAAACAATTGACGAAGGTGGTCGTTGCTGAGCATGAGCAGTATAAAGCTGGGGCTCTTAAAAAGAAAATGACAAGTAAAACAAAAGTGGAAATATTTTAAAATAACATTACTATCATTTGAAATAACGGGTATACATATGTATAATATGTATAAAAGTGTAGAAAAGTCGATGAATGGATTTGAATCTGAGGATCCCTAAAATTCACATCACATTTTCATAAATTATATAAAGTTTCCCCTTTTGCGCCCAAATTAGACTTTTAGCTTCCATCAGTTACATTCTCTTAAATCAACCTCCAATGGACAAATGATGGATCAAAAGTTTGTGTATGTAGTGCATTGAAAATGCGTTTTCTGTCATGTGCATAAGTTATTGTTTGCATGATTGACAGACACTATTGTTTTCTAGCTTCTGAACTGTAGATGGAGAAAAAAATAAAATATTCTAGACAGGCAACAAATAGCCAGTCAATGGGGTTTGCAATTAATATTTCGCATGCACAATAGCGACCCCACACCACAAGATGTGGTAAATAGAAATATTCTTCTGTGGTTTAAATGCCTATTAACTGCACTACATGTAAACTGTATGATTCTGTTTGATAAAGTCCTTTAACTAGAACAGGAACAAAATGTACACTTGAGTGTTGTAATAAAAGATTGCAAACGTGATGCACAAGTATGAAAGAATGTCAAGGTATATTTTAAATGAGGTTGAAACAAGTCACCATATGATATTAATTCGGTTGTATTTCATTTTGACGATTTTAATTACGGAAGACGATCACAACCATATTGTTTTTGATTGGATTAAAATTATAGCTGTATAATAAAGTATAATAACCTATTATTATTAGAATCCTAACATGACTGCGAATTTGGCATAAATAAAATAACAAACGGCTTCCTTTTTGGAAAACGCCTACTTTATGTGAAAGGGACACCAGACAGCTATGAGGAACGAATTTAATACATCCCTTAGCGCGGGATGCAAAGGACACACTCCTTACTTGGTTTTGTTTTGTTTTTTTTGCTTTTTTAAAGATATGCATTATAATACAATGATACGTACGTTCTGTATAATGAAAAACATGACGTTCAGTGCTTTTCATTACCTGCATTTGCTGATCCGCTGTGAGGAATTAGATACATATATTAACTAACAGTATTTATTTCCGAAAAGCACATATTGTGAATACATTTTGGAGAAAATTTTATTGACATCTGAAGTGGGGCCGATTTTGGCCCTTATAGCTCCCAGTCCTTTGACGTCAGAAGACAAACATTGTCTTTAAATCATCAGAAAAAAAAGGCAATCTAACGGAAAATCATGCTGCATAATTTGACCTTGACGCTGTCCGAAATAAAGATGTATTGTAATCGATAACAGAGACGACGTATTTGACCAGGCTCTATATATATATATATGTGTGTGTTTTGATTTAGCATAATTAAACACAACGGCAAGAAAGATGATGATTTATATTTTCTTCTAAAATAACGTGCACTTACGAAACGATGATGACGGAAGATTACAGAAGGTCAGTGGGCGGTGCTTAATTTTGTGTATTGACCATTACGTCTTTAGCCTTAGAACTTCCAAGAAAGTCCGTCAAGCATAGTTCGTGGAAAAAACTTGGTTACTGTTTCAAGTTATAGATCAGCAAAATCGAACAAAAATGTTATAATCTCCCGTGACCGATTATGGTTGTTTAGACGGTAAGTAAATAGTTCAACGATTTACTGCCCGTCTAAATAACGATAGACGGGCACTAGGGAGCTTATACCTTAAAATGTCCATGGACTGGATAACATCAACTTAACCAGTGTAGTAGCGTCCTTGCTAGCAGCAACATTCTATCAAGAAAATCTCTGGAATATTTTTTCATCCTGTGGGGTTCGTGTTACTCGTATGTTTCGTTGATCGTTGTTTGTCCTTTTGTACTTTTTCTTTTGGACATTGTGTTGTCTGTTCTTCTTCGATATCTGAATTCTGATTACTCCTTTGGTATCTTCAAACTCTTCTTATCAACTGATGGATATATGCTCCATATGAAGGTGCTGCTGGCTACACTTAACATAATTTAATTGAGGGGCCGTCGTGGCCCTGATCGTATGGATAGTGGGATTTACAACTACCTATGCAATCAGTGCATATCACCACTGATGTTGTGAGTTCGAATCTCGATCATGGCGAGATGTACAACAATATGTGATAAAGTTTGTCAGTGACTTGAGACATGTGCGTGGTTGTCTCCGGGTCCTCCGGTTTCCTCCACCAATAAAACGTACCACCACGATATAACTGAAATGGTGTTGAAAGTAGCGTTAAACCCCATCAAACAAATAAATTGTGCTTTTTTATTTGAATTTTTAAAAAAACTAACTCGACGAGTGTGACAAAAAATGAAACAGGAAATGGTTACCCTTTCGGAGCATAGCAGTTTAATGTCGGAAGATTTTTTAAAAAATAATAACAATTAATTTTGTATCTGCACTATATTTTAAACTGGCTGACTGGACTAATTGTACTGTTTATAATAATGAAGATACGTACTATTACTGTTAAAGATTTGTCATCATATTATCCAGTATTGTACTCTGTTGTTTAGTTCTCTAGTTACGTGTTCGTTTGTCTAGCTCGGCAGTGATGTGCTCATATATATATCCAGTAATGTGATCAGTAATTGCTTTTTTTTATCATGTTGTAAGAAAAATGTGAGGATTCCAAGACGTAAATCGGATAAGGACAGACAACACAGCTAAAAAACGAAGAAAAGAAAAAAGACAAACGTTGGTCGACAAAACTCTACACAGAAAACAGAAGATTTATCAATACGAACCCGGTAAAGAATTGGGGTTGAACCCTGTGTGGATGAACAGTTCCTGCACCACTGGTGAAACCCGTCGTGTTACTCTGGTTAAAACATCAGAGGAAAGTCATGAAAGACGAAAAGAAGGATTGTGATAACGACAAACGGAAGCGGAAGATATTCGTGGTCATATCTGACACCTGCATTCTAAAACGATTAAATAAGTCATGATGGCAATCATAACACTTTCATTTAATTCATTGATATGCTATGCTACTATACTATTTGTCGCATTATAATGTTTTAATTGTGGTGTCTGTCCTTCTTTGATTTACGGGTTCTGATTACTCCTCTTGGTATCTTCAAACTCTTCTTATAATAATATAAAATTACAAAATACTTTGAAATCATGGCTTTAGCTATATATATTGATTCCCTGTTGCTATATATGGTAGTTTATGCTTTCATTCACCAACAAGTTACCACAATAATATTCCTTCTTACTTCATTTGGTCACAAATAAAACTACAAAGTTTGTGATAATCTTCCTCGATATTGTAGACATTGGCACTCAGACGTATGTAAACATTGCCGTCTATGTAGGTTTACTGACATGACATGTTATAATTCACCACGTGGTCTATTATCAGCCTCTCCAATTCGTCCTGCAATAAAAGGAAACGAAAACAATATCACACTGTCGGAAACTAACTGTAAAACGTAGAAAGAGAGGAAAGATCGATACCTCCTGATACACGCATACACTTATTGCTCTTTTTTGCTTGTTACAAGCACGTCAATAAAAAGTGGCGAGGTTGAACTAGATTTATGGACCTAAGTCTCCTCTCTTAGTGAAATGATGTGGTCATGCAAGGGTAAAATGCCAACACGATCAAATAAACAGGCGAACAGTGTTATCATAAAGAAAGTTATAATCTTGTGATTGATTGATTGATTGATTGTGTTTTAACGCCATTTTCAACAATATTTCAGCTATATCATGGCGACCAGTTTTAGAGGTGGAAGAAGCCGGAGTACCCGGAGAGAACCACCGACCATGGAAAACATGGCCGTAACTAGCAGTTTAAAACAGGGGAGGCAGCGGTATGGAGACCGCTGATTGAGACCCCTTGTAAAGCGGGACTAAGCCCCGCCCGAAAATTGTGACTTGACGCCCCAAAATAGCGCATTTATTTTTATCGATTTCTATATTATTGAGACGCTTTATGTACCAGTTATTATCGTAAATAGCGACCACGTCGTCGAAACTTCTATCGTAAGGCAAACATAACACAACTGATTGATTTTTAAAATAATATTTTAATGAATAATTTCAAATGACAGTACTTAGTCGGTGAATACAAGATGTATTTTCTTATTGCCACTCAAATCTCATCTTTTGAGAACATGTCCTGGATTTATCTGTCCCACAGTATCATTACGTGAAGCATCGCCAACTCACACAGGCAATCTTCAGCTTCTTCCACCACTAAAACTGGTCGCCATGATATAGCTTAAATATTGCTGAAAGTGACGTTAACACACAACAAATAAAAAATAAAAAAATAAAAAATCTTAACCATCATTTAGATATTTTGAATATTAGATAGTGCACAAGGCATTCCCTCTAGACATAAATGTGAACCAATAGTCGATTGTGTTGTCTGTTCTTCTGCGATTTACGGATTCTGATTACCCCTTTGGTATTTCAAACTCTTCTTGAACCAAAATCTAATAAATTGAAAACAATTATTAAAAAAACTTACATAGCTTGAAAGTCCTGCGAATGCTTTTAGGTTTGGCAGTTGAACCATTCTCATACATGATGTCTCCATTGATTTAGGCATAGACAATTTTTCCGTTTTCCATGAAGAGGTTAGCAGGCTTGTTGCTTTATTCAAAAAAGTTTCTGTATATTCGTTAAATTTGTTCTATTGCAAAAACAAATGAATAAATAAATAAATAAATAAATAAATAAATAAATAAATAAATAAATAAAAACAACATGGGATTCATTTTACATGTGAATAACAATAACATTGGTATGAACATCTTTGGTTAAATTTGCTAATAATAGACTAAAGGGCTAAGCTCCTAGTTTCTTAGAGGTCTAATATAAAGAGGGGAATTGTATGTGTAAAGATCATAGTAAATTCTTTATTTATGAATTATTTAGTTTGAGCTCTGTTCAGCGATTTTATCATCAAATCTCAATTACCGTGTTGTTTTGACTTGAATGCATACAACTAAAATCAATAGATAAATAATTGTATTCTTGGGTTGCTGCATATGTATCTGAAACTACAAGATGTATATTAGTGTGACTGTTTACTCACGTAACCTCCAATATCGTTGTAGAATTGTATGGCATCAGACACTACACAATAGGGATTGTCGTCACGTGTTCCTTGATGGAAGAAATCAGTCTGGATATCTTTAGTGTGCCCATGTCACGTAACAACAGGTGTTATCCACCTTTGATGTTTCTTATTGATTTACAGAATGGCAGAGACTCGAGGTGTATACAACCATTTATGGAGATTTCCTTAAAATGCAAAGTCTTAATGACAAATGAGTTTACCTCCGAGTTGCCGGGTATGCCATTTCAAATAGTCCCAAAGATGTATACATTATTCAGTGTTCCAATCTTTTGGCTTTGAACGTACCTGATGAAGGTTATTCCAGAATCCCATTGTGCCACTAAACTAGATATCTACATTTTGATACTAATAACACTCTTGTGTTTGGTAATAGAGAACGTATGTAGGGTTTGTAGCAAAGACAAAAGAAAAGGAAAAACAAGACTGACGGTTGGATTGACAATTACAGCACGTTAGCGAGCTTTGAATTCTCATTAACTCTCATGGGATTGACATTTTCTTCATTTGTCTGTGATTTATTCTTTATGTTCTCCTTTTTGTTGTTGACTTTATTATATAGAGATATATGGGATCCTTATAATTACTACTCCATCGCCAGTCAACTTGGACGGTTTCACATTTGATTACAACTATATCTTGAGTATGTAAACATCATGGTAATTGAACTAGTAAATACCGATTTATAAAAAGAGATGCTTTTTTCTTTCGCTAAAGCATCAAACTCTAAAATCCTCTATTGTTGTGTCTAAAATGAGTAAATACTTTGCGTCACGTCATTCCCTTAGGACGAATACAATGAGACATGTCTAAACCTAATCCTGAATAAAGCAGAATCCTGTATAAATCGAACTTTCAATATAGTCCTGATGTAGGAAATTTGCATTACTTTTAACCTGTCTAATCCGAAAACCGAGCATCGATCTATTCCGAACACACCAACTGGTACCAAGGAGGTTTAATGTAATTAGTTACAATTATCCCAACTCTTTGTTTACAATATTTACCTCAGATTTATATCTACTTTTCTTTGAATTGTTGCACCTTTGTTGTTTCACATCCGTATTTTCTTAACATGGCTTGATAAAATTGAATTGGGCTTCATTCATTTTGAATATCAGTGACTCATTAATGCAGTTTAATGTATTACAGTTTTTTGTATTTGATTTGGACTAGGACAAACAAACCATTAAGCTATAACTAAGCAAAAATGAAGAAGTTCCAATGTAGTGTTCAACTGCTAATGATATCTTCGTCTGGTATTCAACGAACATTTACCCATTCCAAGTCACTATCTTTACTGTATAGATTATGTAGGGTTTTGTGTTGTATTGCTTTAATCAGTATTGTCCCCTTGTCTATCTTTTTTTTTGTATTTATAGAATAACCATAACAGTTTGTTTTACCTGTATAGAAAACAGCATCAAACGTTCTTAGATCCAGTGGAACTTGTCCAGGGGCATGTGCGCCGTCTATTATGGTTAAGATTCCAAATTCTTTACACAATGGTATTAATTTCTCCAGTGGCATCTTGATAGGAGAGGGACTAGTAATGTGATCTGTAAAAAATAATAAAAAACACAAGATTAAAGAAGAGTTGAAGATATCAAAGGGGAAATCAGAATCCGTATATCGAAGAAGAACATATAACACAATGGCCAAAAGAAAAAGTACAAAAAGATAAACAATGTTCTACAAAGCATATATATAACACTAAAGATCGAGTAACACGAACTCCACGAAAAACCGGGGGTGAACTCAGGTGCTCCGAAAGGGTTAGCAGTTCCTGCTCCACTAGTGGCACACGACGTGTTAATATAGTTACAAACCCGGAGAAAAGGACAGGGAAGTGCTAAGGACAAGTGGAACATATCCGTGGTCATTTGTGACAAAGATATTCCATAACAGTCAACCAAGTCATGGTGGCGACCGCAAAATGTTCGAAGTTGTGACTTCAACTTTGCCAAAAGGAACCCTTGGTTCAGTAGCTTCCTTGTTAGCAGCAACTCTCTATCAAAGAAATCATGATAGGAACCACAAACTCTGGAATATCGTATCAACTGAGAGATATGTACTCCATATGTAGGTGATGCTGGAATATTGCTACATATAAATGGAAAGTTCACAATGAGAAATCATCTCTTTGTCGTAAAGTTTCGGCCGGTTACATGTGAGTGTTGACATTTTACTCACACGTGGAAAGTACTTCCACGACCGGATAAGGTCAGTAAGAATGAAGGGTATTGCCCATTATTTATCCACTCCATGTTTATATTGAAGTGCCCGTATCAACCCTGTATGTTTTTGGTATGTTGAGATATCAATTGTGTGGTATTATTTATTAAAAAAAAAATGCTAAGTCATGGATTAAATACTTTACATTTTGATGGTACTACTGATGCTCAAAAACACTTCCTAGGATTTCAAATTTCAACTCCTGGTCAAAACCTATCGTTATCTATATCTGAAACCATTCGTGGTGATACACAAACTCAAGTTGACACATTGAAACAAGTTTTTAATGACTTGTCTGATATAATGTCGTCTGATTCTACGGAGGAAAATAAAGATAAAATTTACTCCAATCTTATGATTAGTGTTAAGAATTTAATGTCCGATCAGCATATTGTCAACAAAAACTTTCTCGGCGAATTCACTAAATTGAGAACTTTCCTTCTTGAAGAGTTTGATACTAACTGGTGTAATTTGTCGGAAAATGAGAAAGAGAGGGCCTCTCAAATACACCAATATTTCTGTCATCTCCATGTGTTGGGTAATATGGGTGATAGTGCAAGCAAAGCCCTGAAGGAAAATGAACAAATTTTAACCGGTGGATCGGGAAAAATGGGTAGAAATCTAAATAAAGATTTTTCAAGTTGGAACGATCAAGACAGTGCTGCTATCAGGAGTATACGAACAGCCTGTAGCTTGCTTGCTTCTGGTGGTAGCTCATCATCTGGTTGCCCTGAAGATTTTAAAGCATATCTAGCATCCAAAGACAAATTATATAAACTAAAAAAGTTTGAACATAACCGCTTTAATGTAATATTTGAAAACGCTGGGGCTGTTGTTTATCACAAGGACGATATAATTGATTTCTTGTCAAAATTGTCCTCAATGAACATGCTTCAAAGGTCTGTTTTGTCTGACTTAAAAGATGAAAATATTTATAAGGAAATAGTCGCCCTGGCTATTATCGGGAAAATTATTACCACGCCTTTCATGAAACTTGTAGACAGTAAAACTTTTGCAACACATATTCTTGACTTAAACAAACATTTCCACCAGTTGCAGATCGACTAAAAACACTGGTCATCAACACCAGATGATCTTCTTACTGGAATCTCTGTGATATTCCCCGATTTTCCCCCGCTAAAGATGTCGTATATCAGGCTTTATTCAATGTAAATGATACAGATGGCGAACCTCAAGAACATGGTGATGTTACGATTGAAGTTATCAGCCTTATTTGTACGCATCTTTACTTAACTGTCTCTCGACTTATGAAAAACCAGCTACCAGGTGGTTGTCATACGTCAGACGATGAAGCCAAGCGACAAGAATCCATTTCTGTACCGAAACATAATCGAGCGAGTGAGAACAACTTTGCTGACATGAAACAAATACGACATTTCAAACCAAATGCATCTATTGAACACATCGAGGCCACACTAATGTGGATAAATAACAAAACCGTCGAATGGCTTGATTCCATGGATTTACAAGATAAAAATGCCAAAATTACTCTTCCAATAAAACGTCCCCCTGATTACCTTGCAAAATGGCAAGAACGACGGAAAGAATTAAAACAAAAAAGAATCAACAGAATGAAAGAAAAAGAACTGGAAAAGTTAAAAAAGGATGCCCAACATTTACAAAATAAACAAAATGCCATAGACAACTTACTTCGTTTGAATATTCAGCCTTGTAAAACAAGCATATATATTACAGCCTTACTCGAAAGCTGTATGAATGAACATGAACAGGAATCTGTTGTTAAAGCACAAATTACTTATTTTAAATGGGTTATGTCTCCTCCAAATATTGACCATAAGTTGTTTTTCTTCTCCAAAGAAATGAAAAAGTTATCTTGTGAGACATTGATTCAAAATTTGCTGAAGATTGTTAATCACACAAACAGTGTCCTTACAGGCATAGATGCTACTTTAAATATTCCAAAGGGGCAACGGAAGCAGCTTGTGCTACACAAACAAGATGAACATATATCTGCTTTTCAGAGGTCTGCCCGTAACCAAAATCCAACTGAGGAATGATTATGAATAATTAAATAATTTGATGATTTAAGTGGGAGACTAGTTTTGAGGGTGGACCAGAAAAAATGGTCAGTTTTCAAAACTGATAAGCAAAAAAAAAAATTAAATGATATTAAAAAAAATGTTATTTGAATGCATGCTTCTATACTAAAAATCCAGCTTTTTAAAATTTTGCCAAAATGGGGGGGGGGGGGGGGGGGGGGAGGGGGGGGAGGGGGGATGGAGGACATGTGTCCCTTGCCACCGGCTCAAATGTTTCTGATAAGAAAAGATATTTGTGCATTAACATTTTTCATTTTTATACAATTTTTGCTTTTATTATTTCTTTGGCTAAGTAACAAACACTTTCTAACCATGATGTGCTCGCAAGGACCAAGGAACGCATTAGTTTTTCCATATTTCTGTTAGGGAACGACCATTTAACTTGAAGGAGGGGGGGGGGAGGGGGGGTTATGGTATTTTCCTAATAAATATTCTGATTCCCAATGTTGCTGAAAAAAATATTCTGATTTTGGTGGAGGAAAAAAAAATCATCTGATTCAGAGTTTTTGTCATATAACCTAATGTTGAAATCTGGAAAAAAAATTCGCCCTTTGCGCGACAAAAAAAGAAATATTCTAACTCTCGTGTAGTCCGAAAATAAATTCTGAACGAAACAAATACCCATACCCCCCCCCCCCTCCCCTTCAAGTTAAATGGTCGGTTCCTTAGTGTTAATTATTTCCATCAGTACCCATTTGTTTATTCAACTTACTGCCCAAATGAAGAAAAACAGAAATTATGCAAAATATTTGTAGATACATTGTGAAAAAATATAAAGAAAAGAAGTTTTTTTTACATAGTAAGAGAAGAGAATATTTGGCCACAGGTACTCGGGGACAGAATATATCCACCTTTTTTTCCAACACTATTATTTACAGTTTAAGCATTGGTTAATTTGATACGCATGCATATCATTACAAAATGACCAAATATGACAGTGATTCCGTGTACAAAGGTTTTGAAAGATTTTCCGTCAGTCTGATCCTACAAAATATTTGAATACTACCGAAAATGGTTTAGAATATCAAGACACAATGAATTTTATTTATTATTCCCTCGCCAACGAAGTTGCGAAGGGATATAGTAACGCTACCGTCCGTCCTTCCTTCCGTCCTTCCTTCCGTCCGTCCGTCACATCCTTGTGAACACTCTAGGATCAACATCCTTCAATGGATTTTCACCAAACTTGGTACATACTTAGTCCTTAAGAGAATCTGGAACACTTTTGATATACAAGGTCATAGGTCAAAGTTCAAGGTCACGGGTCAAATTTTTACCGCATAACATCCTTGTGAACACTAGAAACAACATCCTTCAATGGATTTTGACTACACTTTGTACATACTTAGTCCTTAGGAGAGTCTAGAACTCTATTGATTTTCAAGGTCATAGTTCAAAGGTGAAGGTCATTGGGTAAATATTTTACCGTGTTACATCCTTGTGAACACTCTAGAATCAACATCCTTCAATGGATTTTGACCAAACTTGGTACATACATAGTCCTTAGGAGAGTTTGGAACCCTATTGATTTTCAAGGTCAAAGGTCAAGGTCACCGGATCATATCTTTACCGCATAGCATCCTTGTGAACACTCTAGAATCAAGATCCTTCAATGGATTTTAACAAAACTTGGTACATACATAGTCCTTATGAGAGTCTGGAACCCTGTTGATTTTCAAGGTCATAGGTTAAAGTCAATGTTACCGAGTCAAAAATGTACTGCGTAACATCCTTGTGAACACTCTAGAATCAACAAACTTGGTACTTGGTACATACTTAGACCTTAAGAGAATCTGGAACCCTATTGATTTTCAAGGTCAAAGGTCAAGGTCACAGGGTCTATTTTTTAGGCGAGTGGATATGCCACGCTTTGCGTTGCCCTTGTTTAACTATTAATTATGCCGTTCATACTATATGTATATCTGTTATTATCTATCAAACTCAGTCTTTCTAAAATAAATGCTATAAAATTATTAACCAGCTTGTTGTTGAAATTTTAAAAGGTAATAACATTACACAAGAAGGAATATATGTCTCTGTATAATCTTGTCACAGATAATTTTAAAGAGTATGATTTCGATACTGAATATTGCCTTAATATATATATCACGCCTCTACTGTGCTTTTTCCAATAAAATAAATATTGAATATTGATAAATATTTTGTATATGAAAGCAGAGACATGTCTGATGAAAGCGGTACATATATAATTCTTTTAAAATTAAAAACTATTTTGTTCACTTGGAGATAGCATAATATTGGCCCAAATACACATACTTTAAAATGTCGAAATGAAGATTATCAGTATTACAGTAACCGTACGCAGTGCGGTCTTATGTATGGACACAATGAGCAGTTGCACGGTGGTCCCACAAGCAAATGAACCCCAAGCTAATCTATGTATGTTGTATACGGCATAATTTTTTATTTTTAAACACTGATTTTGTTGGCACTATCAATACAAGAAATATATGTTTAATTGTATCGACCATATATAGTTTTATTTCTGTAAGTGTTTGCATAGATAGGGGCCTTAGTGTACTGCTTTGACCGGGGCCTATATTGCTGATAAGACGGCCCTGACCGTACGTCATTCATCATTTACACTTCATGAACATGCATCGGCTGTACATAGTATGGCATAGGCCAAAATTGCTTATGTATGTTGGTTGCATTAATTGATATTTTCGTAATAAAACTCTTTTCTTATGACTTAAAAGACCATACTTTCATTTTACAGACACCGGCGTCTACTACCCCCTTTAGGCTTTATAATGGTTGATAACACCCACGTACTAGTAGTTATTCTTAAATGTTTGCACTGTCCCTAGTCCAACAATCAAAGATTCCATACTTTTTTCTCGTACTTTTCTATTCTACTTCATTTAACTTTCCAATGGATGTCATAGGGGATATAAAGGTATTTTTAGTATCATTTAATTTCAAATACTAACGTCCTCTCTACTATAGGCCATGCCTACTCATATTATTTTGCGATATTCAACTTTCACTCAAATATATACACACTGGCCAGACAGAAATGCTGTGCTCGCATCTAGGCAATGCCTACTCCATATTATGTATTTATACGGGTGCAGGACGTTTCGTAATCTGGTCGTTTCGTACCAGGTCGTTTCATACCTAGATCGCGATATATCGTACCGGGATAAAAATGAATAGTGAAACGTTTCGTACCTTCTTTTCAACTCGTAGATTTGTAATAAACTCGTTAATTAAAATGTTGTATGTATAGTTGAAATTCGTTTAATTATCACAAGAGTGTACACATACATAGGTCTATGCTCTAAATAAGATTAATGGTGAAGCTTGCTAATTGGAATTAATGACTCAAATACCTGACCATTTCCATGAAGACTTTCTCTCTGACAGCTCGACGACCCACTAGAAGGCGTAAACCAGTATGCCCCAACTACATACCAAAATTATGTGATAAAGTTTATCAGTAACTTGCGACAGGTTGGTGGTTTTCTCCGAGTACTCCGGTTTCCTCCACCATTAAAAGTACCCGCCACGATATAACTGAAATATTGTTGAAAGTGGTGTTAGACAACATAAACCTAAAAAAACTGAAGACACATAATTTTTTTACCTGTCAGGTTTGAAGATGTCGTTGCAGATTCACATGCAATGACAACTGTTTTGCCCGTTTTGTTCAAGTATTGCTATAAATACTGTTATAGTGACAGCCGGAAACTTTGAGCGGTAATGAAAGTGGGGGTTTGGCACCCGCTGTGTTACTCATTCTACAAACATCATATATTGGTCATTTATGTGGTAACAGGTGTTCCAATAAAACATAAAACAAGATTTTTGGAACTAAGCTGTATGAATTGCTATGGTTTTGGTCCTAGATGCAGAAAACTATTTCAGTTATACCATGGCGGTCAGTTTAATTGGCTTAGGAAACTAGTACCATGAGAAAACCATAAATCTTCTGACACATTTCACGACATAAAGTTTTATCCAGTACACCTTACAACGGGCTGGAATCCAACTCACAACTATGCATATTTATATATAATATTAAAGATATGATATTACAATCATAAGACATATGAGCACGAGTTTGTATTCGTACTAAGAAAAACAAGCAGTCAATCAGAACTAACTGTATCAAATAAAATATACTATTCCGATTGGATAATTTTGGAGTACAAGTACAAAAATCAAATTCAATTGTCTTATGATCGTAAAGCGCGCTTAATACAGTCAAACCTGCCTTAAAGGGCACCTCTATATATCAAGGCACTGTCTAAAAAGGGCACCTCTATATAGCAAATCACTACCTATAAAGGGTTGTCTCATTTCTCACATTAATGAATAGTGCATATAATTTTAACCTGTATATAAAGGGCATTTGCTCATAAAACCAACATTTTCATGCTCCCTTGAGTGTCCTTTATATACAGGTTTGACTGTATTGTCGAGTATTTAAAAATAAACAACTACCAGTAGTTGAATTTAGAACAATAACCAAGTCTTCTGTGTCAACATTAACAAAATCAGCTATACATTTCATTGTTTCATCCATCTTTATTCGTAGATTACGACGGAAAAATAAATCTGGATTGCTGTTCATTTCATTGATTATTCTGTAATGCAAAAATGTATGATGTAGTCGTGGCCGTGATCGTATGGTAGTTGGATATACAACCACCTATGCAATCAGTGCCTATCACCACTAATGTTGTGAGTTCGAATCTCGATCAGGGTGAGGTGTACAACATTATGTGATAAAGATTGTCAGTGATTTGCGACAGGTCGGTGGTTTTCTCTGGGTACTCCAGTTTCCTCCACCAATAAAGCTGAACGCCACGATATAGCCGAAATATTGTTGAAAGTGGCGTTAAGTACCATCAAGCAAATAAACAAACAATGAAAAGTATGATTTGTTCTGCTGTTTTCGCTTGTCATAAGAAGAGTTTGAAGATACCCGCAATGTAATAGTCTACGATTTCCGTACAAAAACGATGTTCGATTCGTGTTTACCTTCAGTTGTCTTATTTACGTTATTTGTGTTTATTTGCGTATATTGGTATCCAACACATATTGAGTTGTGTTTTTACTTTGCTTGTCTTCGTCTTGTATGCCCTTTGCTGCCAGGCTTTCTGAATTGTCCCATCTTGATTGCCCCTTCGGTATTCTCTAATGTTTATTTACAGTTTGTCTGGATTGTTCGTTCTTCATTATCCCTTCTGGTTTCTCCAACGCTTATTCAATGACACAACAGATAAATATATTAAAAAAATACAAACAAGTTAAAAATAAGTACACGATACCGTCTTTGTACCTCTTGAACTTTCCTCGGTACGGTTCCATACGACCCATGATTGACAAAATTAACACCATCCGTCATCGTGAATTCGTTTTTTTTTAATTTCATCACCGAACTGTGGTATTTTGTCCATTTCTATTTTATTCTATGTCTGGAAATGAAAATACAGTTATATTACAATAAACGTCTTCTGTCAAGGTGTTATATTATTTGCCTTCTACTTACATTTTAATCGATTTAAACATGCACATTTCGCTCATCTGTATATCTACTCTGAAGAATTTTCGACCAACACTAGGTGTCAATAGTAAAACAAACAAAACAAAACAGACACAGTGCATGTTCTGGAGATGAATCAGCAATACGGTTCTACGTGCATGGCAGCATTAATTAAACAGCCACAAGGACAATTATTATTGATTCTGTTTCTTTTAATGTATGCAATGTCCCAAGTGATGGTAACTGTTTTATGTCATTCATTAATATAAATAAAAGATATATACATAAGAAACTGGAGGAAATTTTTGAAAATCACATAAATTAAGATTAATAATTTGTAATTTTATTGTACATAATTGTGCATTATGGCAGGATAATATTTCATCATCTCATTTTCTTGGTCGAGGTTGGCCTACATCGTCAGGTTTGGATTAGGCTTGGTTTATGGTGTTTAACGCCACGTTCAACAATATTTCAATTATATCGTGGCGATCAGTGTTATTGGTGGAAGAAACCGGAGTATCCTCAGAAAACCACCGATCTGTCGCTAGTTACTGCCAAACTTTATCACATCATGTTGTATCGAGCATAGGCACTCATGGCATATGTAGTTGTAAATCCAACTACCATACGATCACGACCAAGACGGTCCCGCTACATCGTCAGAAATGCTGTGTTAAGTATTCAAATTAACATATGGATGCTACAGGGCAACGGTCAAATCGATTAGGTTCGATTTGTCTACCGTGATTTACTCCTCTTGATTAAAATAATAATGTCACTTTATTAATTGACTTGTTTTATCAAGCAATCATGCTTAATATTTTAAAAATCAAAATACACCAAAGTTTCATCGGCAGTCAGCACTCCTGTATCTAAATTAAGTAAGATAAAACCAAAGAAATTTAAAAGAAAAAACATTAATGCATGCTTATATTTCTATTAAGTCGTAAAGACAATTCAAACCTTCCTTAAATGGAAACAAAACTGCCGAGGATAAGAAAGAATTTGAAGATACCAAAGGGGTATTAATCAAAATCCGTAAATCAAAGAACAGACAACACGATGGTCAAAGGAAAAAGTACAAAAAGACATACAACGATCTACAAAACATACACATAAAACTAAAGATCGAGTTGCACGAACCCTACTAAAACCGGGGGTGAACTCAGGTGCTCCGTAAGGGTAGGCAGTTCCTGTTCCACTAGTGGCACCTGTCATGTTAATCTATCCCTAGTCCTAAGCAGAGGCGTAGCTACCCCAAAATGAATTGTACTCAAATCTGTTTAACAATCTGGTGGAGGGTCACGAAGCCTTACGGCATGGGGTCTGGGGGCCACTTAAGACATCCAGAAACTCTGGGGTAAGTGGTGCAAAATCCTGCATTCTTGCAATTTCCTAGCACTAAAAATTATCCCACGGAAATCCAATTTTCATGAGCAACAAGTCAACTTTTGAACATCAATTTTTAGAAATAAAATATTAAGTAGAGCAATATAATACAAATATGTAGTTGACTTAGAAATTTTATTTTGTCAAATGTGTAGTGAGTTAAGCTTGATTTGGAATCGAATACAATTAACATATGGGCCAAAGAATCTACACAGTGCACAGTAGACACTATCTTGAATTTTGGAATATTTCATCCAAACCACGGTGTGTTCAAGAAACCATTTAGCCTTTGCTCTCCTTGTAGAATTCGAGATTACCCTGAACAAAATATTAGCTAGTCTTCACTATTTTTACGCAAATTTTATTTCAAAGGAACATTTCTCGAATAGAAATAATTTATCCTCTCTGTCAATGGCATGATAATGTATAAACATGATAAACTGTAATCTCAATCAATTCGAAACGATGTCGATGTGCACCGGCTGTACAGACTGGAAAATGCAAATTCTATCCGCGTTAAACCAATACTTTTTTTCTTATTCCGATTCGTTCCATATGATACGTATCCAGGTTCCCAGAAGATTTTAAAAGTTTACTAAAAGTAAACTAATATCCATATGCTTCCAATAACGTTAACGATCCCATGTGCGCTTTGTTTTTATGTATGCGTTGTGGTTTTCCTTTAAAAAGAAATACGATTAGTTTGTTTGTTCAAGCAAAATAAAAAAAATATCATACCTTAACAACAAATCTCCCACCCCAAACTCCATTCCTAAAACACGTACACGACCATCGATCGGCATTGCACTTATATAACACACACCGTTCTATGCTGATTCCGTAAATGATAAGCGTAGTTTTCGGAATTGAATATAGGTACATTAAGTAATTATTAACATGTTTGTATTTGTTTGAATTTTATTTAGTTTATTAATTTAGTTTTATTCTACTTTATGTCCTAGATTTACCATGTTTTCATTTTTGTCAAAAGCTTCGATGTGTACGCAACTGCGTTTTTGCGTACAGGTTCCTACGCGCCTGCTAATGAATACAGATACACAGCTGAATGGTATGGAGAAGATTGTACACATTCTATTGAACCAAATATTGTAATACAAAATAATGGCATTCAGAATAGTTATTAACTGTCACATATATCAAGTACAGAAACTGACAAAGATATAGCCAATCGTTTATATCTAATATGTAGAAAATTAGGAATAAAGTATGAGTTTCCTTTACAAAACGAAACAAAACATGAGGTTGAATATATACGTCGCTGCATACAATATAGTATCAAAAAGCAACGTCAACTTATTGACGCTGAAGAGGAGAAGATGCTTGATACGCCTCCTCTTACTGGTGATTAACAATTTGACACTGTCAGTCTGCCATGGATTGTTTACGTAATTTTGAAAAAAAACAAATGTCATATTCTTTTAAATATTGTATTGTTTGCAATAAGCGAAGATTTTAAGGGTGCACATCAGTAAACCAACCAATCTGCATTGAGGCAGTCCTCGAAAATAGTACAAAATAGAACATCAGGAACTTTGAAATTTTTTTTCAATTGTTTCTTGATTATGATATTTTTTACAGTTAATCCTATCATATTTGGTGAGGTCTTAGCTGCAAAAAAACACGTCATTTGTTGAAATATAACCACATATAAAAACATGAATGTCACATTACTACATCCTGTGTGGAAGGATTTTCTGGATACTGTAAATTGTAAATACTGTTGTTTTGACCGGATATTGAAAACAGCTGACTATTTTCTAATTTGACATGCAACATTTCTTTCAAAGTGGATCAGAATGTGGACATTGGACCAAAATAATAGGGAATAATTGTCTTGTTTTCCAGAAAATTCATTTGGATTTTTTATGATTTTTTTATTTACAATGTAAGTCAATGATAGAATGTATACTGGTGTGCCCTCAGAAATGAAGATGGCTACTGAGGAAGTTTGTAGGAGCTGCCGAGCGGATAAAACTATCATAAAATTATTTTCATTAAGATTTAACAGCAATTAATTTGTCGAATATTTCACCTAGTATATATATTATTATTTATTCAGAACTACCTCTTTCCAACGGGGGCACGTGTAGACGAGGTACTTGCAAGTGCCTCTAACATTTATCATATAAACAAATATGTGCTATATAGACGTGTACTACCACCAAAGAATTCTCCATAGCCTTCTATGTTAAATTTAAAAAAAAAAAAGAGCTTTCATACAGGATTCATCTTAAGTTTTATCTAAGTGACACTCGTATCTCATGGAAGGGGTACCTAATTGGAAGCTTAACTCCGAAAATCAACATACATTTAATGGCATATAAGAAAAAACAGACAGTCTGAAGATGCCTACCGTCAATCCTACTTTCACTTTCGATTTAACATAAATTCGGGTGGTTTCTTTCCAATGCAATCATTTTTTTATTTAAAACCACAAGGACATCAAATATGGGCTTAAGATTAGCCTAACATATGTAGGTTTCTGCTGACATTCAGTATTTTGCAGTATCTAATAGGGTTTATTTTTTATCCAACAATGTGGGAATCCATTTTATGTTTACGTACTACTTTCCCATACGTTCTTTTCGACTGTTACCCATGATTAGTGGTAATACACCTACAAACATTTTAAGTAAAAAAATACACATGCAATGCAATATAAATGATATATGATAAAGTTCATAAAAGATGTTTCAACGAAGCATCTTTAAAATTTTCATTTCAACGCATAGCTTGATAAAACATATTCAGTGCATAAAAAGACAATACATAATACATTCAAAAACACAAACAAAAAAACTTAAAACCTTGATACAGGGATTGAATTAACACAGATAGTTGTGTTGTTTTCTAAAAAGGACTTCCTGCGTAAAAACTTTTGTTGTAGCATGGCTTTGCCTAATTTGTAAAAAAATTGACCAATATTTGTATCTAGGCTAAAACTAACATCTCCAATTGAAAATTGCATTTTGTCAAAGGGCGACAACTCTACGAAAGGAAGACCAGGAAATTGTTCGGTAATTAAATTGAGGTAATTGCTACGTATTGGCGTGTATTCCGGGCAGTCTAACATGGAATGGAATAAATCTTCGTCGGAACCACTGCTACACATTTCACAAACATACGTTGTGTGAAGCTTCATTCTGTGTAGACAGCATATTTATGCGGGCTAACATTTTAAGTCTGGTTGGTTGGAACTCCAATAAATTTGAAAGGTATGGCTGTTTTCCAAAATATTATAGGGAAGTGGACGTAATTTGTCAAGCTACTTTTACTTTTAGCATTGGTAATTTCTCTGTTTCGTACATATTCGCCTAAGAACTTCATAAAAGTAAACATATTTACATCAGAGTTAAGATAATGGTCTAAACCAGTATTTTCAAAAACCCTACGTACATTATTAAGGTAATTCTATTTAGGATGGGACTGTGAATCTTCTAGTTCATCAAAAACAATTTTACAGTCTCGTACAAGGCAAATTTTGTAGCCTTGAGAAATACGATATTCTTTGCCTGTCAATAAAATCGTCGATAGGTTCCCAACCTAATTCAAGTGCTCCGGAAGGGTTAGCAGTTCTACAGAAGACTAAAGATTACACAAAACACTAATGATTAAGAAACACGAACCCCATAAAGCATTGTGAAAGCTCATGTGCTACGGTAGAGTAAGCAGTTCCTGCTCCACTAGTCACACCCGTGGTGTTACTTTAGTATGATAAGTCATGATAGAGGAAATGATGTGACTATCGCCTATGGTGTGGGTTCAGTATCCGGCCGTTGCGAGGTGTAATCGATACAACCTTATGTGATTACGTTTGTCAGTGACTTGAGGAGTTACTCATGTTTCCTCCACCAATAAAACTGACTTCCAAAGCCACAAACCCTTATTAAAACCGTTCTTTTTATCGCGTTTATACGTTGTTTTGTGATAAACAATGGAAAGGTAGAACATGCCTCGTCAACTAAAAGTTTCAAATAAATATTTATCATCTACACTTTTTGAATAAAGACCAAGCATTTAAAATTAATCATATATAATTTCGTATATATCATATATTAATATACATCTAGACAAAAAATGGTTGATTTGAAAACTGGAAGTCAAAGACTTTTTTTCTGAACATTTATGGAAGTCAAACGGACTATAACAGTATACAACAATATTTGATTTGAATTTATTTGATTTTGATTGTGTTTAACGTCACTTTCAGCAATATTTCAGCTATATCATGCGGCGACAAGTTTTAGTGGTGGAAGAAGCCGGAATACCCGGAAAGAACCACGGATAATGGGCAAGCAACTGGTAAACTTTATCACTTGTGGCTGCGAGTCGAGTGGACTTTTTTTGCAATCTACAAAGCTGGGCGCAAACCCACGCCGTATTGGTGATAGGCTTGTATGAGTTGTTAGGTAATCTAACTACCTAGCTCATTGAACCACCTGGGCCCTACAATATTTGAAGACATGGGTTATTTGATATCAAAGACGAAACTTTTCATACAGGGTTTTATATACGAGTTTTCATTTGAAACTTATTGTCAAATATCTGGTCCATGCAAATGAACATACACACAAAAGACGTTATTTTTAATAATTACTATATCTTTTTATAGAGAAAATGGAATATTTGTATGCTAAATTTATTCTATTATAAGTTGTAAAATCTAATATGAGATATGAAAGCAAAATAAAGCCATATTCTTTTCACACTGAATGTCCTGTCGTCAATAGTGCTATAAATAAGGAATAGTACACTTAAATCGCGAAGGAACATTTCATACAGGTCAGAGTTGACATAGTGGGAATATCTCCCCTAGAGTACAAAAGATCATCTCGAGGTGAAAATTCAGACAAGCGAATAAAGAAGTCTCGGTTTGAGAGATTGTGACCATATATAATATCAATCTCCGGAAAAAAGCTAAATTATTCCTTCACTGGAATGTCTTTTTCCTGTGCTTTGTACACATGTCAGCTAAAAAGGACGAAAGGATCAGAAAAGCTTGAAGATACCAAAGGAATAATCAGAATCCGTATATCAAAGAAGAACAGACAACATAATGACCAAAAGAAAAAGCACAAAAGGACAAACAATGATCTGCAAACCATTATATAAAAAAACGAAAGAACGAACGAACAACACGAACAACGCGAACTCCTATCAAAACCGGGGGTAACTCAGGTGCTTTGCTAAATGCAGAAGGCATATCGGCATAGCTCGTATTTGCAATGAGATCACGGTCATTTAACGATTTAAAAACATTCATGCAATTGTTCAAATTTAAACGAATTTCTATTTTGGCAATGTATAATTAGTAATTACAATGGTAAATGCATTATCATGCCAGCAGACAAAGAAGGCTAAAAATATAATTGTGCAATACCACATAGGTAGTACCAAGAAAAATATGTATATCTGTAGGTGTGTACGTCACCTATAACAAAGACATTTTTAATTAAAAAAAAACATAGTTTGAACGTATTTTAATTTTAATAAACAATTATGCAAGACCTATATTATATATAACAACAGTGTAAGGAAGACGTAAACAAATTGTGTCAATAGTCTGCACTGTGCACACAATAGCATTCTAGTAAATAAATCATTTGCATAGGTTTATGGCAAGTATACTAGCAATGAAAAATTTAAGCTTGTTATTCTTCGTTATAAATTTGTTTCCATTGTGTGTTTATGCGAACAACTCGACAGAGAAGCAACTTTTGTCGGATATTTTCCGTAATTATGATGAACTAACTCGTCCGCTTTTTAATAATTCTGAACATGTGAAAGTTAAGATTGAATTTTCATTACTGACTGTCCATTATTTAGATATGAGGAATCAAGAATTGTCATCGTCTGCTGTCATCTCCATTTCTTGGACTGATGATTTTTTAACATGGAATGCAAGCTCATATGGTGGACTAGATTTAATAAGAGTTCCATTATCTAAAGTATGGAAACCAGACTTGATTATATCAAACTCTGTGAATAGAAAAGATAGCTTCGAGGAAAATGGAGAAAATGTTATTATTTACAATGATGGTACGGTATTATGGCATTCGAATAAAAAATTAAAGACTTTTTTGCGAGTAGATACTACGTATTATCCATTTGAGGTACAAGTCTTTCTTTTCAACTTCTCAAAGTTGTATTTTGATGACACATATCAACAGAACTAGTATAGTAGTGAAGACAATGTTATTGTTAATTTTGTGTCAAATGGTGAATGGGTTTTTAATTATCAACGAGGGCAAACCACGAAGACATATCCTGAAGCGCATAACAGGAACGGGAAAATATTCAGCAACATAATATGGCAGTTCGAAATGGATCGTAGGCAAACGTACTATGTTTGGAGTTATTTTGTGCCAACAGGCGCGTTGTCCTTTGCCAGCTTAATAACATTTTTGCTGCCCGTAAAGAGTTCAGAGAAGTTTACTTTAGTAGTATTTTCTTTTATATCAATGGCTGTTGTAATAAGATTATTTAACGAATCACTACCCAGCACATCGGATCATCTTTCTAAGTTTGGTATATTCTTGTCTCTAAACTTGGGATTATGCGGCTTAGTGATAATTGTAAATGGTTTTATATCATGTTTTTATCACAGAAAATCTTCCAAATGTTGCATACCATCTTTGTTATGTAACTGTAACTGTTGTAACCATTATGACTGTAGCCGATGCGCATTCAGGGAGCCACTTGTAGATCCAGATCAGTATGGTGAACTCGTACATAAATGTTGTTTTTCTTATAAAAAGAAGCGTAAGCCATACACAGTAACAGACACATCCACAACTAAAGAAAAGATGGAGCTCTTACCAAAGCTGGAGGTTAATCCAACTGAAAATAGTACTTCTTTGGATAATTCAATGCTAGAAAATATTAAAAGTATGAAGAATAGAGTTGAAAGAGAAGCTGAAAAGAAAACAAAAGTAAAGGAAAAAACGCGAATATGGTCACGTGTGGCATCGACTTGTGACATAATTTGGATGTTTGTTTTCCTCTTATTATACGTAACAGTGTATACATGGATCTTAGAAGAATTATTTTGCGGAAAACACAACATAGCATAGCTTCCTTTAATATAAGTGACTTATTGTCTCCTTTATTATGGAGTTTCTAATAACAAAATAATGTTATGTTAGGTATTGTAGCATAATTTAAATATTGGTGCCCTAGTAAATAACCCACGGTAGTCAGCATTGGTAATACAGTTGGGTTGAATGGTGTTAATTGAGATATCGTCTTCAAGGTATGATGACTCTTAATGTGTGTGTGGGAGGGTTGTAACGGGAACACTTCTCTACCTAGGGTTATAGGAACCGAAGTTGTGACTGTACTCATAATCACCTCTGCTAAGTGTTCCCTGGCAGAGAGGTGATTTAAAATGCCAGAGGTCCCGGTATCGAATCCCATTGGGGACATTGCTTTTTTCAGAGATAAAATATGTTATACTTTTACAGCTATGTTAAATAGTATAGCATAGATCAAATGTTATGTTAGATCTTGCAGCATAAATCAAATGTTATGTTAGATCTTGCAGCATAAATCAAATGTTATGTATCGCTCACAAGCACTTTTAAATTATTTGGTTTTCCAGTCTTTCCATTTTAAGCGTGTCTGATATCTGATATCTGATGTCTGATGAGCACTAATTTTAATACCTATCTTGTTTTAGATCTTGTAGCATCAATCAAATTTTGTGATAGATATGTTGCAGTAAATGTTACAGTGGTCAGTGATTATTCAATGGGAAAAAATATATGAGCAATATCATTTTCCGAACCTAAGGAACGACCATTTATCTTAGGAACACTGTTATGTTGCCAAATTCTATAGAAAAATATGTTGACCTGTGCAAAATAATCTGACCCAGTAGTGATTTGGTAAAGTTTGAAGAAAAAATGACAAATTCTTCATGTACAAAATAAGTTATTTATTTTCCGTGTTAAGAAAAATTCTGGCTCCAGCGAAAAACAATGCCCCCACCTAAAGTTAAATTGTCTGTCCCTTATAAAACGCGTTTGTCTCCGAGAAGTCATGGCATGGCCAATCCAAAATATACCACGACGACACAGTGGTTGAACACACAATTTATTTAATACGTGACATTGTTTTACCCTTTTAAGTGACATAAATATTAATTTTAAACTAGGTATACCAATGTATTTACTGTCATTATATTAGTTTTAAACTAGGTATACCAATGGATTTACTGTCATTATATTAGTTTTAAACTAGGTATATTTAAACTAGGTATACCAATGGATTTACTGTCATTATATTAGTTTTAAACTAGGTATACCAACGTATTTACTGTCATTATATTAGCTTTAAACTAGGTATACCAATGTATTTACTGTCATTATATTAGTTTTAAACTAGGTATACCAATGGATTTACTGTCATTATATTAGTTTTAAACTAGGTATACCAATGTATTTACTGTCATTATATTAGTTTTAAACTAGGTATACCAATGGATTTACTGTCATTATATTAGTTTTAAACTAGGTATACCAATGTATTTACTGTCATTATATTAGTTTTAAACTAGGTATACCAATGGATTTACTGTCATTATATTAGTTTTAAACTTGGTATGCCAATGTATTTACTGTCATTATATTAGTTTTAAACTAGGTATACCAATGTATTTACTGTCATTATACTAGTTTTAAACTAGGTATATTTAAACTAGGTATACCAATGGATTTACTGTCATTATATTAGTTTTAAACTAGGTATACCAACGTATTTACTGTCATTATATTAGCTTTAAACTAGGTATACCAATGTATTTACTGTCATTATATTAGCTTTAAACTAGGTATACCAACGTATTTACTGTCATTATATTAGCTTTAAACTAGGTATGCCAATGTATTTACTGTCATTATATTAGTTTTAATCTAGGTATATTTAAACTAGGTATACCAATGTATTTACTGTCATTATATTAGTTTTAAACTAGGTACACCAATGTATTTACTGTCATTATAATAGTTTTAAACTAGGTATATTTAAGCTAGGTATACCAATGGATTTACTGTCATTATATTAGTTTTAAACTAGGTATACCAACGTATTTACTGTCATTATATTAGCTTTAAACTAGGTATACCAATGTATTTACTGTCATTATATTAGTTTTAAACTAGGTATTCCAATGGATTTACTGTCATTATATTAGTTTTAAGCTAGGTATACCAATATATTTACTGTCATTATATTAGTTTTAAACTAGGTATACCAATGGATTTACTGTCATTATATTAGGTTTAAACTAGGTATACCAATGTATTTACTGTCATTATATTAGTTTTAAACTAGGCATACCAATGGATTTACTGTCATTATATTAGTTTTAAACTAGGTATACCAATGGATTTACTGTCATTATATTAGTTTTAAACTAGGTATACCAATGTATTTACTGTCATTATATTAGTTTTAACCTAGGTATACCAATGTATTTACTGTCATTATATTACTTTTAAACTAAGTATACCAATGTATTTACTGTCATTATATTAGTTTTAAACTAGGTATATTTGAACTAGGTATACCAATGGATTTACTGTTATTATATTAGTTTTAGACTAGGTGTACCAATGGATTTACTGTCAGTATATTAGTTTTAAACTAGGTATACCAATGTATTTACTGTCATTATATTAGTTTTAAGCTAGGTATACCAATACCAATGGATTTACTGTCATTAAGTATATGGAACACGTATTAGTCGTGTATTGTATGTCGTGTACGAGTGAGTAAAATATAGCAGTGTGTTGTTGTGTGTACTTGAATTGCCGAGAGTAGATAACTGCAGCACTGGGACCCTTAAACACGGGGCCCAATTAGCTTAAGGTCGGCACTGATTTCAACCTTTCAACATTAGCACTATTTATATAATAATACATAGTTACTTGTTTTGGAGAAAAAAGGGGAAGGTACTATAACTTGCTTTAATACATAACATATGAACATGCTGTATCTTGATTGGATGATCAATGTGTACTATTGTGAACAGTGCACTTGACTTCCGTCTAATATGATGTAGTTTGACCTAGAAACGAAGCCTCTTCGCTATTCTCGGCGAGATTTCTCGGAAAAGATCGACGTACCGACTGAAATTCGAACATGGGCAATTACGTAAGTGTCTTAGAAACAGTTTGATACGACAGTGCCATATGTAGACAAGGTAAAAAGTGTAACAAAACACAGGGGTTTCCCAACCGAGGTGAGCGAAATGGCGCGAAATGTGAAAATGGAGTTGCTTACCTTCTCTCTTATAATGTATCAGTCGAAAAACTGTGGACACAGAATACACGTATTATTCATGATGTATGACGTCTACTGATATTATCAAATGAAGAAAAACGAATGATTATGAAAATTTTGAAAAAGAATGATTTATATGACAATTTTCAAAAACAAACATGGGGTAGTAGAGAAAAGGGGGGAGGAGGAAACGAAATCCATGCCCCATGTGCCTGTGAGAAAGACGGGGATCTTTGGATTCAATGACATGCTTGTGTACATTTTGTTTTCAGATCTTCAGGTTCAATTGCCTCAGTGTGGTCAACCTTTGCTAGGCCTTTATCCTTCAAGTCAACGCTTATTGTTTCCATTTTAAATAGAGGATCTTTGATAATGTCAATTTCCACTGAACTCTTGACTGAAATGTATCGGCAAGCCTAATATTATGCTCCTTGGTGCTGATAATTTATATAGATTCCGTTCTTCTTTGTTGTGTCAACATAAAATCTGCACAACAATAGAGTAGCAAGCTTCGTTGGATTACAGTCTTAGTCAATGTCAAAATTAATGTCCATTACGTACTCTTTTAGACTTTGGATAGCCCTATTTGTGGCTCTTTTTGTAGTGGTTTTTAGTTTGGTTCGTGTTACTCTAGTTTTATGTGCATGCTTTGTTGATCGTTGTTTGTCCTTTTGTTCCTTTTTCTTTTTGTTATTGTGTTGTTTGTTCTTCTTTGATTTACGGATTCTGATTACCCCTTTGATATCTTCAAACTCTTCTTGTGTTCAATGAGTCTTTGTTATTAAGTATATTCTGTATGCCATATTCAGATGATCTCTCAAATCGATTTGATTCTATTATTTCTATTGTTTGTTTATTAGCAGACAACATTTGAAATAATCTTCGGTATGACAAATACGAAAACGGAACCGAATTATGAAAAAAACGGATTTTCAACACGTTGTTTCCCTCTACGATATAACTTTTGGGTAGCAAAATTTTCGTAAAATATGCAAAATGTCTTATTGATTTTACATGCATTGTAAGCAAATAATCTAAGGTATTAATTAATTTCATTATTTTGCTTTATCTATTAAAATTGTAAATAGATGCTTTTAACATTTATAACCTTTAAATTTTGCTATGCTCTATGTGTTTTATTAATATCTATACTTTCTATTTACTCTCATCAATATATATATATATATATATATATATATATATGCTTTTACATTATTATTAGGCCTATTGTGTGTTTTATTAGTTTGATATTTTTTTTAGCTTGGTTTTAAATTTCATGGATGGATTTTAAATTTGAGAGTGCCTTTCAATTTTATTGTGTGCATGGTTTGTTTATTGGTTTTTACATGTATATTCTTATGTCAGATTTAACAGCTCACTGGAGCTTGTGTTATAATTGTTAGCTTCATTCCTACTCTTAAGTAAACCTTATTATATTGTATTGTGTTAGTATGATAATTACCATTGTTTACAGTGCCGGATTTAGCAAATCTATAAGGTTCGCAATTTGCTAAAGAAGATATATTTATATGACCAGAATAGACACAATTTAACTAATACAAACCAGGGTTCGTGTTCTCGAAAGTATCCTAAGATTTAATCCAATATCTTTTCATAGGAAAAATGGAATATGTGTATGCCAAATTTATTCTATTAAAAGTTAAGAAGCTTAAAATGAGAAATGTAAAGCAAAATAAAGCTAGATTCTTTCCACACTAAATGTATCGTCGTCAATAGTGCTAAAAAAAGAAAGGGATGGTGCACTTCAATCGCGAAGGCACATTCCATACAGGGCAGAGCTGACATAGTGTGACTGTCTCCCCTAGAGTACAAAATATCTGCTCGAGGAGTAATTCTGACAAACGAATAAAAAAATCTGTTTCAGAGATTGGAGTCATATATAATATCAATCTCCGAAAAAAAGTTAAATTATTCCTTCACTGGATTCCAAAATAAGCTTCATGTCTTTTTTTTTCAGTTAATGTAATGTCAATTTTTCCTGTGCCATTTACTCAGGTCAGCTAAAAGGACAAACAATGATCTACAAATAATTACACAGAAAACTAAAGAACGAACAACACGAACCCCTATCAAAACCGGGGATGAACTCAGGTACTCCCTATTCCAGTCTTGCTTAATGCAGTAGGCATAGACATATCTCGTATTTGTAATGATATCAATATTAGTTAACCATTTAAAAACATATTCATGCAATTGTTCAAAATTGAAAGAATTTGTGTTTTTGGCAAGGTACATTTGTATATTTGGTAATTACAATGGTAAATGCAATACCATAGTTTCTTGATTTGGAAGAGATTATATGCACGCCAGTAGACAAAGAAATAATTGATCATATCTAATATATAGTTTTGTATAATCATTCAATTTAGGATTATTATTTTATGATTAGACACATACGATATATTTAATTATATTATTGAATTCAACTATGTATATCTTTAGATTTATACCAATGTGCGTAATAAATGCAGGGACGTGATCTAAAACAAAGACATTTTCAATTTAAAAACAAAACAATAATTTGAACATATTTTATTGTTCATAAAACAATTGTACAAGAAATATGTAAGGAAGACGTTTCTTGTCATAAAATGGCCGTGCGCACTAAATGTAGCATATACGTTTTCACTAGGTCGATACTTCTGCTGTTGTACTGTTAGTTCCCAAGGTATCATCCGCCCAGTACTCAGTGTTTCGGCACTGTCATGGTTTGTTAGATATAATTGTTATTGAAATTAACAGTTCCAAAATAATGTAATTATCATTGAAAGTAAGGTTCTCCTCCCTCAGACATAGGTGACCTTAGCCGATTGTGGCTCTCCTGTTTAGGCCCTTTGGTTTACTAGCTCTTAAAACGTTTAAGATTATTTGGCTTTCCAACCTTTGACTTTGAGCGTACCTGATGAAGGTTATTCCAGAAATACGTCGTGCGCACCAAATTTGATATCTACGTTTTAATTAATATAGATATATCTCGATTACATATTTCTGGGGACTTTGTTCTTCTACCCGCAAAAGACGTATTTTACTGTTGTTTTACCAGGTCGTAAGTTGTTTTTAAAATAGCATTGTTTTTGTTTCTCTATTATTAACATGGATACTTCTAACAAGAATCAATGGTTAGGACTATGGTATTTAATGCCACTTTCAACAATATTTCAGTTATATCGTGGTGATCAGTTTTATTGGTGGAGGAAACTGGAGTACCCTCAGGAAACCACCGACCTGTCGCAAGTCACTGCTATACTTTATTTCATAATGTTGTTTCGAGCATAGGCACTGATTGCATAGGTGATTGTAAATCCAACTACAATACGATCACGACCACCACTGCCCCGTGACATCGTCATAAATTCTGTGTTAAGTATTCAAATTAACATTGTCTACCGTGATCTACTCTTCTTCAAATAATAACGTCACTTTGTAGATTGACTTGTTTTATCAATCAATCATTTTTATTTTTTTAAAAAGCAAAATACCACCAAAGCTTCATCTGCAGTCAACACTCCTGTACCTAAATTAAGAAATATAAAACAAAGAAACTTAAAAAGAAAAACATTAATGCATGCTTATATTTCTATTTCAAAGTCTTAAAGACAATTCTTTAAATGAAAACAAAACTGCCGAGGGGTAATCAAAATCCGTAAATCGAAGAAGAACAGACAACACGATGGCCAAAGGGAAAAATACAAAAACACAAACAAAGATCTACAAAACATACATATAAAACCAAAGATCGAGTTACACGAACCTAAAAACCGGGGGTGAACTCAGGTGCTCCGGAAGGGTAGGCAGTTCCTGCTCCACTAGTGGCACCCGTCATGTTCATCTAACCCTAGCCCTAATGAATACAGATACACAGCTGAATGGTATAGAGAAAGTTGTACACATTTGTTTGAACCAAATATTGTAATACAACATAATGCCATTCATAATAGTTATCAACTGCCAAATATAGTAAGTACAGAAACTGACAAAGATATAACCAATCATTTGTATCCAATATGTAGAAAATTAGGAATAAAGTATGAGTTTCTTTAACAAAATGAAACAAAACAAGAAGCTGAAAACAGAAAACTACACATACAATATAGTATCAAAAAGCAACGTCAAATTATTGGCACCGCATCGGTGGCATACTGGTTAGCATGCTCGCTTCGGGTGCCGTAGATCGTGGGTTCGAGCTCCGGTCGGGTCAAACCAAAGACTTTAAATTGGTATTTGCTGCTTCTCCGCTAAGCACGCAGCATTACAAAAAAAGAACACAACTGGTTGGCTCGGAATCAGAGCAATGTGTCCGAGTGCAGCGACATGTCTACCCACAGAATGCTGTTTCAGTGAACTGGCACTTATTCAACTTGTTGGTCTAGTACAAAGTGGACTTCAACGTCATCGCATTGACAATTAACTTGTTCTCGCCATGATATAGCTGGCAAATTTGCTGAATTGGCGTTAAGCAACAATCACACACTTATTCAAATTATTGACACTGAAGAGGAGAAGATGCCTGATGCACATCCTCTTACTGGTGATAAACAATTTGACACTGTCAGTCTGTCATAGATTGCTTACGTAATTTTGAAATAAAACAAGTCATATTCGTTCAGGGGCCGTCGTTCCGTGGTCGTATGGTATTTGAATTTACAACTACCTATGCAGTCAGTGTCTATCACCACTGATGCTGTGAATTCGAATCTCGATCAGGGCGAGGTGTACAACATTATATGATAAAGTTTGTCAACAATATAGCTGAAATATTGTTGAAGTGGCGTTAAGCACAATCAAACAAACAAACAATTCTTTTAAATATTATATGATTTTCAAGGAAGAAAACCACAAATGAAGATGACTACTGAGAGAACTTGTATGCGTTGCAGTGCGTATAAAGATATCATAAAATTATTTTCTATTGATAATTATACATTTCCTAAGAAAAAGTTCTAGTGGAACAGCAATTAATTTGTC
Organism: Bathymodiolus septemdierum; assembly: GCA_963383655.1. Lineage (NCBI taxonomy): Eukaryota > Metazoa > Mollusca > Bivalvia > Mytilida > Modiolidae > Bathymodiolus > Bathymodiolus septemdierum. The sequence goes on from OY726528.1 coordinate 4,407,690, forward strand.
GAATATTTCGCCCAGTATTAATGTTCAAGTGCTTAGTTACGGGGGAGGGGGGATTGTAGTCACGAAATAAATTTCCATTTAGACAATGTGCTTGGTGTGATACATATATAAGCTAGAGTAAAGCATGTTCCTGCACATCACTTGGACACCTGAGGTTTAGGTCTAAACACTGATGTGTTCCTCATACATTTGATGTGTATGTAAGACACACAATGTGACATATCCTTCGCCCAGGAAAAATTGAAGAAAGTAAAACTCATTGTAATAAAATGCTACTCATTAACTGATGATTAAGGTAAAGGTCAATTCTTATTGATGTTCTTTAATATTTAGATGTCCTATGTCATATGGTACAATGAAATATACATTGAAAGCAAAACATCTGTTAGTTTGATTTGATGATTTTGCTCTTACACTATTTGTAATCATTCCATGCAGATTTTTACACTTCAGAAAACATAATTAACATAGAGACCTAATGAATAGGAAGTGATTGAAGATACCAAGGTGGTAATCATAATCTGTATATCGAAGAAGAACAGACAACACAATGACTAAAAGAAAAAGGACAAGAGGACAAACAACGATCTACAAAACATACACATAAAACTAAAGATCGAGTAACACGAACCCCATTAAAACCAGGGGTGAACTCAGGTGCTCCGGAAGGGTTAGCAGTACAACAGAACACTACAAATTACACAAAACACTAATGATTAAGAAACACGAACCCCATAGAACATTGTGTGAACTCGTGTGCTACGGTAGGGTAAGCAGAACCTGTTCCACTAGTGACACCCGTGGTGTTACTTTAGTATGATAAGTCATGATAGAGGAAAGGATGTGACTATCGCCTATGGTGTGGGTTCAGTATCCGGCCGTTGCGAGATGTAATAGATACAACCTTAATTGGCTACGTTTGTCAGTGACTTGAGGAGTTACTCATGTTTCCTCCACCAACAAAACTGACTTCCAAAACCACAAGCCCTTGCTAAAACCGTTATTTGTATGGCGTTTATACGTTGTTTTGTGATAAACAATAGGTGTATATCCATGGAAAAGTAGAACATGCCTCGTCAACTAAAAGTTTAAAATATATATTTATCATCTTACACTTTTTGAATAAAGACCAAGCATTTTGAAATTAATCATATATTAGTATGTATATATCATATATTAATATACATCTAGACAAAAAAAATAGTTGATTTGAAAACTGAAAATCGGAGATTTTTTTCTGAACATTAATAGAAGTCAAACGGACACAAACGGACACAAATTTAAACGAATATCTATTTTGGCAAAGTATAATTAATAATTACAATGGTAAATGCATTATCATGCCAGCAGACAATGAAGGCTAATAATATAATTGTGCAATACCCCATAGGTAGTACTAAGAAAAATATGTATCTCTGTACGTCATCTAACACAAAGACATTTTTGATTTTAAAAAAAAACATAATTTGAACGTATTTTAATTTTCAATAAACAATTATGCAAGACCTATATATTATATAACAACAGTGTAAGGAAGACATAAACAAATCGTGTTAATAGTCTGCACTGTGCACACAATATTATGTCAAGTATACTAGCAATGAAAAATTTAAGTGTTTTTTTCTTCGTTATAAATTTGTTTTCATTGTGTGCTTATGCGAACAACTCGATAGAGAAACAACTTTTGTCGGATATTTTCCAAAAATATGAAAAACTAACTCGTCCGCTTTTGAATAATTCTGAACATGTGAAAGTTACGATTGAATTTTCTTTACTAACTGTCCATGGTTTAGATATGAGGAATCAAGAGTTGTCATCGTCTGCTGACGTCTCCATTTCTTGGACGGATGAATTTTTAAAATGGAATACAACCTCATATGGTGGACTTGATTTAATAAGAGTTCCTTTATCTAAAGTATGGAAACCAGACGTGATTTTAAAAAACTCTGTTAATAGAAAAGATATCTTCGAGGAAACCGGAGAAAATATTATTATTTACAATGATGGTACGGTATTCTGGCATTCGCTTAAAAAATTAAAGACTTTTGTGCGAGTAGATACTACGAATTATCCGTTTGAGTCACAAACCTTTCAATTCAACTTCTCAAAATTGTATTATGATGACATATACCAACGGAACTATCATAATAGTGAAAACCATGCTACTGATAATTTTGTGTCAAATGGTGAATGGAATTTTAATTATCTAAGAGGGCAAACAATGATGAGAAATATTAAAGCGGAATACAGGAACGGGAAAATATTTAGCGACATAATATGGCAGTTCGAAATGAAACGTGGAGAGACGTACTATGTTTGGAGTTTTCTTATGCCAGCAGCCGCGTTGTCCTTTGTCAGCGTATTAACATTTTTGCTCTCCGTAAAAAGTTCAGAGAAGTTAACTTTAGCAGTATTTTCTTTTATCTCAATCGCTGTTGTAATAAGATTATTTAACGAATCACTACCCAGCACATCGGATAATATTTCTTATTTTGGTAGGTTATTGTCTATGCAATTGGGAATTGCTGGATTTGTGATAATTGTGAATGTTTTTATATCTTGCATTTATCACAGAACATTTCTCAAACTGTGTAGCGATGATAAACGAGTATCTTCTGTGAAAGAAACAGCTACAGGTATGTCATCTTCAGAAAACGATCCACAAACGGATGATTCACCTGAAATTGCACATGATGAAATAGAATTAAACGATCACATATCACGAAACACAGAAAATAGTATTTCTTTTGACAAATCAATGCTAGAAGGTATCATGAAAGCAGTAGACAAATTTAATCGTCAAGCAGAAAACGAGCAAATCAAGCGAGAAAGGTCGAAAATGGCATCGCAATGTGATATATTTTTTCTTATTGTGTGCTTCCTTTCATACTGTTTAGTGCATGCATGGATCTTATTAGTATTATTTTGAGAAACTTTGTAATTGATGTATTGCTTCTTTTTACATGGTGTTTATATATGGTAACATAATTTAAATGTTATGCTAGATATAGTAGCATAAATAAAATATCATGTGTCCTCCCAATCACGTTTAAATTGTTTGGCTTTCCAAGCTTTCGATTTTGAGCGTTTCTGGTGAACATTAATTTGATATCTACCTTTTTATTAGATCTTGTAGCATAAATCAAATTTTGTGACAGATATGTTGCAGTAATCCAATGTTACAGTGTTCATCGATTAAGTCAAAGAAAAAGAATAGTGAGCGGTATGATAGTCGGTATGCATACATATATATCAGCTTAAGGAATGTCCATTTATGTTTTGAGGAAAAGAAAGAAAAACACTTCTGTTGCAAAATTTTAGAGAAAGAATAAATTGACCTGGTTAGTACAAAATAATATGACCCAGCAATGATTTGGTAAAATGTGAAATAAAAATGGCATATTTTTCATGTAAAAAAATAAGATGATATTTTGTTTCGAGTGTAAAAGAATTCTGGCTCCGATGAAAAACATAGCCCCAACCTAAATTTAAATTGTCAGTCCCTTAAGCGCATTTGTCTCCAATAAGTCATGACATGGTCAATTCAAAATGTAACATGTTGACACCGTGATTTTCCCTTATGGTGTTCACGTGATCCTTGATTGTGTTTAAAGCCACTTTCAGCAGTATTTCAGCTATATCGTGGCAGTCAGTTTCATTGGTGCAGGCGACCGGAGCACCCGGAGAAAATTACCGACCTGTCGCAAGCTAAACACCATCAAGGATCAAGTGAGCAACAGTAGATGAAAATAAAATGTGTTTTCTTGCATAAGCAGTTTGCAACTTCAAACGAAAGTAAATAGAAGTGGCGTTAACAATAATTTACTGGTTGGGTATGTTAATTATACAATTGACAACACAGTTTGTAAGGTGAGATGTGTATATTCTTCTAATGTTTTGGAATGTATTGCTATTTTGACTAAAGTTGTACGGGAAGTGGTGTAGCTGATGTTGTATCATATGATAAAATAACAATACCATTTCTAGAAGAGATATCATGTTCCACTGGTAGCTGAACGTTTTGCAACTGGATAAGTTCCCCATATTGATCTTAATTCAGTAATCCCCCTCTCAATTTCTATTTCAGAACTGTTATTTTCTCCATTTTCTCTATCAATTAGTGCTGACGATAGGACAGTACTCATTTCATGGATTTTGATGGTTTTTTTCCTGATGTTTCCCATATATGTCTAGATATAGCCGCATTATCTTTTGATTCATGCTTTTTGTAGTCTAAAACAGTTGTTTTGATGTTTTTTTTTCTGAGGTTTCACATATATGTCTAGATATAGCCACATTATCTTTTGATTCAAGCTTGTTGTAGTCTACAACAGTTGTTTTGATGGTTTTTTCCCTGAGGTTTCACATATATGTCTAGATATAGCCACATTATCTTTTGATTCAAGCTTGTTGTAGTCTAAAACAGCTGTTTTGATGGGTTTTTTTCCTGATGTTTCCCATATATGTCTAGATATAGCCACATTATCTTTTGATTCAAAGTTGTTGTAGTCTAAAACAGTTGTGTTGATGGTTTTTCCCATGAGGTTTCACATATATGTCTAGATATAGCCACATTATCTTTTGATTCAAGTTTGTTGTAGTCTAAGACAGTTGTTTTGATGGTTTTTTCCCTGAGGTTTCACATATATGTCCAGATATAGCCACATTATCATTTGATTCAAGCTTGTTGTAGTCTAAAACAGCTGTTTTGATGGGTTTTTCCCTGAGGTTTCACATATATGTCTAGATATAGCCACATTATCTTTTGATTCAAGTTTGTTGTAGTCTAAGACAGTTGTTTTGATGTTTTGTTCCCTGAGGTTTCACATATATGTCTAGATATAGCCACATTATCTTTTGATTCAAAGTTGTTGTAGTCTAAAACAGTTGTGCTGATGGTTTTTCCCCTGAGGTTTCACATATATGTCTAGATATAGCCACATTATCTTGTTATTCAAGCTTGTTGTAGTCTAAGACAGTTGTGTTGATGGTTTTTCCCCTGAGGTTTCACATATATGTCTAGATATAGCCACATTATCTTGTTATTCAAGCTTGTTGTAGTCTAAGACAGTTGTGTTGATGGTTTTTCCACTGAGGTTTCACATATATGTCTAGATATAGCCACATTATCTTTTGATTCAAGCTTGTTGTAGTCTAAGACAGCTGTTTGTCGCTCCTAAGGAGTGATTTGTAAATATGTTTCATTATATGTCTTTGTGTACAGATGCTTTTGAGCATGCTTCCTAGTGTATTCCTTCCCGGTGGTTGATTCGTGTACCCGGTGTGACTGTCATCCTCAAATGAATACAAAGGACAATGTCACAAATCATCTCGAGTAAAATTTTGTTTTTCCAGATATTTCTTGAATGAAGCAACTTGTCATAATTTATGTCCTGGAAAAAAAAGGAAACATATGAAAGTTGTGTTATTTTTCAGTATAATTTTGAAGAAATACAGTACAAATAAAAATCTTTCATGAGATTAAATTTCCTTTTTCTGCAAATAATTATTTTTTCTGCCGTGTGTGTTTTCGGTTTCTTTTCCTTTTGTTTGGTTTTTGTTTGATTTTGTTTTGTTTTTTGTTTTTGTTGATTTTTTGGGGGGGTTTTTTTTACTTGTTTTTTGTTGTTTGTTTTTGTTTTTGTTTGTTTGGGGGTTTTTTTGGTTTTTTTTGCTTGTTTTTTTTTCTGTGTGAGACGAATGGTTATTTTTTTCTGATTTAGTTTTTTTTTGTAAACTATTTTATGCATCATTATCTAAGATGGAGATATATTTTATGACTGTAAATATTAATATATTTACTACATTTGTAACTTATTGTACCATTATTTTACAGATAATTTTAATATGTTATGAATTTTACCTGTTTTTTCATACATGTATTCTCCCTTCATTTGTACTGTCATTAGGGTCGCTGTCCTCACGATGATCTTTGCCCAATTTGTCTTTTGCTTGGTAGACAGACATATTCTCTTCCCCGGGAATCCCGTGTCCTTCTTCAGAGAGCGCAGATTTTCACGTCCACGTCTGCAGAGGAAACACATTACATCAAACAATGTCTTTTGGGGTAGGCAGACGGGGGTCTTTGGATTCTATGTCAAGCTTGTGTACATTTTTTTTTCAGATTATCAGGTTCAATTGCCGCAGTGTGGTCAACATTTGCTAGACTTTTATGCTTCAAGTCAACGCTTATTGTCAGAAATGCTTCATTTTCCCTTTTAAATAGAGGATTTTTGAAAATGTTAATTTCCACTGAATTCTTGACTGAAATGTCTCGTCAAACCAAATCTTATGCTCTGTGATGCTGATAATTTATATAGATTCCGTTTTTCTTTCTTGTGTCAACATAGAATAAGCGTAACAATAGAGGTAACTATCTTCGTTGGATTACAGTCTTACACGTCAATGTCATAGCAATTTCAAATTACTGTTTGTGGCGGTTTTTAGTGAGCTTCGTGTTACTCGATCTTTAGTTTTATGTGTATGCTTTGTTGATCGTTCCTTGTCGTATTGTACGTTTTCTTTTGGCCATTGTGTTATTTGTTCTTCTTCGATTTACGGATTCTGATTACACCTTTGATATCTTCAAACTCTTCTTGTATTCAATGAGTCTTTGTTTTTAAGTATATTTTGTATGCCATATTCAGATGCTCTACCAAAGCCTCTTGATTCTATTATTTCTATTGTTTTTTGTTTATTAGCAGACAACATTTGAAATAATCTCCGGTATGAAAAATACGAAAACGGAACCGAATTATAAAAAATTCGATTTTCAACACGCTTCCGGTTGTCACGGGTTATAGACCTGGCGACGCTACAACATATTGTCTCCCTCTACGTTATATACTTTTGGGTTGGCCACAAGGTTGCTTCCCTTGGTAGCAATTTGTTCGTAAAACATGCAAATTGTCTTATTACTTGTATTTTTAAATTTGACAGTGCCTTTAAATGTTATTGAGTACATGTTTTGTGTATATTCTTATGTCAGATTTAATTGCTCACTGGAGCATGTGTTATAATTGCTTCTTTCCGACTCTAAGCAAAGCTTATTGTACTGTATTGCATTGATATAATAGTTACCATTGTTTACCCTTCAAGGTGACATACATATTAGTTTTAAATGGTGTCTTCTATCTGGTCCCACTTTTTAAAAATACCAATTTCAGGTATTCCCACTGCTGTCTTTTAATGGTAAACTTTTGGAATAAGCTTATATCATCTAGCATATTATCGTCACGGTTAGCCCGTTTGTTGTATGTTCTGAACATAAATGGAACACTAAATGGAAAGAATTTGCTAAATCTACTTTTGATGAAATTATGCTTATTTATATATTCTGATCAACAGTGTGTAAGTACTGATTGGCTAAAAACGTTCGCCAAACAGATCTTACGTGATTTGTTCCTCCAAAAATGGAATTCTGTTCTGGCAAATATGTCAAGGGGATAATCCTATCTGTTATTTAAAAGTCATTTTATTATTGAACCTTATTTATTAAGATTAAAACCTATTCAAAGAATGCTTATTACCAAACTCTGATTATCCAATATACAATTCCCGATAGAAACTGGACGCTGGAGAAATATACCAATAGCTAATATACTTTGCAGTAAATGCACAAATGGTATGATTGGCGATGAGTTCCACTATTTGTTTATTTGTCAGTGGAAAGAAGTAGTTGAAAGTCGTAATAAATTTATTCCAAATTACTATATAAATAACCCAAATGAAAACAAGATGCTAGGTTTTTTTCAATCTTTGTCACACATAATTACTTACTAATGTATCATTGTTTATTAGAAAAAAATCAGTGTATTATTTTGAATATGTATACTCACTATCCCACATTTTTTATATGAAATTGATTGTAGTTATTTTTGTTGTTTTCTATTATATGTAATTGTATTTAGTTTATTTGTTTTTTGTTGCGCACATGTGCGCCTGAATCTTTAATCTATCTAATCCCACTTTTGTATAAATACCTATTCCAGGTATTTCCACTTACAAATAACAATAGATGTTGGTTTTGCCATTAGTATCTATTTAATTAATCCCTGTTATTCACCTACAGTATAAATGCCAAATATTGCAGAAAAAGTCAAATTATTAGTTGAATAAAGTAAGTGTAATTAAAGGTATAATATCGTTGAGGTTGGTAATTTTTTGAAAGTTTTTTTCCATTGAAAGTTAATACTAGCCTGCTAAACATGAGTTTAAATGTGTATTACCTCCACCAATACAACTGACCGTCACGGTACAACTGAAAGTGGCGCTAAACGCAATCAAGCAAACAACATCAAAGACTATCTTTAACACAACCCGGATGATGACATTCGGTCAGCTACAACCAATCCTAGGAATTAACCAGTCAGAAATGTACTGTCTATTATAGCATTTTTGATAGGATTATGGTTATGGTATATAACGGCCCTTTCAACAATATTTCAGTTATATCTTTGCGGTCAGTTTAATTGGTGGAGGAAACCGGAGTGACCGGAGAAAACCACTGACCTGTCGTAAGTCATTGACAAACTGTATCACATAATGTTGTACACGTGTTTCTGGAATAACCTTCATCAGGTACGATAAACATCGAACGATTGGAAAGACAGATAATTACGTTTTGGGAGCAATAAAACCAAAAGGCAAAAATAGGATAACCAAAGTCGGCCAAGGTCCCCTATATCTGCCGAATCATAAACAACATAGAAAATACATATACAAATAAATATTACCGATTTGCTTACCTTTTTACTTGAATAAACCGCATCGGTTGTGTTATTGTTAGCGTGTTCTCCTCCGGTGCGGTATATTGTGAGTTCGAACCCTGATCGGGTCAAACCAAAGACTATGCAATTGGTATGTGTTGCTTCTCTGCTATGCAGGCCGCATTAAGGAGAAAGAGCAAAGACTGTTTGGCTCCGAATCAGGATAATGTTTCCGAGTGGGGCGACATGTCTATCTGCAGACTTTTGTTTCAGTTAGCTAGCACTATAAAATCCATCTAAGCGCGTTGGTCTAGTACAAAGCGGATCACGTCATCATATCATTGAAAATAAATTGGTTCTTGCCATGATATAGCTGAAAAATTACTGAATTGGTGTTAAACAACAATCACTCACATTACTTCAATATTACATAGAAGAGTATATCCTTTATATTCTCCAGAACTCTGATCCTTTACTAAAAGTCATTCTTTCTAATATGAATGAGTGGGTGATTGTTGCTTAACGCCAACTCAGCAATTTGTTCAGCTACATCATGGCGAGAACAAGTTCATATTCAATAAGATGATGATGAGCTCCGCTTTGTACCATACTACAGACCTCTTTATATATTCAAACATGTGCTTAAAAACAAATTCGTTCCGTTCATATGAAGGAATAGGATTATCACTGGTCAAATGTTTGAGGTCTATAGTGCACTCATTAGGTAGCCAGCGAAGATTGTGAAACAATGTATATCTCATATTTCCATAATGGGAACAGTCAAAGAAGAAGTGATGTGAATCTTACGATTGGTCCAACATCGACATGATGGATCTGAGACTATATTTACTTGGAACAAATCATAATTTAAAAAGGAAGCAAACATCGAAGCTGGGTTAATGCAGTATTAAGTTTTCGAGGTCCAATTTCGTAATGTTTAGGAACTTGGCTAATACCTTTCTGTTTTCGTAATGAACTCGGGTGTTCGTGCCTATCTATGGAATCGCAGCTCTTTGAATACAATTTAAAAAAGGAACAATATGAGTTACGGTTAGGCAGCCAGTTCTTGACACTTTTATTACATACTAGAAAGAACCGCATCGGTGGTGTATCGAAGATTTTTTTGTCGTTTAAGTGGTTCACCAAATGAAAAACCACACACACCATCACCACCAACCACCAAGATACAATAATGTTGTCTACAAATCTCTTCCAATGTGCAATAGTATGCTAGGAGTGGTACGGTTCAAGGCTTCACACATGTTTGTCAGCTATGTTGCGGCAGTAAGTTTTCTTGATAGACGAAATCGGAGTACCCGAAGACAATCTTCTTCGCATAGGGATGCATCGAGAACACACCTCCATAGGCGCGTGTCAAGCTCATAAACAATCGTAGCTAACAACCAATGGGCATATTGGACGTATCACAATCTGGTAACCGATGAATAAAAATAAACTCCAATATTGTTTTCAATTCTTAACCGTTGTTGTCTCATTTTCCAGAATTTTCCAGAGGCGTGTCATGGCCGTGATCGTGTGGTAGTTAGGTCTATCTATGTAATCTATTTCTTATTCTCTTACACTGTTATCGGTCTTTAGTATATTCCCATAAGGAATGATAAATCTGTGCAAGTAAACGTCAGTTCCTATCACCCTCTACGAAGTTGCCAGTCGATTCATTCATATGGGAAAATTGCAAATTCTAGAATCACCAGTGTATAGAGTTTACATTTCACAACTCACATGTTATTCTAGGGTGTGTGCCCAGTACATTGATTTTCTGGACAGAGCTATGTTGCTGACGTAGAAGCTAATCAGAACAAGACTACGTTGCTCCCAGGTTTACGTCTTCGGCTACTAAAATTATACGGTCGTCACACCGAAATGGTTGACTGTTACGAAATATCCATTTCTAAGATGACAATGTATCCTTTCACTTTTACTTAGATTTGTTTTTCCCAGGATTGTTTGAAATGTCTTCTGTTCTGTCTCTCGTACCCAACATTAACAGTGTCTCCGGATTGACCATTCTGGATTATTATTCAATCTCCGTGTGCTCTAATGTTTATTCATCTACACGAAGGCCTATGTCTAGTTTTATAAGATGTTACTGGAGCGTGACGTAGTGTATTGCATACTCAAAGAAATGCTTGCAGACACCAAAGGGGTAATCAGACGTCGTAAATCGAAGGAGAGATAATAAAATGACAACAAAGGACAAACAATGATCGACCAAACACTACGCACAAAACTAAAGATTGAACAACACGAACCCCACAAAAAACGAAGGTTGAACAACACGAACCCCACAAAAAACGAAGGCTGAACAACACGAACCCCACAAAAAACGAAGGTTGAAGTCGAGTGCTCGAAAAGGTATGCTGTGCCTGCTCCACTTGTGAGACCCGCCGTATTACTGTTAAACAACACGAACATTATACGATACAGTAATCGTATTGGACTCCAGCGTACGTTAGAAATACAAATACAACATGAACACTATACAAAACAAGTAATAACCATACATTTCCATTTGCAGGTTGAAGCTACACGTATAATATAATTTCTAAACTGTAGCAAATCGCTCTCGTATATTATTATTATGTCTCTATACATGAAATACAGGATAGTCCACCATCGTATTGCCATACCATCGCAAATGTACCTTACTCCTGCAACCACCAGAACAACAAGAGGCCATGACCAAAAATTTCAAATACCATTCTCCATAATACAGAGCCACCAAAACTCATACTTCCCTTCAGCAATCCGAACATAAAATAACTTGTCAGCAGTGTTAATAAGTGTATCCACACTTGAAGCGTTCAAGGTGGAGCTGGCTCATGTGTAAACATTCACATCATAGTTTTAGCTGTAAATATTACATTTTGGTTTTAGCTATCAATCAATCCATCCACCAATTAATCAACCAGTCAATCAATCAGCAGAACGATGATCTATTACGAGCCTATCCAATCCATTTTAAATGATAATGTACCTTAAATTACCATTAAATGTTTACTAAATCTTTTCATACGCAACTATTATCAACACCGATACTGTGCATGCGTTAATTGATACCATCATCACACTCGATAAAAATATAATAGATTATATAATGAAATATTAAATAATCGTTCGCTGTAATTAAGTAATTTAAGCTGTATTTTCAATCCGCATATATTTGAAAGCAACAATTTCTTAGCTTTCGAATGGTATAAAATATTTCATGAAAGAATACTTCTTTGTCTCTTCCATTTTGATTAAAAAGCAATGAGGGTCCGACCATATACATGTATATAGATCGGTGAAAAAACTTAAACTAGCTGAAAACGCAATTACACGTTAAAATTACTTTTTTAAACTTAACTTGTAAATTTCAATCCGCATATATTCATATTGTATACAAAACAATCTGTCGAATGATGTAATTTTCATATTTAAGAAAAAATTGAAAATCTGTTCCATTTTGCTCCAAAAATCAGGTTATGGCGGCTAAGTCAATATAACAAAAGTCCGTACCACACGGCGGGTAGTATCGAGAATTAGCCTATGTACATTCGTATTGATAAAATTTGATTTAAAGAGATGAGAAAAATATTGGGTGATTACATATATATGTACATTGTAATAAAGTAATATTAATTAATTAAAATCCTTTTTTTTTTTTTTTTTTTTTTTTTTTATAATAACATAACACTTTATTGTTTGACTCGCCTTTTACAAAACAACTTAGATGCCCAGGTAAGCAAAAATAATCTAAGACTCCCTGTTTTACAATAGATCACTTATCCACGGTTAATAAGAGATTTATTAGAGTCCACATGATCCCATTTCAAAAATACAACTAAATTTATCAATAATAAAATCAACATGTAAGTCAATCTATATCGGCATTTTATGAAAGCTTCAACAAAATTTGTTATAACATTTACATACATGCATTGTACTCGTATATTATAACTACTTAATAATCACTGATAGAATTGTCAAGATTTTGGCTTTATCTATTGTATCATTACAATTGGCCGTTAGTAAAATTTTTAGTTCAGATTTTAAAGTCTGTTACAATATATTACAAAGTACATTTTGGATTCTAATCAAATAAATTATTGTCTCGTTTTGTTTTGTATATTATTTCTTTTTTCGTGGCTTAAATCAGATATATTAATAATATTTATGATTTATGAAAACGTGTTTTGAAGCTAAATTTATGAAAAGTTTGTATAAGCAACGTTAATGAAAATTTTTATAATAAAACAATAATTTAATGTATATCAACTTCAAAGAAAAGCCGAAGTTATACACGCGTACTATTAAACGCCTATTCTCACAATCCAATTATCTCTTTTATTTATGGTTTTAAATCAATTATTAAAAGGCCGAAGAAAAAGGTAGGAATGTTAAAATTGCAATTCATTACTGTCATTGATTTTAAGTACAAAATAAAGATAACGTTTTTCTGCACTGAAGGTTAATTCTCAGCACATTATATATTTACGGTTTATACCCACTTGGTCTACTCCCATTTGGTCCACTCACATTTGGTCTATTCCCATTTGGTCTATTCCCGCTTAGTCTACTCTAGAAAAATGAGTGTTGCATTTGGTCTACTCTATGAATTTTATATACAAATATAACATATAAAAAACAATTTCACTCTATTATGGGAAAAGTTTAAGAGAAAGTTTAAAAGTTTCAATTTAAAGTTTTTATGATAGCGAGCACAGAGAGCTCTACAGCAACATGGGCATGCGCATGCAACACACAATCTGCCTAATGATGAGATTGAAATCCTTTCGTCCGGAAGTTGATAACAGTTGGCAGTCCCGGAGAGAATGCCAAAAATAAAAAAAAAATCTCCAATAAATGATTTTAAAACTAAAATGATATCATGAACTTCTAAAAATCGTATTTAAGTAACAAAAGACAATAAAAGGTGCTTACATTGTTAAATTAATCAGAATGACATCTCGCTATCAAAGTCATGACGTCATGTTATTCATAGGCCAAAGTCGTCGACAACATTTCGCGGAATTTTAATTAAAATCTTGTATTTTCATTCCTAAGTCAAAAAATTTCAAAACGACGCCATTTCATTTGCAAACTGCGTCAATTCCGTAAATCGTGACGCCATGTAAACAAACACGGCACTTTTTTCAAGCGTGTCCAGATTATTAAATAAAAACCATTCTAGTTACGGATTAGTACTTAACCCTTTGGATGCCAAGCCCTTTTCACGGATCAGTGTCAAAGAACTTTTTTCAAATTTGTTTACCGTGACGTATCAGAGTAAAACGTCACAGTACATGACCTAATGTAAAATTGCACACACGTTTTTTGACTTTGTGGGTTGTAAATTGTAATGTAAAATTACACACACGTGTTTAGACTTTGTGGGTTGTAAATTTACAATGTAAAATTACACACACGTGCTTAGACTTTGTGGGTTGTAAATTTACAATGTAAAATTACACACACGTGTTTAGACTATGTGGGTTGTAAATTTACAATATAAAATTGCACAATCGTTTTTTAGACCTTAATGGGTCAAATAGAAAATTACTGACGTATTTAAAAAAAAACTTTTTGGGTCTATGTAAAATTGTACACCTGGTTTTTTTTTCACACTTGATTGAATCTAATCATATAAAATTGCATGCGCATTTGTCACACTTTAATGATATAAATGTAAAATTTGACATACGCTTTTGCCCTAAAAAAAACCAATGCCAATATACGTAGTGGTTGTGATCGTATGGTAGGTGGAATTTTTTTCTCTAACTAGCTATGCATTCATTGCCTATTACCACTAACGTTGGGAGTTCAAATCCCACTGAGGCGAGGTGTACTCGATACAACAATATGTGATAAAGTTTGTCGGTGACTTCCGGCAGGTCGATGGTTTTCCCCGGGTAGTCTGGTTTCCTCCACCAGAAAAAAATTATCACTACGATATAGCTTAGATATTGTTGAAAGTGACGTTAAATACCATAACTCCCTGTTATATATATCAACATTAAATAACGAATAGTATGGAGGAAGCATGATAAATATTCACATGTAAAGTTGAAAGAATCGATATAAATGACTTGAGTATCTGTCTAGTCCAGCTCCGAGTAATGAGTGTTGGATTTTAACCTTATATGAGAAACTTAAACAAACATATATATATAAAAATATATAACAGTTTAATTACTGCATGTGGTCTGTGTTTTTTCACCCGTTAGGTTTTGTTCTTTCAACACGTTAATCTATCCATCTAAAAAATATAATATCGACAAAGGCGATGAATCAGGAATTGTCAATATATTTAATATGTTTCTTAAAAGTTCAATGCCGATACAAGCACATGGCATGAACCACTTTATTACATCTCGAGCATTTAGTGATTGCTCTAGAGCGTATGTTTGGTGTAGTACAGAGAATACAGTTTCGCTGTTTCCCCTTTCCAAACGTACATGTCTATTTATGTTGCCTTGATAAACTCACTGATGTGCCCTGATAACATGACCGCCAGATAATGCTTGTATAATAGATTGAATGAATTTTATAAGTGATAAAATACGATCTTCATCTGTATTTTGTCGATTTAAAATATACGCATCCTAAGAACTTTGAAAGCATACGTTTAATACAAGTACTGAAGTAACATCAAAGCAAAATTAATAAAAGACATATTATGAGGATGTGTTCTATAAACTAGTCCAATTATTGTAAAGGTCTGTTCGATTTGTCATTTGGCAAATATCAAATTGTGTTGCACTCGTACATTTCATGTTGTTGTTTCTTTCCGGTTTTTTTCTAATTATTAAGAAAGACTGTAGCTTTTGTGTATTTATGTTCAACTGTATTTGTATATTGTTTATATAAAGGAGAAGATGTTCTAAGTTGACAAACTTGTATCTGATCCTATTGTCATGTTTTTGGACAATAACATATGTCTAAAACTGAGTATGTCTTCTTCGACGTCCGCGGGTTTTTTTATCGAGCGCGAAAGTAATGAGTAATTCGGGAAATAACAATTTTGCGCACGTACAGGACTAATGTAATCCCACTAATTCAAGGATCCAGTTAAAATGATGTATGATAATACCTAAAATACAAGATGAATCCCTACAATGTTAGATGAAAAATAAACCCTTTTAATCAAAATACAGAAGGTTAGAAGAAAGCTGCTTATGTCGGGAGACCTTTTTAAGTAGGTTTACGCATTGGCAGTAGTACCATATGTAAGTGCATACCCTAGACCTTTATAACAAGTTTATAACTCCTAATCCTATACGGAAAGTTGGGGTCATTTCAGAGAGTACCCTACACCTACCCTATATATATATATACATATATAATCGTTATTAAAATGTCGAATGCGGTAGGTTGTGGGTTCGATCACCGATCGGTCAAACCAAAGACTATGCAATTGGTATGTGTTCCTTCTCCACTAAGCACGTAGCATTAAGGAGAAAGAGCACAGACTGGTTGGCTCGGAATCAGGATAGTGTATCCGAGTGGGGCGGCATGTCTATCTAACTATAATACTGGAAATAATGCACTGATCCAGAAATGAATTGAAGAGATGTTTGATTAATTTACACCTCTCTTTAAGGTGCCTGGGTGGCTCAATGAGTTAGGTCGTTGGATCTAACAATTCATACAAGCCTATCACATGTAAATGCACGTAAATGCACTCTTAAGAGTTATGACCGTTTCACTAATATGCACAATTATTTTTTGTTTATATCTTTGTAAAAGGGAAAGGACTTCACTAATGTTGTCATAACTTGTGTCCAATCCCATTTGCAACTTTTACGCAAATAAAACATGTTTAAGCTAAAAACTAATAAATAGGATTGATGACTTACGATAAAAAGTGATCGCAAAGTGAGTGGTGGTAGGTACTCGTAAGTCGTAAATCGTAAGCCCATTTTTGAAGAGAAGAATTGCTATCAGCATTTTTTTTAATGCAAACATTAATCAAATGAAGCGAGCAAATGCCAATAGCCTGTAAACGCAACTACCATACGATCACTCCTAATTAAGTACCACTTGATTAGCCGAGAAATATAAAGACAAATTGTATAATGTTTGCTGTGATCCGACCAGAGATCGGACTCATGAATATCTATCCCGTAATTTAATTAACAATAGCTTTGAATTCAATAGAAAAAAAAACCAGTGGTATGATATTACAATTTGTACTAATTTATCAAGCAATACAATTAGCTTCTTGGTAAACACATGTGCGTACGTGACAAATTAACATAACAAATAATAAGACAAACTTAAAATAGAACCAAGTAATATATTCCTTTTAAACCATATAGTCGTGTATATAAATAATTGTTCATACAAAAGACAAGGTATTTTATTTAAACCTAATAAATAATCAAAGTAGATCTAGATCAAGTACAAGATTGTTCATTGTACACATCCTGGATGCATGCCAGATATGTAACATTGCTGATGTCTTAGATATAAAGGTCAACACTTTGCAAAGCACATCCTAGTACCATAAAATGTCGTCTTTTGAGGTATAAATCGTAATTGGATAAATATTTCACTCCATGCCAACTTTTTAATTATCTTTCTTTATGATGGTTTCTTTTTAAAACATTAATATTATGAAATTAAAAGACCTTCTTTCTTAATTAGAAATTAATCTTTGTTGATGAGTAACAATAAAGTACGGAGCGCGTTAACTGACATGATAAATATTTGTATGACGTTATACGAAATAGTATTTCGCATAAACTAAATAAAAAAAATATCTATAAACGAAAAAAAAATAATTAAAACAGAGGAATAAATCCTGAAAAAAAATAAATATATACTATATTAGAAGATGACACAAAACACCCTTCCGAAGCATATGAGTTCACATCCGGTTATTAGTGGGATACATGTTGCTCGATCTTTAGCTTTCTGTGTAATGTTTTGTAGATCGTTGTTTGTCCTTTGGTTCTGTTTCTTTGGGCCATTGTGTTGTCTGTTCTTCTCCGACCTACGTATTCTGATTACCACCTTAGTATCTTCAAACTCTTCTTAAAGCACGAATAACAAAATAGATATATCACTTTTAAAGAGTATATATGTATAGTCGCTTTCTACAAAGACAAAGAGTATATATGTATAGTCGCTTTCTACAAAGACAAGACAAGCCTATTGTCAAAACTTGTGCTGGACGCAGAACAACAACTCGTAATACTAAGTGTCAGTGTTTCGGCACGGACATGGTTTATTATATATATTTGTTATTGAAATTTACAGTTCCTAAGTAATGTAATTGTTATTAAAATTAAGGTTTTCATTCCTACATTGACCTACACCTCGAAATTGACAGTGAGGGGCGGTTAAGGACGAAACTTTACGACAAAAGAGATGATTTCAATTTTCCCATTGTGAACTTTCCATTTATATGTAGAAGCAGGAATTTATTTTCATATTCAATCTCGTTTTGGGGCTTTATTGTTCTGGACAAAAATCGAGAAAAAATACGGAAATAAAATCTTACTGACATTTGATTTTTTTTAATGAAAGACCGCAGTATTGGGACAGTTCTCTCGCGTAAGTAGCAGTCAAATTCAGCTATTGAAAATTCATTATTTGAAAACATTTCCGGTGGGAAGAATGATGGACGGACCGTCTAATTTGGTGACGAGAGGATAGGAATAAAATTCAACTTTTCAGAATTTATTTTCTGCAAGTGAAAAGTATTTAATTTCTCTTACAGTGGGCTACAGCACTTTACGTTAATTATACATAATACCATAAAAATGTCATAACCCCCAGTGTGATCATACCCTGTATCATTACACAGGTATAATATCAGTTCAGAATTGGGACAGTTCTCTGGCGTAAGCAGCAGTCAAATTCAACTATTTGAATATTCATTATTTGAAAACATTTCGGGTGGGAAGAATGATGGACTAATTTGGTGATCGTTTTCTAGTACAAGCAGGAATCAAATTCAACTTTTCAGAATTTATTTTAATATTCGATCTCGAATATGGAAATAAAATCTTACTGACATTTGATTTCTTTTTATGAAAGACTGCAGTATTGGGACCATTCTCTCGCATAAACAGCAGTCAAATTCAAGTATGGAGAATTCATTATTTGAAAACATTTCGGGGGAGGGGGAGAATGATGGACGGACCGATTAATCATTGGTGACGACAGGATAGGGACCGTTTTCTAGTGCAAGAAGGAATAATGAGTAGTGAATTTAAGCTAACTATACACAAGGCCACAAAAATGTCAGAACCCCCAGTGTGATCATTTCCTGTATCATTGCACTGGTATACTATCAGTTCACATACTTTTTGAATAAAATAATTCTATCATTAAAAAGCAAACTGAAGAAAAAAAAATATAAAATATAAAAACACATGCACATGCATGCACACAAACAATTATTAATAAAAGTAATACAGCAATAATAATAAAGTTTAATTAAAAAATAAATGATAAAAACTTAACAGAAAACTTCAAAATTAGAATATTTATATAGATTCTATTGAAAAATTTGGTAAAAGTCACTGGTCCGAATCAATTTCCACTGGCCGTGGGCCACCGGACCACTGCTAAAGTCAATGACTGATAGCAGATGAGTAGGAGTGAACCAGAAAGTGGGAGACTAGTTTTGAGGGTGGACCAGAAAAAATGGTCAGTTTTCAAAACTGATAAGCAAAAAAAATAAAAAATGAAATGATATTAAAAAAAATGTTATTTGAATGCATGCTTCTATACTAAAAATCCAGCTTTTTCAAATTTTGCAAAGGGGGGGGGGGTGAGGGGGGGGGGGGGGGTTGAGGACATGTGTCCCTTGCCACCGGCTCATATGTCTCTGATAAGAAAAAATATTTGTGCATTAACATTTTTCATTTTTATACAATTTTTGCTTTTATTATTTCTTTGGCTAAGTAACAAACACTTTCTAACCATGATGTGCTCGCAAGGAACAAGGAACGCATTAGTTTTTCCATATTTCTGTTAGGGAACGACCATTTAACTTGAAGGAGGGGAGGTGGTTATGGTTTTTTCCTAAAAAATATTCTGATTCCCAATGTTGCTGAAAAAAATATTCTGATTTTGGTGGGGGAAAAAAAATTATCTGATTCAGAGTTTTTGTCATATAACCTAATGTTGCAATCTGAAAAAAAAATTCGCGCTCTGCACAACAAAAAAAATAAATATTCTAACTCTCGTGTTGTCCGAAAAAAAATTCTGAACGAGACAAAAAACCCTATTGATTTTCAAGGTCATAGGTCAAAGGTCAAGGTCACCGGGTCAAATGTTTACAGCATAACATCTTTGTGAACACTCTAGAATCAACATCCTTCAATGGATTTTGACTAAACTTGGTACATACTTAGTCCTTAGGAGAGTCTAGAACCCTATTGATTTTCAAGGTCATAGGTCAAAGGTGAAGGTCACTTGGTAAATATTTTACCTTGTTACATCTTTGTGAACACTCTAGAATAAACATCCTTCAATGAATTTTGACCAAACTTGGTACATGCTTAGTCCTTAGGAGAATCTGGAACCCTATTGATTTTCCAGGTCTTAGGTCAAAGGTCAATGTCACCGGGTCAAATTTTTACCGCGTAACATCCTTGTGAACACTTTAGAATCAATATCCTTCAATGGATTTTGACCAAACTTGGTACATACATAGTCCTTATGAGAGTTTGGAACCCTATTGATTTTCAAGGTCAAAGGTCAAGGTCACCCGATCATATCTTTACCGCATAGCATCCTTGTGAACACTCTAGAATCAAGATCATTCAATGGATTTTGACCAAACTTGGTGCATACGTAATCCTTAGGAGAATCTGGAACCCTTTTGATTTTCAAGGTCATAGGTCAAAGGTCAATGTCACCGGGTCAAATTGTTACTGCCTAACATCCTTGTGAACACTCTAGAATCAACAAACTTGGTACTTGGTACATACTTAGACCTTAAGAGAATCTGGAACCCTATTGATTTTCAAGGTCAAAGGTCAAGGTCACAGGGTCTAATTTTTAGGCGAGTGGATATGCCACGCTTTGCGTTGCCCTTGTTTAACTATTAATTATGCCGTTCATACTATATGTATATCTGTTATTATCTATCAAACTCAGTCTTTCTAAAATAAATGCTATAAAATTATTAACCAGCTTGTTGTTGAAACTTTAAAAGGTAATAATATTACACAAGAAGGAATATATGTCTCTGTATAATCTTGTCACAGATAATTTTAAAGAGTATGATTTCGATACTGAATATTGCCTTAATATATATATCACGCCTCTACTGTGCTTTTTCCAATAAAAAAAATATTGAATATTGATAAATATTTTGTATATGAAAGCAGAGACATGTCTGATGAAAGCGGTACATATATAATTCTTTTAAAATTAAAAACTATTTTGTTCACTTGGAGATAGCATAATATTGGCCCAAATACACATACTTTAAAATGTCGAAATGAAGATTATCAGTATTACAGTAACCGTACGCAGTGCGGTCTTATGTATGGGCACAATGGGCAGTTGCACGGTGGTCCCACAAGCAAATGAACCCCATGCTAATCTATGTATGTTGTATACGGCATAATTTTTAATTTTTAAACACTGATGTTGTTGGAAGTATCAATACAAGAAATATATGTTTAATTTTATAGACCAATTATAGTTTTATTTCTGTAAGTGTTTGAATAGATAGGGGCCTCAGTGTACTGCTTTGACCGGGGCCTATATTGTTGATAAGACGGCCCTGACCGTACGTCATTCATCATTTACACTTCATGAACATGTATCGGCTGTACATAGCATGGTATAGGCCAATATTGCTTATGCATGTTGGTTGCATTAATTGATATTTTCGTAATAAAACTCTTTTCTTTTGACTTAAAAGACCA
The DNA here is from genome assembly GCA_963383655.1 of Bathymodiolus septemdierum. Taxonomy (NCBI): domain Eukaryota; kingdom Metazoa; phylum Mollusca; class Bivalvia; order Mytilida; family Modiolidae; genus Bathymodiolus; species Bathymodiolus septemdierum. The sequence continues at coordinate 4,429,300 of OY726528.1, forward strand.
TACTTTCATTTTACAGACACCGGCGTCTACTACCCCCTTTAGGCTTTATAATGGTTGATACCACCCGCGTACTAGTAGTTAATCTTCAATGTTTGCACTGTCCCTAGTCCAACAATCAAAGATTCCATACTTTTTTCTCGTACTTTTCTATTCTACTTCATTTAACTTTCCAATGGATGTCATAGGGGATATAAAGGTATTTTTAGTATCATTTAATTTCAAATACTAACGTCCTCTCTACTATAGGCCATGCCTACTCATATTATTTTGCGATATTCAACTTTCACTCAAATATATACACACTGGCCAGACAGAAATGCTGTGCTCGCATCTAGGCAATGCCTACTCCATATTATGTATTTATACGGGTGCAGGACGTTTCGTAATCTGGTCGTTTCGTACCAGGTCGTTTCATACCTAGATCGCGACATTTCGTACCGGGATAAAAATGTATAGTGAGACGTTTCGTACCTTCTTTTCAACTCGTAGATTTGTAATAAACTCGTTGATTAAAATGTTGTGTGCATAGTTGAAAATCGTTTAATCATCACAAGAGTGTACACATACATAGGTCTATACTCTAAATAAGATTAATGGTGAAGCTTGCTAATTGGAATTAATGACTCAAATACCTGACCATTTCCAGGAAGACTTTCTCTCTGACAGCTCGACGACCCACTAGAAGTCGTAAACCAGTATGCCCCAACTACATACCAAAATTATGTGATAAAGTTTGTCAGCAACTTGCGACAGGTTGGTGGTTTTCTCCGAGTACTCCGGTTTCCTCCACCATTAAAACTACCCGCCACGATATAACTCAAATATTGTTGAAAGTGGTGTTAGACAACATAAGCCTAAAAAAAACTGAAGACACAGAGTTTTCTTACCTGTTAGGTTTGAAGATGTCGTTGCAGATTCACATGCATTGACAACTGTTTTGCCCGTTTTGTTCAAGTATTGCTATAAATACTGTTATAGTGACAGCCGGAAACTTTGATCGGTAATGAAAGGGGGTGTTTGGCACCCGTTGTGTTACTCCTTCTACAAACATCATATATTGGTCATTTATGTGGTAACAGGTGTTCCAATTAAACATAAAACAAGATTTTTGGAACTAAGCTGTATGAATTGTTATGGTTTTGGTCATAGATGCAGAAAACTATTTCAGTTATACCATGGCGGTCAGTTTTATTGGCTTAGGAAACTAGTACCATGAGAAAACCATAAACCTTCTGACACACTTCACGACATAAAGTTGTATCCAATACACCTTACAACGGGCTGGAATCCAACTCACAACTATGCATATTTATATATAATATTAAAGATATGATATTACAATCATAAGACTTATGAGCACGAGTTTGTATTCGTACTAAGAAAAACAAGCAGTCAATCAGAACTAACTGTATCAAATAAAATATACTATTCCGATTGGACAATTCTGGAGTACAAGAACAAAAATCAAATTCAATTGTCTTATGATCATAAAACGCGCTTAATACAGTCAAACCTGCCTTAAAGGGCACCTCTATATATCAAGGCACTGTCTAAAAAGGGCACCTCTATATAGCAAATCACTACCTATAAAGGGTTGTCTCATTTCTCACATTAATGAATAGTGCATATAATTTTAACATGTATATAAAGGGCATTTGCTCATAAAACCAACATTTTCATGCTCCCTTGAGTGTCCTTTATATACAGGTTTGACTGTATTGTCGGGTATTTAAAAATAAACGACTACCAGTAGTTGTATTTTGAACAATAACCAAGTCTTCTGTGTCACCATTAACAAAATCAGCTATACATTTCATTGTTTCATCCATCTTTATTCGTAGATTACGACGGAAAAATAAATCTGGATTGCTGTTCATTTCGTTGATAATTCTGTAATGCAAAAAGGTATGATGTAGTCGTGGCCGTGATCGTATGGTAGTTGGATTTACAACTACCTATGCAATCAGTGCCTATCACCATTAATGTTGTGAGTTCGAATCTCGATCAGGGTGAGGTGTACAACATTATGTGATAAAGATTGTCAGTGATTTGTGACAGGTCGGTGGTTTTCTCTGGGTACTCCAGTTTCCTCCACCAATAAAGCTGAACGCCACAATATAGCCGAAATATTGTTGAAAGTGCCGTTAAGTACCATCAGACAAATAAACAAACAATGAAAAAGTATGATTTGTTCTGCTGTTTTCGCTTGTCATAAGAAGAGTTTGAAGGTACCCGCAATGTAATAGTCTACGATTTCCGTAAAAAAAAGATGTTCGATTCGTGTTTATCTTCAGTTGTCTTTATTTACGTTATTTGTGTTTATTTGCGTATATTGGTATCCAACACATATTGAGTTGTGTTTTTACTTTGTTTGTCTTCGTCTTGTATGCCCTATGCTGCCAGGCTTTCTGAATTGACCCATCTTAATTGCCCCTTGGGTATTCTCTAATGTTTATTTACAGTTTCTCTGGATTGTTCGTTCTTCATTATCCCTTCGGGTTTCTCCAACGCTTATTCAATGACAGAACAGATAAATATATTAAAGAAATACAAACAAGTTAAAAATAAGTACACGATACCGTCTTTGTACCTCTTGAACTTTTCTCGGTACGGTTCCATACGACCCATGATTGACAAAAGTATCACCATCCGTCATCGTGAATTCTTTATCTTTAATTACATCACCGAACTGTGGTATTTTGTCCATTTCTGTTTTATTCTATGTCTGGAAATGAAAATACAGTTATATTACAATAAACGTCTTCTGCCAAGTTGCTATTTTATTTGCCTTTTATTAAAAAAAAACAAATTCTACTTACATTTTAATTTATTTAAACGTGCACATTTCGCTCATCTGTATATCTACTCTGAAGAATGTTCGACCAACACTAGATGCCAATAGTAAAACAAACAAAACAAAACAAAACAGACACAGTGTATGTTCTGGAGATGAATCAGCAATGCGTTCTACGTGTATGGCAGCATTAATTAAACAGCCACCAGGACAATTATTATTGATTCTGTTTCTTTTAATGTATGCAATGTCCCAAGTGATGGTAACTGTTTTATGTCATTCATTAATATAAATAAAAGATATATACATAAGAAACTGGAGGAAATTTGTCAAAATCACATAAATTAAGATTAATAATTTGTAATTTTATTGTACATAATTGTGCATTATGGCAGGATAATATTTCATCATCTCATTTTCTTGGTCGAGGTTGGGCTACATCGTCAGGTTTGGATTAGGCTTGGTTTATGGTGTTTAACGCCACGTTCAACAATATTTCAATTATATCGTGGCGATCAGTGTTATTGGTGGAAGAAACCGGAGTATCCTCAGAAAACCACCGACCTGTCGCTAGTTACTGCCAAACTTTATCACATCATGTTGTATCGAGCATAGGCACTGATGGCATATGTAGTTGTAAATCCAACTACCATACGATCACGACCACGACGGTCCCGCTACATCGTCAGAAATGCTGTGTTAAGTATTCAAATTAACATATGGATGCTACAGGGCAACGGTCAAATCGATTAGATTCGATTTGTCTACCGTGATTTACTCCTCGTGATTAAAATAATAATGTCACTTTATTAAGTGACTTGTTTTATCAAGCAATCATGTTTAATATTTTAAAAATCAAAATACCACCAAAGTTTCATCGGCAGTCAGTACCCCTGTACCTAAATTAAGTAAGATAAAACAAAAGAAACTTAAAAAGAACAAACATTAATGCATGCTTATATTTCTATTTCAAAGTTTTAAAGACAATTCAAACCTTCCTTAAATGGAACCAAACCTGCCGAGGATAAGAAAGAATTTGAAGATACCAAAGGGGTATTAATCAAAATCCGTAAATTAAAGAACAGACAACACGATGGCCAAAGGAAAAAGTACAAAAAGACATACAACGATCTACAAAACATACATATAAAACCAAATATCGAGTAACTCGAACACCACTAAAAACAGAATGAAGATACCAAAGATAATCAGAATCTGTATATCGAAGAAGAACAGACAACACGATGGCCAAAAGGAAAATAAACAAAAGGACAAACAACGATCTACAAAACATACACATAAAACCAAAGATCGAGTTGCACGAACCCTACTAAAACCGGGGGTTAACTCAGGTGCTCCGTAAGGGTAGGCAGTTCCTGTTCCAATAGTGGCACCTGTCATGTTAATCTATCCCTAGTCCTAAGCAGGGGCGTAGCTACCCCAAAATGAAGTGTACTCAAATCTGTTTAAAAATCTGGTGGAGGGTCACGAAACCTTACGGCATGGGGTCTGGGTGCCACTTAAGGCATCCAGAAACTCTGGGGTCAATGGTGCAAAATCCCGCATTCTTGCAATTTCCTAGCACAAAAAATGATCCCACGGAAACCCAATTTTCATGAGCAACAGGTCAACTTTTGAACATAAATTTTGAGAAATAAAATATTAAGTAGAGCAATATAATACAAATATGTAGTTGACTTAGAAATTTTATTTTGTCAAATGTGTAGTGAGTTAAGCTTGATTTGGAATCGAATACAATTAACATATGGGCCAAAGAATCTACACGGTGCACAGTAGACACTATCTTGAATTTTGGAATATTTCATCCAAACCACGGTGTGTTCAAGAAACCATTTAGCTTTTGCTCTCCTTGTAGAATTCGAGATTACCCTGAAAAAAATATTAGCCAGTCTTCACTATTTTTACGCATATTTTATTTCAAAGGAACATTTCTCGAATAGAAATAATTTAAACTCTCTGTCAATGGTATGATAATGTATAAACATGATAAACTGTAATCTCAATCAATTCGAAACGATGTCGATGTGCACCGGCTGTACAGATTGGAAAATGCAAATTCCATTCGCGTTAAACCAATACTTGTTTTCTTATTCCGGTTGGTTCCATATGATACGTATCCAGGTTCCCAGAAGATTTTAAAAGTTTACTAAAAGTAAACTAATATCCATAAGCTTCCATTAACGTTAACGATCCTATGTGCGCTTTGTTTTTGGATGTGCGTTGAGGTTTTCCTTTAAAAAGAAATACGATTAGTTTGTTTGTTCAAGCAAAATAAAAAAAAATCATACCTTAACAACAAATCTCCCACCCCAAACTCCATTCCTAAAACACGTACACGACCATCGATCGGCATTGCACTTATTTTACACACACCGTTCTATGCTGATTCCGTAAATGATAAGCGTAGTTTTCGGAATTGAATATAGGTACATTAAGTAATTATTAACATGTTTGTATTTGTTCGAATTTTATTTAGTTTATTAATTTAGTTTTATTCTACCTTATGTCCTAGATTTACCATGTTTTCATTTTTGTCAAAAGTTTCGATGTGTACACAACTGCGTTTTTGCGTACAGGTTGCTACGCGCCTGCTAATGAATACAGATACACAGCTGAATGGTATGGAGAAGATTGTACACATTCTATTGAACCAAATATTGTAATACAAAATAATGTCATTCAGAAAAGTTATTAACTGCCACATATATCAAGTACAGAAACTGACAAAGATATAGCCAAACATGTATATCTAATATGTAGAAAATTAGGAATAAAGTATGAGTTTCCTTTACTAAACGAAACAAAACATGAGGTTGAATATATACGTCGTTGCATACAATATAGTATCAAAAAGCAACGTCAACTTATTGACTCTGAAGAGGAGAAGATGCCTGATACGCCTCCTCTTACTGGTGATTAACAATTTGACACTGTCAGTCTGCCATAGATTGCTTACGTAATTTTGTAATAAAACAAATGTCATATTCTTTTAAATATTGTATTGTTTGCAATAAGCGAAGATTTTAAGGGTGCACATCAGTAAACCAGCCAATCTGCATTGTGACAGTCCTCGAAAATAGTACAAAATAGAACATCAGGAACTTTGAATTTTTTTTTCAATTGTTTCTTGATTATGATATTTTTTACAGTTAATCCTATCATATTTGGTGAGGTCTTAGCTGCAAAAAAACACGTCATTTGTTGAAATATAACCACATATAAAAACATGAATGTCAAATTACTCCATCCTGTGTGGAAGGATTTCCTGGATACTGTCAATTGTAAATACTGTTGTTTTGACCTAATATTGAAAACAGCTGATTATTTTCTAATTTGACATGCAACATTTCTTTCAAAGTGGATCAGAATGTGGACATTGGACCAAAATAATAGGAAATAGTTGTCTTGTTTTCCAGAAAATTCATTTGGATTTTTTATGATTTTTTTATTTACAATGTAAGTCAATGATATAATGTATACTGGTGTGCCCTCAGAAATGAAGATGGCTACTGAGGAAGTTTGTAGGAGCTGCCGAGCGGATAAAACTATCATAAAATTATTTTCATTAAGATTTAACAGCAATTAATTTGTCGAATATTTCGCCTAGGATATATATTACATATTTATTCAGAACTACCTCTTTCCAACGGGGGCACATGTAGACGAGGTACTTGCAAGTGCCTCTAACATTTATCATATAAACAAATATGTGCTATATACACTTGTACTACCACCAAAGAATTCTCCATAGCCTTCTATGTTAAATTAAATAAAAAAGAGCTTTCATACAGGATTCATCTTAAGTTTTATCTAAGTGACACTCGTATCTCATGGAAGGGGTACCTAATTGGAAGCTTAACTCCGAAAATCAACATACATTTAATGGCATATAAGAAAAAACAGACAGTCTGAAGATGTCTACCGTCAAAAATCCTACTTTCATTTTCGATTTAACACAAATTCAGGTGGTTTCTTTCCAATGCAATCAATTTTTTTATCTAAAACCACAAGGACATCAAATATGGGCTTAAAATTATCCTAAAATATGTAGGTTTCTGCTGACATTCAGTATTTTGCAGTATCTAATAGGGTTTATTTTTTATCCAACAATGTAGGAATCCATTTTGTGCTTACGTACTACTTTACCATACGTTCTTTTCGACTGGTACCCATGTTTAATGATAATACACCTACAAACATTTTAAGTAAAAAAATACACATGCAATGCAATATAAATGATATATGATAAAGTTCATAAAAGATGTTTCAACGAAGCATCTTTAAAATTTTCATTTCAACGCATAGCTTAATAAAACATATTCAGTGCATAAAAAGACAATACATTATACATTCAAAAACACATACAGAAAAGCTTAAAACCTTGATACAGGGATTGAATTAACACAGATAGTTGTGTTGTTTTCTAAAAAGGACTTCCTCCGTAAAAACTTTTGTTGTAGCATGGCTTTGCCTATTTTGTCAAAAAATAGACCAATATTTGTAGCTAGGCTAAAACTAACATCTCCAATTAAAAATTGCATTTTGTCAAAGGGCGACAACTCTACAAAAGCAAGGCCAGGAAATTGTTCGGTAATTAAATTGAGGTAATTGTTACGTATTGGCGTGTATTCCGGGGAGTCTAACATGGAATGGAATAAATCTTCGTCGGAACCACTGCTACACATTTCACAAACATACGTTGTGTGAAGCTTCATTCTGTGTAGAACAGAGTTTATAGACAGCATATTTATGCGGGCTAACATTTTAAGTCTGGTTGGTTGGAACTCCAATAAATTTGAAAGGTATGGCTGTTTTCCAAATATTATAGGGAAGTGGACGTAATTTGTCAAGCTACTTTTACTTTTAGCATTGGTAATTTCTCTGTTTCGTACATATTCGCCTAAGAACTTCTTAAAAGTAATCATATTTACATCAGAGTTAAGATAATGGTCTAAACCAGTATTTTCAAAAGCCCTACGTACATTATTAAGGTAATTCTATTTAGGATGGGACTGTGAATCTTTTAGTTCATCAAAAACAATTTTACAGTCTCGTACAAGGCAAATTTTGTAGCCTTGAGAAATACGATATTCTTTGCTTGTCAATAAAATCGTCGATAGGTTCCCAACCTAATTCTAAGAAGAGAGCCGATATAGGAATGGTCATATTTGTGTTAAAGATTAATTTAGCTGCTTTATGCTGCCACGTTTCGAGCATACCTTAGGAGGATAAAGCGGATGGTATCCATACAGCACATCCTAGTATTAATGTTTAAATGTTTTGTCATTAGAAGGAAATTGTAGTCACGAAATACATTTCCATGTAGACAATGTGCCGGATGTGATACATATATATACTAGAGTAAAGCATGCCCCTGCACGTCACTTGGACACCTGAGGTTTAGGTCTAAACATTGATTTGTTACTCATACATTTGATGTGTATGTAAGACGCATAATGTAACATATCATTTGCCCAGGAAAAATTTAAGAAAGTAAAACTCATTGTAATAAAATGCTACTCATTAACTGACCATTAAGGTAAAGGCCAATTCTTATTGACGTTCTTTAATATATAAATATATAATTGTGTCACGTGGTACAATGAAATATACATTGAAAGCAAAACGTTTGTTAGTTTGATTGGATGGTTGTGCTCTTAAACTATTTGTACTCACTCCATGCAGAATTTTACACTTCCGAAAACAAAATGGATAAGACGTGATTGAAGATACCAAAGGTGTAATCAGAATCCGCAAATCGAAGAAGAACAGAAAATACATTGACCAAAGGACAAACAACGATCCACAAAACATAAGCATAAAACTGAAGATCGAGTAACGCGAACCTCACTAAAACAAGGGGTGAACACAAGTGCTCCGGAAGGGTTAGAAGTTCTACAGAACACTAAAGTTTACACAAAACACTAATGATTTAGAAACACGAACCCCATAAAACATTGTGTGAACTCATGTGTTACGGTAGGGTAAGCAGATCCTGCTCCACTAGTGACACCCGTGGTGTTACTTTAGTATGATAAATCATGATAGAGGAAAGGATGCGACTATCGCCTGTGGTGTGGGTTCAGCATCCGGCCGTTGAGAGGTGTAATAGATACAACCTTATGTGATTACGTTTGTCAGTGACTTGAGGAGTTACTCTTGTTTCCTCCACCAACAAAACTGACTTCCAAAGCCACAAGCCCTTGCTAAAACCGTTTTTTGTATCGCGTATATACGTTGTTTTGTGATAAACAATAGGTGTATATGCATGGAAAGGTAGAATATGCCTCGTCAACTAAAAGTTTAAGATATATATTTATCATCTACACTTTTTGAATAAAGACCAAGCATTTTGAAATTAATCATATATTAGTTCGTATATATCATATCTCCCCTGAACCAATATGGCGCACTTTTTTTCACGCCTGTAAACAACTACCAATTTCGAGGATTCTTATGCTCACAACAGCACTATTTTAGTTAAATAAGTATTACAGTCATTAACTTAAACATGGGAAAGAATAAACCTCAGTATTACGCTATATCCAAAGGAAGCATCATGTCAAACGGTCTATCATTTGGCATATTTACAAAATGGGCGGACTGCTCTCAACATTTTGGGAACGAGGCTTCGAGATGTAAACAATACCGGTGAACACAAATCAAAACACAGTAAGTTCGATCTATAAGACATTTAAATTTTCTAATAATCTTTCGCTACGTTAGATTATGTTTGTGATCAATTATGTCAGATAAAGAACAACCAAATAAAATATCTGTGAAAACAGCTACTATCACTGAATCACGTGAACATGAATCTTCAGTTACTGAAGCGGTTGACGGCAATAAAGCTAAAGATAGCGACTCAAATAAGAGAAAATTGCAAGACAGGGGCTCGACATCCGATGATCAAAGTTTTGAAAAAGGAAAGCCCGCGTTAAAACGAATTCCACAAAACAAATCAAAACTTCCTCAAACAACAAAGGGACACAGGGTCCCGGGCCGGAAGCGAAGAGCCATCAACAAAAGCTGACTGATCTAAAAGGGCTTGATGTAACGAACAACAAAATTTTAGAAAAGCTTAACATAATGGACCAAAATATTAAACAGATGAATACTAAAATAAGTAAAACGGTAACAGTTGAAGATCTAACAGCAAAGTTTAAAACTATGGTTTCCAAAGAATTTCTCACTACCACAATAGAGAAAGTAAAAGATGAAATCAAAGACATGATGAACGAGAAAATAGATACACTTGAAAGTAGAATCTTTGATTTGGAACTCTCAAACGACAAACTGAAACAGGAAAATGACATAATGAAAAATCACATTTCGCGACAAGAAGATCGCATGGATGGTTTAGAGGATGGGCTCAACCTATGCTTCCAGGAAAAAAATGATTTAGAACAGTACACACGCAAAAGCAGTATTATAATTACTGGTCTAGATGATCACGATAAAGACGAAAACATCGAAGAATCAATTAAAACTGTTCATAAATTTCTAACTAAAACGGTTAAGATGGAAATAAAAGAATCTGATATCAGCATAGCCCATCGCTTAGGGTCGTTTCGTCCGAGACAAAACAGACCAGTTATTGTACGATTTATGTCGAGAAAACACAAACTTGAAGCTTGCAAGAAAAGAAAAATACTGAAAGGAACCCAATATGTTATAAAAGAGGACCTTACCCAAGCAAACCAGAACTTTCTGAATGAACTGTGCAATGCTCCGAACATCAACTCTGCATGGTCACATGAGGGAAAGATATTCGTCAAACTAAAAGAGACTGGACGCATACAAAGTGTTTTCTTAAACACGGACTACGCTAATTTGTATTAATTAAATATTTGACTTTCGCTAATGTGTTTTAAGTGTTTCTTGTTTCATATATTGTAAATTGAGCACACCCTTTCTAATATCCGAAATGCTTAATTGATATACGTACTTTAACAATAATGTGTACTATCATAACTTTTACACAGATTTTTCCGGAAATTTTTACAAGAGTAGACCGATCATGACCCGATTTAGAACCTTTTTGTTACTTCCGGTTCAAACCAAAACAAACGGAGAAAATTTGTTATCAATTTTTTTTTAGTAGAAAGGTAAATTAAGACCCCATTCTAATATAAGATCCCCCGAACAATAAATCCACCTGACAATTACATCAATCTGGCATGATTACTGTGTATAATTATAAATACACACATACATATGATGTTTAAAAGTAATTTCCATGAAGTATATATTATGACATGTGGTTGACTCCCACCATCGATACTTTCCTTTAATATGACAGATAAGTCAATTATGATCAAAACTGTCGGATGCAATACATTATCGTTAAAAGCACCTGTAAAAGGTTGAATTCTGAACAAAAACAAATGGCTTTACTAGAAGAACAGTTGATATGGTGGGGGTCACTATCAGACAGAAACAGTGATCCAAGGTTTACAAATTGATATTTCATGATTTCCAAAATCGCAATATTCTTAAATTCACATGTAGGGGTATATAATGTGCTGCTCTTCTATCAGATCAGAGGAAACGACCCCACCCCCCTTTTTTTTCTTTTTTCTTTTTTCCCAACTTAAAAAGAATTGCACTAGTCGTTACTCGTGACCTCAGGATCACTGGTGAAGTTGATAACATATACATAGGGGATTTAAACACGTACTTTGACTTTGTAAAATGTAATAAGGCATGGTTTTTTTTCGTTTTTTGTTTTTGTTTTTTTCTCCTTTTATCCGGATTATAAAGAGATGAACATGTCGTTTGTAAATACTATAAAACCTACAAGGTATCTATAGTCATAAGACTTTATAAAATACTGATTATATGGGGTCAACTGTAAACTTACATCTGTCCAATGTTTATTTGCCTTGTTCTCTGAAAGGAAATGCTGTTACATGTACATTGTGTGTTTTTTATGTTGGGTATTTCATGTTTATTTGTACATACTCTTAATATATTTATTTTTCCGAATATAGAAAATGGTTAACCTAAATATAGGTTCATTTAATGTTAGGGTCTGGCAGATGAAAAGAAAAGAAAAGAAGTGTTTAATTGGTTAAGAGAAAGAAAATGAATGTTTACATGTTACAAGAAACACATTTTACTAAGGGAAATGAAAACATTATAGAGGCAGAATGGGGATTCAAATGTATTTTTTCTAATTGTTCATCACAAAGTTGTGGAGTTGCTTTGCTTTTTAATAATAATTTTCAATTTGTTATAAAGAATACAGTATGTGATGAAAATGGTCGGTATATCATATGTGAATTAGAACTAAGCAATGAAAGAATAATTGTCACAAATTTCTAAGGGTTGAATACTGATAACACATTATTACTTGAATCGTTTATAGACGATATAGACAATTTCAATGATAAGCCATTGATATGCGGAGGAGATTGGAACCTAGTACTTGATGAAAAAGATAAAAAAAGGAGGAAGCACAAACCTATCGCATACAAAAAATAGAGAAAAGCTAAAGTCTTTCATAGATAGAAATAATTTGACAGATATATGGAGAACCTTAAACCCTGAATTAGAGAGATACACTTGGCGGCAAAAGACTCCAAATATTCAATGTAGGTTGGATTTCTTCCTCATATCAATTGGCTTACTGAATGTAGTAAACAATGTAGATATTATATATGGCTATAAAAGTGACCATTCTTTTATATCAGTTGAAATAGAAAAGAATAGTTTTGCTCGAGGCAAAGGTTTTTTCAAGCTTAACACATCTCTATTATTAGATAAAGATTATATTGAACTTATAAGAAAATTAATGCAAAAACAAAAAAACATATATGATGAGCAAAATGTAAATCCAAACTTAAAATGGGAAATGATTAAAAGTGACATAAGAGGAGAAACTATAAAATATTCATCAAAAATTTCAAAGATAAATAAAGTTAAAACAATTAATATTGAAAGTGAGTTAACAGAACTCCAAAATAAAAAGCAAGCGTCTAACGGAAAAGAAATTGAAAATAGAATACATTTATTAGAAAATGAATTAAAAACATTTTACGAAAAAAAGACAGAAGGTGCAATGATAAGAGCAAAGGCAAAATGACTAAAAGATGCAGAAAAAAATACTAAATATTTTTTTCAATTTAGAAAAACGAAATTATATAAATAAAACTATTCAACAATTAATAAATGATAAAAGAGACACATTAACTGATTTCAAGGAAGTTCTTGCTGAAGAGAGAAGCTTTTATAAGTCTCTTTATTCTAAGAACCATACAGTTTATGATAGCATTAATGAGATCAATAACTTCTTCTTCCCTGATGACCCAGAGATACCAAAACCTAGTGAAGAAGATATGTTAAACTGTGAAGGTATAATTTCAAAAGATGAATGTGTCTCAGCTATTAGGACATTTAAGAATGGTAAATCTCAAGGAACAGATGGACTTCCTGCAGAATTTTATACAATATTTTGGAATGATGTCATTGATCTAGTGATTGACTCGTATCAATATACTTATGATCTTAATGAGATGTCAATTTCACAAAGGCAGAGTATTATAACGCTGCTCCCGAAACCTGAGAAAGATACAAAGTATCTAAAAAATTGGAGACCCATTTCTCTCCTGAATATTGATTATAAGTTAATGACAAAATGTCTAGCATTTAGACTGAAGAAAGTCCTACCAAATATTATTCATTCAGATCAAACAGGTTTCATGAGAGGAAGATATATTGGTGATAATATCAGAAATATTCTAGAAATAATTGAAACAGTAGAAGAAGAAGATATATCATGTATTATACTATCAGTAGATTTCGAAAAAGCTTTCGATTCACTGAGCTGGAAATTTCTCCAACAATGTTTGGATTATTTTAAATTTGGTCCCTCCTTTAAAAAATGGACCAGTATATTGTTTCAAAATATATCAAGCTGTGTTCTTAACACGGGATGGTCAACAGAGTTATAACTGCCGAAATACTAGGCATAGCTATTAGACGCTCAGATGACGTCAAAGGCTTTAAGTACAAAAATGCAGAATTCAAACTGTCCCAATATGCTGATGACACTCAAATAATTATAGATTGATCAGAAAACTCCATTCAAACTCCTATTAACATATTGAATGAGCTTTCAAAGATAAGTGGGTTAAAAGTAAATCTAAATAAGTCAGAACTGATTCCACTGGGTCATTCCAAAGCAGAAATATACACCCATAACTTTTCACCAGGAATTAAAATAACTACAGATGAATTTAAGCTGCTAGGTATTATCATCCCAACAAATGGAAAACAAAAAGATCTAATAGAAGAAAATTATTATAATAAAAAAAAAAAAATATTAGAAATTATAAAAACTTGGTAAAAGAGAGATTTAACTCTGTATGGCAAACTAACAATCATCAAAAGTTTGATCATACCACAATTAACTTATGGACTGACTATTTTACCTTCGCCAGGAGAACTCTTTTTAAATGATATTGAAATGATAATATTAAATTTTTTCTGGGATGATAAACCAGCAAAGATTAAAAAAAACTATTTTATTTAAAGAAAAAACAGAAGGTGGACTAAATTTGACTAAAATAAAGATATATGCCAAATCTGTTAAATTTCAGTGGATATATAAGCTTTATAATGAAGATTACAATGCATTTTGGAAACATTTGATATGTGCCCGTTGTTCACGATTACAAGATAAGATTATATGGGTGAGTAATTTAAATTTAAAAGATGCTCATAAGTTGGTTATCAAATCAAAATTTTGGCAGGATTTACTCGTGTGGTACTCATCTTTAAACTTTAATGATGACTCAAATAAAGTCACAAAAACAGACTTTATATGGTACAATTCACACTTGAAGATAAATGACAGAGTACTTTATTTAAAATGCATGTCAGAAAATGGCATAAAAAAGATAGAGGACCTCATTGATGACAATAATAGATTTCTAACATATCAAATGGTTCTTGATAAATGCAATGTGAATATAAATGTTATTACATATTATGATATTATATCTGTTAATAAAAAACACTACAGTACTGATGACTTGGAAATAAAACCATCTTTGATAACTAATATGATGCAGAGTAAAGATATTTCAATATATATATACAAATATTTCATAGAAAAAGATGAGAAAGAAAATTTTGTAAAAGGCATTGTGAAATGGGAACACAAACTTGATACTGAACTAGATGGTAGTATGTTGTTTAATGATATTTATAGAATCATAAATGATACAAAATTAAGAAATTTTCAGTTCAAACTTCTGCATCATATACTTCCAAATAACAAGGTATTACACAAAATGGGAATAAAAAAACAGTGCATTATGTAATTTCTGTAACCAAGAGGAAGACTCCATTTTACATTATATGTGGGGCTGCCCTATGGCAAAGAGATTTTGGACTTCATTTAATAACTGGCTTTCATCAGCTTTAGATTTAGAAGTTTTTGAATTAACCCCAAAAGAAACAGTTTTAGGTATTTTTTCAGATGAAAGCTCCTTGCAAAAAATTGTTCCATTTTTATTCCTTGTGGCAAGAAATTATATTCACTGTTGTAAATGGACTGACGCAAAACCAGTCCTTAACATTTTTAAAATTAAAGTTAAACAAAAAGAGAAAATCGAAAAGATTAATGCACTTGTTGAAAATAAAATGTACAAACATAATAATAAATGGTGTTACATTCATGAACTTAATTTATAGTGGGCTACTTTTGTCATCATGCAAGAAAATAATTTATACATAAGAAACTTATATTAGAAACTCATGTATATATAATTATATATAGGGGGTAAATCAACGTCTGATGACATATATCCTTAAATAAACTATGTATTTGGTTTATTGCATGGAGACAAGGAGACACAACATTTCATATGTTTGTATTGAAAATGTATGTACAAATAATGTCTCTGTCTGTGCTGTTGTGTAATGTCTGTGTTTGTTATGTATATATTTTGAAAATGTCTAAAAAAATAAAAGTAAAAAAAAAAAAAAATGACTTCCAAAGCCACAAGCCCTGGCTAAAACCGTTTTTTGTATCGCGTATATACGTTGTTTTGTGATAAACAATAGGTGTATATCCATGGAAAGGTAGAACATGCCTCGTCAACTAAAAGTTTAAGATATATATTTATCATCTACAATTTCGGGGATTCTTATGCTCACAACAGCACTATTTTAGTTAAATAAGTATTACAGTCATTAACTTAAACATGGGAAAGAATAAACCTCAGTATTACGCTGTATCCAAAGGAAACATCATGTCAAACGGTCTATCATTTGGCATATTTACAAAATGGGCGGACTGCTCTCAACATGTAACAGGCTTCCGCGGTACAATATACCAGGGTTGTAAGACCTTAGAAATAGCCAAAAATATCATTGAAACAGCTGGCTTACTACCCATATCTGTCTACAGCAATGAGTGGATCCCTATTGCAACATATGTTGAGACCCATTTAACAAACACAGAGCGCTCTGACGAAATCGACTCGACTGATGGGGGCTCGGATACGGACACCGAAAATGAAGAATTAACTACACATAGCACTAATACAGGGGGTGAAAGTGAATATTATGACTGTGAAAATCCAGCCTCCACTGGCATAACTGGAGATGCGACAATTACTAATGACCATGATAGCACTGTAATACTTAACGAACAGACATTACCGAAAGTGGTAGACTCGAGTACAAATGAGCAAATAAAGGGGAAAATCAATTGCACCCTATGTACAAACCCAAACTCCGAATTCATGATTCAATGCTTCTTTTGCAAGGAGCGGCTACATTATACCTACACTAACCACCCTTCTAATGAGCTATCGCGTTACATCAAATGTAAGTTCAGACGATTCATGTGTGGAAAATGTACTTTGTCAGATAGCAAATTTTCCAACTGTGCAGAATTCCTACTTGCAGCTCTCCATGAAAATAATCCATCGTCAACTCCTGATAAACCACCCCCATCAGCAACTAACTCGTACATAGAAACTATCAAAGAAACAATCTCATCAGAAATGCACAGGGTCGTCGACAGTATTCAATCTAGTATCACTCCATTGATTGAGAGTCTGACTTCTAACAACAATAAACTGCTCGACCATATAAACACCATTGAAGACAAATTAACGGTGACCAACACTAATGTAGCTTACCTTAAGCAAAACCTGAACTCAAATGATCGTCTTAAGGACATTCACACTAAGCTCTCAGAAATAAGATCAGAAAACCTAACAGATAGTGGACATGTGACCGAACTTAAAACTGAAGTGGATGATTGCAAGAAAATCATAAAATTCCTTGAAACTGAAATAGGCTGCAAAAATGACACTATAAACAAATTATTAGAGAATAATACCCAGCTTACTACATCATGCAGTAATTTAGAAAAATAGTTAATAACATTAAACGAGGAGATGGAATCTATTAAAACTCAACTTTTAAATATGTCTGCCAAACTGAAAAGGAGTAACGAAACAAATTCAGAAGACGAGTCAGATTGGTCACTTGTACATGGTAAAAAGAAAGAAAACGTCTGTTCTATTAGTGGGAACTTCTAACATTAAAGGCATCGAACCATCACAACTTAGCACTAAGTATCATACCTCAAAGCAACCAGCATATACAATAGACCAGGCAACCAACATTATTCAGGATTATCCCTCTCAACCGGATGTTATAGCTTATCATATTCTCAGCAATCAAATAAAATCCAGCAGCTCAGGTGAATGCGTGGATAAGTTGTTAAGCTTGGTAAATAAAACAAAAGAGCTGAAACCGAATTCAAAAATTATTGTGTCACTAGCCACAAACCGTTGCGATGACCGAAAGTTAAACCGTAAAGTAAATACTGTAGATTCGCTGCTTCATGAATTTCTCGAGGACACACTCTCGAGGACACAAGTGTGGATACACAGTTTGTTCTATGCGAGAATAACAATCTGTCTACTGCTAACTCTGAAATCCGAAATAGGTTCATTACTACCGATGGTTACCACTTATCAGATGAAGGTATGAAAATGCTCGCGTCCAATCTTAGATGATCTATCGATAAAGTGCTCGATATCCCTCAAAACCCCATGAGAAAAGATCCTCGTCCTAGAAGACCATGGCGCCGACCAAACGAACAACGAAGAGACTCAGTCTCTCAATAGGAGTGTGGAATGATAATGGTTTAGTTTCAAAAGATTTTGATAAGCTTAATGATGTTTCATTTTTGAACTGTATTAAGAACTTAGACATAGTTGGTTTAGATGAAACATATACTACTAGTTCTTTTATATCACCTTTAGATGATTATAAAATATTTCATACACATAGAGTCCAAAATAATAGAGCCAAGCGCAAGTTTGGTGGTATTAGTTTCCTTATCAGGAAATCACTGTCAGATGGTGTTGAACCTCTCCCAGTAACAAACTCAAGTATTGTTTGGTTTAAGCTTAAAAGTATATTTTTGTAATACATCCAAAGACATTTTTTATGTGTTTTTTTAATATAACCCCAGAAAACTCCTCCTATACTGTGAAAAATGGGGATGATTTTGATACCCTAATCAATGATATTTGTAAATACTCTTCTTTTGGGGACATTATGCTATGCGGAGACTTTAACGCCAGAACAGCATCTGACCCTGATTTCATACAGTATGACAACAATGATAAATTTATGCAAAATGACTCTAATTATATATATGACCTAGTCAATTTTTTTAGATTTAGTACAGATGTAACGACATGTAACAGAGGGAAGCGCTTATTAGAAATATGTTCCCAAAGTCAATTGAGAATAGCTAACGGGCGTAGTTTTGGGGATTTAACTGGTGAATTTACTTCACATTCTACTCTTGGCAGTAGTGTAATTGACTACTTTGCTATCAGTGAAGCGATATTAGGTAAATTACTATTTATGAAAGTTCATAACTTTATGAAATCCTTATCTGATCACTTGCTGATTTCTTGTGTTTTCTCTGTAAATTTCACAGAAGCTCACTGTCATGAGAATAAAAGTTATATCCCCAAACCGTTGAAATATATTTGGAATAACAAATCCATTCAATCTTTTCAGGATGCCTTAAGCCTCCCCTCTGTAACACAAAAGGTTACCAACTATTTAGATGTTGATTATTCTTGTAAATATAACTGTAGTTTAGTTGATAGTGATAATGATTATGGGAATACTTCATGTAAGATCAATCAAGCAGTTAGTGATTTTAGTGATATTATTCTATTTGCTGCCAATACCTCCCTGAAAGCTAGAACCCCTCAAAGAAGGACAAATCATAACAATAAGTGTAAAAAGTGATATGACCAATCTTTATTGGATATGAAAAACACTTTGGACACTCTCAGTATCAAACTGGCTTTCAATCCATTTGATAAGGAATTAAGGCAGCATTGTTTTACTATGAGTAAGAAGTATAATAAATTAAGAAAGGCAAAGCGGCGTGCTTATTATAGTGACATGATGTTTAAACTTAATAGTTTATCAGATACAAATCCCAAAGCTTTTTGGGATCTAGTAAATGAGTTAAAGTATGAAAACAAGTCTGATAAAGGTACTAATTTAGATGCCCCCACATGGGAAAATTATTTCAAAAAATTGAATACTCTATCTACTGAAAAAGCAGTGCTTAGTGAAAAATTTGAAAGCCTTTTTGAGATTGACAGATCTAAAGATCTTATGAATGAGTTGGATTTTTCCATTTCCGCAAAGGAAGTCACGGAGGCTACAAAAAAGTAAGAAAAAGGCAAGAGCAGTGGCTCTGATAGCATTCTAAATGAGATGCTCAAGTATGGCAATTTTGTATTACAGCCGTGTTTGGTAAAATTATTTAACGTTATCCTGTAATCAGGTATTTACCCTACGGAATGGGTCCAGGGACTCATATTTCCTACTTACAAAACTGGTGACCCTCTGAGCCCATCTAATTACAGAGGTATAACGATTACCAGCTGTTTATCAAAACTATTCAACAGTATTTTGAATGCCAGACTTGAAAAATATATTCTCAAAAATGAACTTATACGTAATGAACAAATTGGCTTCAAAGCAGGATGCCGAACATCCGACCACATATTTAAGCTGAAAACTATTATTGATAAATATTTAAATAAATCTAAAAAAGTGCATGCCTGTTTTATAGATCTCCGCAAGGCGTTCGATTCAGTCATTCATTCTGCCCTGTTTTTAAAACGCCTTCGTGCTAAAATCGGTGGTATATTTTTGGCTTTATTAAAATCCCTTTATTTAAATCTAAGTCTCAGAGTTATTGTTAACTCTCATAGCCTTAGCAATGCCTTTCCTTCAAATGTTGGTGATTTTCAAGGTGATAACCTTAGCCCAAATTTATTTAAATTTTATATCAATGGGTTAATTGATGATTTTGATCATTCATGTTCACCTGTATTATTAGAACAGAAGTATATAAGTTGTCTCCTCTATGCCGATGATTTAGTTCTATTATCTGAAAGTCAAGAGGGTCTACAGAACTGTTTTAATAAAACTTGGGAATATTGTAAAAGTTGGGGTCTTGAAATTAACTACACAAAGTCTAAAGTTATGATTTTCAATAAAGGCTCAAGACTAAGTAATGTTAAATTTTATATTGATGAGACTGAGCTTGAGATAGTTCGTCACTACAAATATCTTGGAATAATGCTAAGTTTAAACGGAAGCTTTACTCAAGCTCTACTCGACCTTACAAGGAGAGGTCAAACAACATTTTCCAAATTGAAAAATATATTTAATAATATACCTTGTTCAGCCCCAAATTGTATGCATATATTTGACCACATAGTTAAACCTGTACTCTTATATGCTTCTGAAATTGTTGGTTTGTTTAACAATAATAAAAATGTTGGCGTTAATAGTAACAATGATTCACATTTTATTAATAATTTGTACAGCCGGAATCCTTTAATAGAAAAACTAAATATTTCCATGGGTAAATATGCTCTTGGAGTTAATAAAAGAACAACTAACTTAGCCATTTATGGTGAACTGGGAAGATACCCTCTATATATTGACACTATTATTTCCATGATCAAATACTGGGTTCGGCTGTGCAAAAACACTCATCATGACCCCTTGCTCCGGGAGGCATATGAAGAGAATCTTTTAATGTACGGTAACAATGAACCTTGTTAGTTAAGATGTATACATATTTCATTGAAACATCTATTATATGGATCATATGTTGACTCATCCTGAAAATTTCAAATCTAGACACATATATAATATAAAGAAAAAATTACAGAATAATTATGAGACAGTGTGGAAAATTAACTTAAACAAATATGAGAAACTTAGGACATATAGAAAATTTAAGTTTATATTTGGATGGGAAACCTATATTTCTGATATTAGCAATATTAGCCATAGAAACATTCTTACACGTTTTCGTACTAGTAACCACAAGCTCCATATTGAAACCGGTCAATATACCCGTCCAATTACTCCTGTTGAGAACCGTATATGTTCCAATTGTAACTCTAAAAGCGTAGAAGATGAAATTCATTTTCTAATGTATTGTCCTAAGTTTGAAAACCACAGAAGATAACTCTTTTCAAATGTCCTTAATTATAATGCTGCTATATTAAGTGCAGAGGATAAATTTGTTTGGATATTGAGCAACGAAGATCCATCTTGCGTCAGAGAACTCGCAAAATATATTCACTCGTGTTTTCAAATGGCACCATAGTTCTCTGCATGCATGTTTTATATTTTATCTTTTCCAAATACAGTTATCTCTCTTTCATTGCCTCCCAAATGCAAACTATAATATATAATTTTATTTGTTATTTTATTATGTCATTCTTTCATGTACTCTCTCATAATCTTTGTCAACCTTAATATTCAATTATTGAGCTTTCTTTAATAAAGTATTTCGCATTTCGTATATTAATATGCATCTAGACAAAACATGGTTGATTTGAAAACTAGAAATCAAAGATTTTTTTTCTGAACATTTATGGAAGTCAAACGGACTATAGCAGTATACAACAATATTTGATTTGATTTGATTTGATTTTGATTGTGATTAACGTCACTTTCAGCAATATTTCAGCTATATCATGCGGCGACAATGTTTTAGTGGTAGAAGAAGCCGGAATACCAGGAAAGAACCACGGAGCATGGACAAGCAAAGGTAAACTGTATCAATTGCGGCTGCGAGTCGAGTGCACCCTTTTTGCAATCTACAAAACCGGGCGCGAACCCACGCCGTATTGGTGATAGGCTTGTATGAGTTGTTAGGTAATCTAACTACCTAGCTCATTGAGCCACCTGGGCCCTTCAATATTTGAAGACATGGGTTATTTCATATGAAAGACGAAACTTTTAATACAGGGTTGTATTTACGAGTTTGCATTTGAAACTTATTGTCAAATATCTGGTCCATGCAAATGAACATACATACAAAAAATGTTATTATTAATAATTACTAAATCTTTTCATAGAGGAAATGGAATATTTGATTGCTAAATTTATTCTATTATAAGTTGTAAAACTTAATATAAGATATGTAAAGCAAAATAAAGCCATATTCTTTTCACACTGAATGTCCTATCGTCAATAGTGTTATAAAAAAGGAATAGTGCACTTAAATCGCGAAGGCACATTTCATACAGATCAGAGTTGACATAGTGGGATTATCTCCGCTAGAGTACAAAATATCATCTCGAGGTGAAAATTCAGACAAACGGTTTGAGAGATTGTGACCATATTTAATATCAATCTCCGGAAAAAGGCTAAATTATTCCTTCACTGGAATGTCTTTTCCCTGTGCTTTGTACGCATGTCAACTAAAAAGGACGAAAGGACAAGAACAGCTTGAAGATACCAAAGGAATAATCAGAATCCGTATATCAAAGAAGAACAGACAACAAAAATACCAAAAGAAAAAGTACAAACGGACAAACAATGATCTGCAAACCATTATATAGAAAACTAAAGAATGAACAACACGAACAACACGAACTCCTATCAAAACGGGGGTAAATGCAGAAGGCATTGACATAGCTCGTATTTGTAATGAGATCAAGGTTATTTAACGATTTAAAAACATTCATGCAATTGTTCAAATTTAAACGAATTTCTATTTTGGCAATGTATAATTAGTAATTACAATGGTAAATGCATTATCATGCCAGCAGACAAAGAAGGCTAAAAATATAATTGTGCAATACCACATAGGTAATACTAAGAAAAATATGTATATCTGTAGGTGTGTACGTCATCTAAAACAAAGACATTTTTAATTAAAAAAAAGACCTATATTATATATAACAACAGTGTAAGGAAGACGTAAGAAAATCGTGTCAATAGTCTGCACTGTGCACACAATATCATTCTAGTAAATAAATCATTTGCATAGGTTTGTGGCAAGTATACTAGCAATGAAAAATTTAAGCTTGTTATTCTTCGTTATAAATTTGTTTCCATTGTGTGTTTATGCGAACAACTCGACAGAGAAACAACTTTTGTCGGATATTTTCCATAATTATGATGAACTAACTCGTCCGCTTTTTAATAATTCTGAACATGTGACAGTTAAGATTGAATTTTCATTACTAACTGTCCATTATTTAGATATGAGGAATCAAGAATTGTCATCGTCTGCTGTCATCTCCATTTCTTGGACTGATGAATTTTTAAAATGGAATACAAGCTCATATGGTGGACTGGATTTAATAAGAGTTCCATTATCTAAATTATGGAAACCAGACGTGATTATATCAAACTCTGTAAATAGAAAAGATATCTTCGAGGAAAATGGAGAAAATGTGATTATTTCCAATGATGGTACGGTATTATGGCATTCGAATAAAAATTTAAAGACTTTTGTGTTGTAATTACCACGTATTATCCATTTGAGGTACAAGTCTTTAACTTCAACTTCTCAAAGTTGTATTTTGATGACACATATCAACAAAACTATTATATTAATGAAGAAACTGTTACTGATAATTTTGTGTCAACTGGTGAATGGGTTTTTAATTATCAACGAGGGCAAGACCCGAGCACATATACTGAAGCGCATAACAGGAACGGGAAAATATTCAGCGACATAATATGGCAGTTCGAAATGGATCGTAGGCAAACGTACTATGTTTGGAGTTATTTTGTGCCAACAGGCGCGTTGTCCTTTGTCAGCTTAATAACATTTCTGCTGCCCGTAAAGAGTTCAGAGAAGTTTACTTTAGCAGTATTTTCTTTTATATCAATGGCTGTTGTAATAAGATTATTTAACGAATCACTACCCAGTACATCGGATCATCTTTCTAACTTTGGTATATTCTTGTCTCTAAACTTGGGATTATGCGGCTTAGTGATAATTGTAAATGGGAACCACTTGTAGATCCAGATCAGTATGGTGAACCCGTACATCATTGTTGTATTTCTTATCAAATGAAACGTAAGCCATACACAGTAACAGACACATCCACAACTATGGAGCTTTTACCAAACCTGGGGGTTAATCCAACTGAAAATAGTACTTCTTTGGATAATTCAATGCTAGCAAATATTAAAAGTATCAAGAATAGAATGGAAACAGAAGTTGAAAGGAAAACAGAAGCAAAGAAAACAAGGCGAATAAGGTCACGTGTGGCATCGACTTGTGACACAATTTGGATGATTGTTTTCTTCTTTTTATACGTAACAGTGTATACATGGATCTCAGCAAAATTATTTTACGGAAAACACAACATAGCATAGCTTGCTTTAAAGTAAGTGACTTATTGTCTCCTTTATTATGGAGTTTCTAATAACAAAAGAATGTTATGCTAGGTATTGTAGCATAATTTAAATATTGGTGCCCAAGTAAATAACCCACGGTAGTCAGCATTGGTAATACAGTTGGGTTGAATGGTGATAATTTAGATATCGTCTTCAAGGTATGATGACTCTTAAGGTGTGTGTGTGTGGGGGGGGGGGGGGGGTTGTAACGGGAACACTTCTCTACCTAGGGTTATAGGAACCGAAGTTGTGACTGTACTCATAATCACCTCTGCTAAGTGTTCCCTGGTAGAGAGGTGATTTAAAATACCAGAGGTTCCGGTATTAAATCCCATTGGGGATATTGCCTTTTTCAGAGATAAAATATGTTATACTTTTACAGCTATGTTAAATAGTATAGCATAGATCAAATGTTATGTTAGATCTTGCAGCATAAATCAAATGTTATGTTAGATCTTGCAGCATAAATCAAATGTTAGGTTAGATCTTGCAGCATCAATCAAATGTTATGTTAGATCTTGCAGCATAAATCAAATGGTATTTTAGATCTTGCAGCATCAATCAAATGTTATGTTAGATCTTGCAGCATAAATCAAATGTTATGTTAGATCTTGCAGCATCAATAAAATGTTATGTTAGATCTTGCAGCATAAATCAAATGTTATGTTAGATCTTGCAGCATAAATCAAATGTTATGTATCGCTCACAAACACTTTTAAATTATTTGATCTTCCAGTCTTTCCATTTTAAGCGTCTGATGTCTGATGTCTGATGAGCACTAATTTTAATATCTATCTTGTTTTAGATCTTGTAGCATCAATCAAATTTTGTGATAGATATGTTGCAGTAAATGTTACAGTGGTCAGTGATTATTCAATGGGAAAAATATATGAGCGATATCATCTTCCGAACCTAAGGAACGACCATTTATCTTAGGAACACTGTTATGTTGCCAAGTTCTATAGAAAAATATATTGACCTGTGCAAAATAATCTGACCCAGTAGTGATTTGGTAAAGTCTGAAGAAAAAATGACAGATTCTTCATGTACAAAATAAGTTGTTTATTTTTCGCGTTAAGAAAAATTCTGGCTTCAGCGAAAAACATAGCCCCCACCTAAAGTTAAATTGTCTGTCCATTATGAAACGTGTTTGTCTCCGAGAAGTCATGACATGGCCAATCCAAAATATAACACGATGACACAGCGGTTGAACACACAATTTATTTAATACGTGACATACCATTGTTTTACCCTTTAAAGTGACATAGATATTAGTTTTAAACTAGGTATACCAATGTATTTACTGTCATTAAGTATATGAAACACGTAATTAGTCGTGTATTGTATGTCGTGTACGAGTGAGTAAAATATAGCAGTATGTTGTTGTGTGTACTTGAACTGCTGAGAGTAGATAACTGCAGCACGGGGACCCTTAAACACGGGGCCCAATTGGGAACAATTAGCTTAAGGTCGGCACTGATTCCAGCCTTTCAACATTAGCACTATTTATATAATAATACATAGTTACTTGTTTTGGAGAAAAAAAGAGGAAGGTACTGTAATTTGATTTAATACCTAACATATGAAAATGCTGTATCTTGATTGGATGATCAATGTGTACTATTGTGAACAGTGCACTTGACTTCCGTCTAATATGATGTAGTTTGACCTAGAAACGAAGCCTCTTCGCTATTCTCGGCGAGATTTCTCGGAAAAGATCGACGTACCGACTGAAATTCGAACATGGGCAATTACGTAAGTGTCTTAGAAACAGTTTGATACGACAGTGTCATATGTAGATAAGGTAAAAAGTGTAACAAAACACGGGGGTTTCCCAACCGAGGTGAGCGAAATGGCGCGAAATGTGAAAATGGAGTTGTTTACCTTCTCTCTTATAATGTATCAGTCGAAAAACTGTGGACACAGAATACACGTATTATTCATGATGTATGACGTCTACTGATATTATCAAATGAAGAAAAACGAATGATTATGAAAATTTGAAAAAGGAATGATTTATATGATAATTTTTAAAAACAAAGAGGGGGTAGTAGAGAAAAGGGTGGAGGAGGAAACGAAATTCATGCCCCATGTGCCTGTGAGACAGACTGGGATCGTTGGATTCAATGACATGCTTGTGTACATTTTGATTTCAGATCTTCAGGTTCAATTGCCTCAGTGTGGTCAACCTTTGCTAAGCCTTTATCATTCAAGTCAACGCTTATTGTTTCCATTTTAAATAGAGGATCTTTGATAATGTCAATTTCCACTGAACTCTTGACTGAAATGTCTCGGCAAACCTAATATTATGCTCTTTGGTGCTGATAATGTATATAGATTCCGTTCTTCTTTCTTGTGTCAACATAAAATCTGCACAACAATAGAGTAGCAAGCTTCGTTGGATTACAGTCTTAGTCAATGTCAAAATTAATGTCCATTACGTACTCTCTTAGACTTTGGATAGCCCTATTTGTGGCTCTTTTTGTAGTGGTTTTTAGTGGGGTTCGTGTTACTTTAGTTTTATGTGCATGTTTTGTTGATTGTTGTTTGTCCTTTTGTTCCTTTTTCTTTTTGTTATTGTGTTGTTTGTTCTTCTTTGATTTACGGATTCTGATTACCCCTTTGATATCTTCAAATTCTTCTTGTATTCAATGAGTCTTTGTTATTAAGTATATTCTGTATGCCATATTCAGATGATCTCTCAAATCGATTTGATTCTATTATTTCTATTGTTTGTTTATTAGCAGACAACATTTGAAATAATCTCCGGTATGAAAAATACGAAAACGGAACCGAATTATGAAAAAAACGGATTTTCAACACGTTGTTTCCCTCTACGATATAACTTTTGGGTAGCAAAATTTTCGTAAAATATGCAAAATGTCTTATTAATTTTACATGCATTGTAAACAAATAATCTAAGGTATTAATTAATTTCATTATTTTTGCTTTGTCTATTAAAATTGTAAATAGATGCTTTTAACATTTATAACCTTTAAATTTTGCTATGCTCTATGTGTTTTATTAATATCCATACTTTCTATTTACTCTCATCAATATATATATATATATATATATATATATATATATATATATATATATATATATATATATATGCTTTTAAATTATGTTGGTATTAGGCCTATTGTGTGTTTTATTAGTTTGATATTTTTTTTTCCTTGGTTTTAAATTTCATGGATGGATTTTAAATTTGAGAAAGCCTTTCAATTTTATTGTGTGCATGATTTGTTTATTGATTTTTACATGTATATTCTTATGTCAGATTTAACAGCTCACTGGAGCTTGTGATATAATTGTTAGCTTCTTTTCTACTCTTAAGTAAAGCTTATTGTATTGTATTGTGTTAGTATAATAATTACCATTGTTTACAGTGCCAGATTTAGCAAATGTATAAGGTTCGGAATTTTCTAAAGAAGATGTATATGACCAGAATAGACACAATTTAAGTAATACAAACCAGGGGTCGTGTTCTCGAAAGTATCCTAAGATTTAATACAATATCTTTTCATAGGAAAAATGGAATATGTGTATGCCAAATTTATTCTATTAAAAGTTATGAAGCTTAAAATGAGAAATGTAAAGCAAACTAAAGCTAGATTCTTTCCACACTAAATGTATCGCCGTCAATAGTGCTAAAAAAAAGAAAGGGATGGTGCATTTAAATCGCGAAGGCACATTCCATACAGGGCAGAGCTGACATAGTGTGACTATCTCCCCTAGAGTACAAAATATCTGCTCGAGGAGAAATTCTGACAAACGAATAAAAAAATCTCTGTTTCAGAGATTGGAGTCATATATAATATCAATCTCCGAAAAAAAGTTAAATTATTCCTTCACTGGATTCCAAAATAAGCTTCATGTCTTTTTTTTTCAGTTAATGTAATGTCAATTTTTCCTGTGCCATTTACTCAAGTCAGCTAAAAGGACAAACAATGATCTACAAATAATTACACAGAAAACTAAAGAACGAACAACACGAACCCCTATCAAAACCGGGGATGAACTCAGATACTCCCTATTCCAGTCTTGCTTAATGCAGTAGGCATAGACATATCTCGTATTTGTAATGATATCAATATTAGTTAACCATTTAAAAACATATTCATGCAATTGTTCAAAATTGAAAGAATTTGTGGTTTTGGCAAGGTACATTTGTATATTTGGTAATTACAATGGTAAATGCAATATCATAGTTTCTTGATTTGGAAGAGATTATAATCACGCCAGTAGACAAAGAAATAATTGATCATATCTAATATATAGTTTTGTAAAATCATTCAATTTAGGATTATTATTTTATGATTAGAAACATACGATATATTTAATTATATTATTGAATTCAACTATGTATATCTTTAGATTTATACCAATGTGCGTAATAAATGCAGGTACGTGATCTAAAACAAAGACATTTTCAATTTGAAAACAAAACAATAATTTGAACATATTTTATTGTTCATAAAACAATTTTACAAGAAATATGTAAGGAAGACGTTTCTTGTCATAAAATGGCCGTGCGCACTAAATGTAGCATATACGTTTTCACTAGGTCGATTCTTCTGCTGTTGTACTGTTAGTTCCCAAGGTATCATCCTCCCAGTACTCAGTGTTTCGGCACTGTCATGGTTTGTTAGATATAATTGTTATTGAAATTAACAGTTCCAAAATAATGTAATTATCATTGAAAGTAAGGTTCTCCTCCCTCAGACATAGGTGACCTTAGCCGATTGTGGCTCTCCTGTTTAAGCCCTTTGGTTTACTAGCTCTTAAAACGTTTAAGATTATTTGGCTTTCCAACCTTTGACTTTGAGCGTACCTGATGAAGGTTATTCCAGAAATACGTCGTGCGCACCAAATTTGATATCTACGTTTTTATTAATATAAATATACCTCGATTACATATTTCTGGGGACTTTGTTCTACTACCCGCAAAAGACGTATTTTACTGTTGTTTTACCAGGTCGTAAGTTGTTTTTAAAATAGCATTGTTTTTGTTTCTCTATTATTAACATGGATACTTCTAACAAGAATCAATGGTTAGGACTATGGTATTTAATGCCACTTTAAACAATATTTCAGTTATATCGTGGTGATCAGTTTTATTGGTGGAGGAAACTGGAGTACCCTCAGGAAACCACCGACCTGTCGCAAGTCACTGCTATACTTTATTTCATAATGTTGTTTCGAGCATAGGCACTGATTGCATAGGTGATTGTAAATCCAACTACAATACGATCACGACCACCACTGCCCCGTGACATCGTCATAAATTCTGTGTTAAGTATTCAAATTAACATTGTCTACCGTGATCTACTCTTCTTCAAATAATAACGTCACTTTGTAGATTGACTTGTTTTATCAATCAATCATTTTTATTTTTTTAAAAAGCAAAATACCACCAAAGCTTCATCTGCAGTCAACACTCCTGTACCTAAATTAAGAAATATAAAACAAAGAAACTTAAAAAGAAAAACATTAATGCATGCTTATATTTCTATTTCAAAGTCTTAAAGACAATTCTTTAAATGAAAACAAAACTGCCGAGGGGTAATCAAAATCCGTAAATCGAAGAAGAACAGACAACACGATGGCCAAAGGGAAAAATACAAAAACACAAACAAAGATCTACAAAACATACATAAAAAACCAAAGATCGAGTTACACGAACCTAAAAACCGGGGGTGAACTCAGGTGCTCCGGAAAGGTAGGCAGTTCCTGCTCCACTAGTGGCACCCGTCATGTTCATCTAACCCTAGCCCTAATGAATACAGATACACAGCTGAATGGTATAGAGAAAGTTGTACACATTTGTTTGAACCAAATATTGTAATACAACATAATGCCATTCATAATAGTTATCAACTGCCAAATATAGTAAGTACAGAAACTGACAAAGATATAACCAATCATTTGTATCCAATATGTAGAAAATTAGGAATAAAGTATGAGTTTCTTTAACAAAATGAAACAAAACAAGAAGCTGAAAACAGAAAACTACACATACAATATAGTATCAAAAAGCAACGTCAAATTATTGGCACCGCATCGGTGGCATACTGGTTAGCATGCTCGCTTCGGGTGCCGTAGATCGTGGGTTCGAGCTCCGGTCGGGTCAAACCAAAGACTTTAAATTGGTATTTACTGCTTCTCCGCTAAGCACGCAGCATTACAAAAAAAGAACACAACTGGTTGGCTCGGAATCAGAGCAATGTGTCCGAGTGCAGCGACATGTCTACCCACAGAATGCTGTTTCAGTGAACTGGCACTTATTCAACTTGTTGGTCTAGTACAAAGTGGACTTCAACGTCATCGCATTGACAATTAACTTGTTCTCGCCATGATATAGCTGGCAAATTTGCTGAATTGGCGTTAAGCAACAATCACACACTTATTCAAATTATTGACACTGAAGAGGAGAAGATGCCTGATGCACATCCTCTTACTGGTGATAAACAATTTGACACTGTCAGTCTGTCATAGATTGCTTACGTAATTTTGAAATAAAGCAAGTCATATTCGTTCAGGGGCCGTCGTTCCGTGGTCGTATGGTATTTGAATTTACAACTACCTATGCAGTCAGTGTCTATCACCACTGATGCTGTGAATTCGAATCTCGATCAGGGCGAGGTGTACAACATTATATGATAAAGTTTGTCAACAATATAACTGAAATATTGTTGAAGTGGCGTTAAGCACAATCAAACAAACAAACAATTCTTTTAAATATTATATGATTTTCAAGGAAGAAAACCACAAATGAAGATGACTACTGAGAGAACTTGTATGCGTTGCAGTGCGTATAAAGATATCATAAAATTATTTTCTATTGATAATTATACATTTCCTAAGAAAAAGTTCTAGTGGAACAGCAATTAATTTGTCGAATATTTCGCCCAGTATTAATGTTCAAGTGCTTAGTTACGGGGGAGGGGGGGATTGTAGTCACGAAATAAATTTCCATTTAGACAATGTGCTTGGTGTGATACATATATAAGCTAGAGTAAAGCATGTTCCTGCACATCACTTGGACACCTGAGGTTTAGGTCTAAACACTGATGTGTTACTCATACATTTGATGTGTATGTAAGACACACAATGTGACATATCCTTCGCCCAGGAAAAATTGAAGAAAGTAAAACTCATTGTAATAAAATGCTACTCATTAACTGATGATTAAGGTAAAGGTCAATTCTTATTGATGTTCTTTAATATTTAGATGTCCTATGTCATATGGTACAATGAAATATACATTGAAAGCAAAACATCTGTTAGTTTGATTTGATGATTTTGCTCTTACACTATTTGTAATCATTCCATGCAGATTTTTACACTTCAGAAAACATAATTAACATAGAGACCTAATGAATAGGAAGTGATTGAAGATACCAAGGTGGTAATCATAATCTGTATATCGAAGAAGAACAGACAACACAATGACTAAAAGAAAAAGGACAAGAGGACAAACAACGATCTACAAAACATACACATAAAACTAAAGATCGAGTAACACGAACCCCATTAAAACCAGGGGTGAACTCAGGTGCTCCGGAAGGGTTAGCAGTACAACAGAACACTACAAATTACACAAAACACTAATGATTAAGAAACACGAACCCCATAGAACATTGTGTGAACTCGTGTGCTACGGTAGGGTAAGCAGAACCTGTTCCACTAGTGACACCCGTGGTGTTACTTTAGTATGATAAGTCATGATAGAGGAAAGGATGTGACTATCGCCTATGGTGTGGGTTCAGTATCCGGCCGTTGCGAGATGTAATAGATACAACCTTAATTGGCTACGTTTGTCAGTGACTTGAGGAGTTACTCATGTTTCCTCCACCAACAAAACTGACTTCCAAAACCACAAGCCCTTGCTAAAACCGTTATTTGTATCGCGTTTATACGTTGTTTTGTGATAAACAATAGGTGTATATCCATGGAAAAGTAGAACATGCCTCGTCAACTAAAAGTTTAAAATATATATTTATCATCTTACACTTTTTGAATAAAGACCAAGCATTTTGAAATTAATCATATATTAGTTCGTATATATCATATATTAATATACATCTAGACAAAAAAAATAGTTGATTTGAAAACTGAAAATCGGAGATTTTTTTCTGAACATTAATAGAAGTCAAACGGACACAAACGGACACAAATTTAAACGAATATCTATTTTGGCAAAGTATAATTAATAATTACAATGGTAAATGCATTATCATGCCAGCAGACAATGAAGGCTAATAATATAATTGTGCAATACCGCATAGGTAGTACTAAGAAAAATATGTATCTCTGTACGTCATCTAACACAAAGACATTTTTAATTTAAAAAAAAAACATAATTTGAACGTATTTTAATTTGCAATAAACAATTATGCAAGACCTATATATTATATAACAACATTGTAAGGAAGACATAAACAAATCGTGTTAATAGTCTGCACTGTGCACACAATATTATGTCAAGTATACTAGCAATGAAAAATTTAAGTGTTTTTTTCTTCGTTATAAATTTGTTTTCATTGTGTGCTTATGCGAACAACTCGATAGAGAAACAACTTTTGTCGGATATTTTCCAAAAATATGAAAAACTAACTCGTCCGCTTTTGAATAATTCTGAACATGTGAAAGTTACGATTGAATTTTCTTTACTAACTGTCCATGGTTTAGATATGAGGAATCAAGAGTTGTCATCGTCTGCTGACGTCTCCATTTCTTGGACGGATGAATTTTTAAAATGGAATACAACCTCATATGGTGGACTTGATTTAATAAGAGTTCCTTTATCTAAAGTATGGAAACCAGACGTGATTTAAAAAAACTCTGTTAATAGAAAAGATATCTTCGAGGAAACCGGAGAAAATATTATTATTTACAATGATGGTACGGTATTCTGGCATTCGCTTAAAAAATTAAAGACTTTTGTGCGAGTAGATACTACGAATTATCCGTTTGAGTCACAAACCTTTCAATTCAACTTCTCAAAATTGTATTATGATGACATATACCAACGGAACTATCATAATAGTGAAAACCATGCTACTGATAATTTTGTGTCAAATGGTGAATGGAATTTTAATTATCTAAGAGGGCAAACAATGATGAGAAATATTAAAGCGGAATACAGGAACGGGAAAATATTTAGCGACATAATATGGCAGTTCGAAATGAAACGTGGAGAGACGTACTATGTTTGGAGTTTTCTTATGCCAGCAGCCGCGTTGTCCTTTGTCAGCGTATTAACATTTTTGCTCTCCGTACAAAGTTCAGAGAAGTTAACTTTAGCAGTATTTTCTTTTATCTCAATCGCTGTTGTAATAAGATTATTTAACGAATCACTACCCAGCACATCGGATAATATTTCTTATTTTGGTAGGTTATTGTCTATGCAATTGGGAATTGCTGGATTTGTGATAATTGTGAATGTTTTTATATCTTGCATTTATCACAGAAAAATTCTCAAACTGTGTAGCGATGATAAACGAGTATCTTCTGTGAAAGAAACAGCTACAGGTATGTCATCTTCAGAAAACGATCCACAAACGGATGATTCACCTGAAATTGCACATGATGAAATAGAATTAAACGATCACATATCACGAAGCACAGAAAATAGTATTTCTTTTGACAAATCAATGCTAGAAGGTATCATGAAAGCAGTAGACAAATTTAATCGTCAAGCAGAAAACGAGCAAATCAAGCGAGAAAGGTCGAAAATGGCATCGCAATGTGATATATTTTTTCTTATTGTGTGCTTCCTTTCATACTGTTTAGTGCATGCATGGATCTTATTAGTATTATTTTGAGAAACTTTGTAATTGATGTATTGCTTCTTTTTACATGGTGTTTATATATGGTAACATAATTTAAATGTTATGCTAGATATAGTAGCATAAATAAAATATCATGTGTCCTCCCAATCACGTTTAAATTGTTTGGCTTTCCAAGCTTTCGATTTTGAGCGTTTCTGGTGAACATTAATTTGATATCTACCTTTTTATTAGATCTTGTAGCATAAATCAAATTTTGTGACAGATATGTTGCAGTAATCCAATGTTACAGTGTTCATCGATTAAGTCAAAGAAAAAGAATAGTGAGCGGTATGATATTCGGTATGCATACATATATATCAGCTTAAGGAATGTCCATTTATGTTTTGAGGAAAAGAAAGAAAAACACTTCTGTTGCAAAATTTTAGAGAAAGAATAAATTGACCTGGTTAGTACAAAATAATATGACCCAGCAATGATTTGGTAAAATGTGAAATAAAAATGGCATATTTTTCATGTAAAAAATTAAGATGATATTTTGTTTCGAGTGTAAAAGAATTCTGGCTCCGATGAAAAACATAGCCCCAACCTAAATTTAAATTGTCAGTCCCTTAAGCGCATTTGTCTCCAATAAGTCATGACATGGTCAATTCAAAATGTAACATGTTGACACCGTGATTTTCCCTTATGGTGTTCACGTGATCCTTGATTGTGTTTAAAGCCACTTTCAGCAGTATTTCAGCTATATCGTGGCAGTCAGTTTCATTGGTGCAGGCGACCGGAGCACCCGGAGACAATTACCGACCTGTCGCAAGCTAAACACCATCAAGGATCAAGTGAGCAACAGTAGATGAAAATAAAATGTGTTTTCTTGCATAAGCAGTTTGCAACTTCAAACGAAAGTAAATAGAAGTGGCGTTAACAATAATTTACTGGTTGGGTATGTTAATTATACAATTGACAACACAGTTTGTAAGGTGAGATGTGTATATTCTTCTAATGTTTTGGAATGTATTGCTATTTTGACTAAAGTTGTACGGGAAGTGGTGTAGCTGATGTTGTATCATATGATAAAATAACAATACCATTTCTAGAAGAGATATCATGTTCCACTGGTAGCTGAACGTTTTGCAACAGGATAAGTTCCCCATATTGATCTTAATTCAGTAATCCCCCTCTCAATTTCTATTTCAGAACTGTTATTTTCTCCATTTTCTCTATCAATTAGTGCTGACGATAGGACAGTACTCATTTCATGGATTTTGATGGTTTTTTTCCTGATGTTTCCCATATATGTCTAGATATAGCCGCATTATCTTTTGATTCATGCTTTTTGTAGTCTAAAACAGTTGTTTTGATGTTTTTTTTCCTGAGGTTTCACATATATGTCTAGATATAGCCATATTATCTTTTGATTCAAGCTTGTTGTAGTCTAAAACAGTTGTTTAGATGTTTTGTTCCCTGAGGTTTCACATATATGTCTAAATATAGCCACATTATCTTTTGATTCAAGCTTGTTGTAGTCTACAACAGTTGTTTTGATGGTTTTTTCCCTGAGGTTTCACATATATGTCTAGATATAGCCACATTATCTTTTGATTCAAGCTTGTTGTAGTCTAAAACAGCTGTTTTGATGGGTTTTTTCCTGATGTTTCCCATATATGTC
The DNA here is from genome assembly GCA_963383655.1 of Bathymodiolus septemdierum. Lineage (NCBI taxonomy): Eukaryota > Metazoa > Mollusca > Bivalvia > Mytilida > Modiolidae > Bathymodiolus > Bathymodiolus septemdierum. Next base: position 4,465,319 of record OY726528.1, read on the forward strand.
TAGATATAGCCACATTATCTTTTGATTCAAAGTTGTTGTAGTCTAAAACAGTTGTGTTGATGGTTTTTCCCATGAGGTTTCACATATATGTCTAGATATAGCCACATTATCTTTTGATTCAAGTTTGTTGTAGTCTAAGACAGTTGTTTTGATGTTTTGTTCCCTGAGGTTTCACATATATGTCTAGATATAGCCACATTATCTTTTGATTCAAAGTTGTTGTAGTCTAAAACAGTTGTGTTGATGGTTTTTCCACTGAGGTTTCACATATATGTCTAGATATAGCCACATTATCTTTTGATTCAAGCTTGTTGTAGTCTAAGACAGCTGTTTGTCGCTCCTATGAAGTGATTTGTAAATATGTTTCATTATATGTCTTTGTGTACAGATGCTTTTGAGCATGCTTCCTAGTGTATTCCTTCCCGGTGGTTGATTCGTGTACCCGGTGTGACTGTCATCCTCAAATGAATACAAAGGACAATGTCACAAATCATCTCGAGTATAATTTTGTTTTTCCAGATATTTCTTGAATGAAGCAACTTGTCATAATTTATGTCCTGGAAAAAAAAGGAAACATATGAAAGTTGTGTTATTTTTCAGTATAATTTTGAAGAAATACAGTACAAATAAAAATCTTTCATGAGATTAAATTTCCTTTTTCTGCAAATAATTATTTTTTCTGCCGTATTTGTTTTGGGTTTTTTTTCTTTTTGTTTGGTTTTTGTTTGATTTTGTTTTGTTTTTTGTTTTTGTTGATTTTTGGGGGGGGGGGGGTTTTTACTTGTTTTTAGTTGTTTGTTTTTGTTTTTGTTTGCTTGGGGGTTTTTTTTGTTTTTTTTGCTTGTTTTTTTTTCTGTGTGAGACGAATGGTTATTTTTTTCTGATTTAGTTTTTTTTTGTAAACTATTTTATGCATCATTATCTAAGATGGAGATATATTTTATGACTGTAAATATTAATATATTTACTACATTTGTAGCTTATTGTACCATTATTTTACAGATAATTTTAATATGTTATGAATTTTACCTGTTTTTTCATACATGTATTCTCCCTTCATTTGTACTGTCATTAGGGTCGCTGTCCTCACGATGATTTTTGCCCAATTTGTCTTTTGCTTGGTAGACAGACATATTCTCTTCCCCGGGAATCCCGTGTCCTTCTTCAGAGAGCGCAGATTTTCACGTCCACGTCTGCAGAGGAAACACATTACATCAAACAATGTCTTTTGGGGTAGGCAGACGGGGGTCTTTGGATTCTATGTCAAGCTTGTGTACATTTTTTTTTCAGATTATCAGGTTCAATTGCCGCAGTGTGGTCAACATTTGCTAGACTTTTATGCTTCAAGTCAACGCTTATTGTCAGAAATGCTTCATTTTCCCTTTTAAATAGAGGATTTTTGAAAATGTTAATTTCCACTGAATTCTTGACTGAAATGTCTCGTCAAACCAAATCTTATGCTCTGTGATGCTGATAATTTATATAGATTCCGTTTTTCTTTCTTGTGTCAACATAGAATAAGCGTAACAATAGAGGTAACTATCTTCGTTGGATTACAGTCTTACACGTCAATGTCATAGCAATTTCAAATTACTGTTTGTGGCGGTTTTTAGTGAGCTTCGTGTTACTCGATCTTTAGTTTTATGTGTATGCTTTGTTGATCGTTCCTTGTCGTATTGTACGTTTTCTTTTGGCCATTGTGTTATTTGTTCTTCTTCGATTTACGGATTCTGATTACACCTTTGATATCTTCAAACTCTTCTGGTATTCAATGAGTCTTTGTTTTTAAGTATATTTTGTATGCCATATTCAGATGCTCTACCAAAGCCTCTTGATTCTATTATTTCTATTGTTTTTTGTTTATTAGCAGACAACATTTGAAATAATCTCCGGTATGAAAAATACGAAAACGGAACCGAATTATAAAAAATTCGATTTTCAACACGCTTCCGGTTGTCACGGGTTATAGACCTGGCGACGCTACAACATATTGTCTCCCTCTACGTTATATACTTTTGGATTGGCCACAAGGTTGCTTCCCTTGGTAGCAATTTGTTCGTAAAACATGCAAATTGTCTTATTACTTGTATTTTTAAATTTGACAGTGCCTTTAAATGTTATTGAGTACATGTTTTGTGTATATTCTTATGTCAGATTTAATTGCTCACTGGAGCATGTGTTATAATTGCTTCTTTCCGATTCTAAACAAAGCTTATTGTACTGTATTGCATTGATATAATAGTTACCATTGTTTACCGTTCAAGGTGACATACATATTAGTTTTAAATGGTGTCTTCTATCTGGTCCCACTTTTTAAAAATACCTATTTCAGGTATTCCCACTCTGTCTTTTAATGGTAACCTTTTGGAATAAGCTTATATCATCTAGCATATTATCGTCACGGTTAGCCCGTTTGTTGTATGTTCTGAACATAAATGGAACACTAAATGGAAAGAATTTGCTAAATCTACTTTTGATGAAATTATGCTTATTTATATATTCTGATCAACAGTATGTAAGTACTGATTGGCTAAAAACGTTCGCCAAACAGATCTTACGTGATTTGTTCCTCCAAAAATGGAATTCTGTTCTGGCAAATATGTCAAGGGGATAATCCTATCTGTTATTTAAAAGTCATTTTATTATTGAACCTTATTTATTAAGATTAAAACCTATTCAAAGAATGCTTATTACCAAACTCTGATTATCCAATATGCAATTCCCGATAGAAACTGGACGCTGGAGAAATATACCAATAGCTAATATACTTTGCAGTAAATGCACAAATGGTATGATTGGCGATGAGTTCCACTATTTGTTTATTTGTCAGTGGAAAGAAGTAGTTGAAAGTCGTAATAAATTTATTCCAAATTACTATATAAATAACCCAAATGAAAACAAGATGCTAGGTTTTTTCAATCTTTGTCACACATAATTACTTACTAATGTATCATTGTTTATCAGAAAAAAATCAGTGTATTATTTTGAATATGTATACTCACTATCCCACATTTTTTATATGTAATTGATTGTAGTTATTTTTGTTGTTTTCTATTATATGTAATTGTATTTAGTTTATTTGTTTTTTGTTGCGCACATGTGCGCCTGAATCTTTAATCTATCTAATCCCACTTTTTTATAAATACCTATTCCAGGTATTTCCACTTACAAATAACAATAGATGTTGGTTTTGCCATTAGTATCTATTTAATTAATCCCTGTTATTCACTTACAGTATAAATGCCAAATATTGCAGAAAAAGTCAAATTATTAGTTGAATAAAGTAAGTGTAATTAAAGGTATAATATCGTTGAGGTTGGTAATTTTTTGAAAGTTTTTTTTTCCATTGAAAGTTAATACTAGCCTGCTAAACATGAGCTTAAATGTGTATTCCCTCCACCAATACAACTGACCGTCACGTACAACTGAAAGTGGCGCTAAACGCAATCAAGCAAACAACATCAAAGACTATCTTTAACACAACCCAGATGATGACATTCGATCAGCTACAACCAATCTTAGGAATTAACCAGCCAGAAATGTACTGTCCATTATAGCATTTTTGATAGGATTATGGTTATGGTATATAACGGCCCTTTGAACAATATTTCAGTTATATCTTTGCGGTCAGTTTAATTGGTGGAGGAAACCGGAGTGACCGGAGAAAACCACTGACCTGTCGTAAGTCATTGACAAACTTTATCACATAATGTTGTACACGTGTTTCTGGAATAACCTTCATCAGGTACGATAAACATCGAAAGATTGGAAAGACAGATAATTACGTTTTGGGAGCAATAAAACCAAAAGGCAAAAATAGGATAACTAAAGTCGGCCAAGGTCCCCTATATCTGCCGAATCACAAACAACATAGATAATACATATACAAATAAATATTACCGATTTGCTTACCTTTTTACTTGAATAAACGCATCGGTTGTGTTATTGTTAGCGTGTTCTCCTCGGGTGCGGTAGATTGTGAGTTCGAACCCTGATCGGGTCAAACCAAAGATTATGCAATTGGTATGTGTTGCTTCTCCGCTATGCAGGCCGCATTAAGGAGAAAGAGCAAAGACTGTTTGGCTCGGAATCAGGATAATGTTTCTGAATGGGGCGACATGTCTATCTGCAGATTGTTGTTTCAGTTAGCTAGCACTACAAAATCCATCTAAGCGCGTTGGTCTAGTACAAAGCGGAACACGTCATCATATCATTGAAAATAAATTGGTTCTTGCCATGATATAGCTGAAAAATTACTGAATTGGTGTTAAACAACAATCACTCACATTACTTCAATATTACATAGAAGAGTATATCCTTTATATTCTCCAGAACTCTGATCCTTTACTAAAAGTCATTCTTTCTAATATGAATGAGTGGGTGATTGTTGCTTAACGCCAACTCAGCAATTTGTTCAGCTACATCATGGCGAGAACAAGTTCATATTCAATAAGATGATGATGAGCTCCGCTTTGTACCATACTACAGACCTCTTTATATATTCAAACATGTGCTTTAAAAAGGAAGCAAACATCGAAGCTGGGTTAATGCAGTATTAAGTTTTCGAGGTCCAATTTCGTAATGTTTAGGAACTTGGCTAATACCTTTCTGTTTTCGTAATGAACTCGGGTGTTCGTGCCTATCTATGGAATCGCAGCTCTTTGAATACAATTTAAAAAAGGAACAATATGAGTTACGGTTACGCAGCCAGTTTTTGCCATGACATAGCCGAAACAGTGTTCATTTGGGAGGAATCACTCACCCACTTTTATTACATACTAGAAAGAACCGCATCGGTGGTGTATCGAAGATTTGTTTGTCGTTTAAGTGGTTCACCAAATGAAAAACCACACACACCATCACCACCAACCACCAAGATACAATAATTCTGTCTACAGATCTCTTCCAATGTGCAGTAGTATGTTAGGAGTGGTACGGTTCAAGGCTTCACACATGTTTGTCAGCTATGTTGCGGCAGTAAGTTTTCTTGATAGAGGAAATCGGAGTACCCGAAGACAATCTTCTTCACATAGGGATGCATCGAGAACACATCTCCATAGGCACGTGTCAAGCTCATAAACAATCGTAGCTAACAACCAATGGGCATATTGGACGTATCACAATCTGGTAACCGATGAATAAAAATAAACTCCAACATTGTTTTCAATTCTTAGCCGTTGTTGTCTCATTTTCCAGATTTTCCAGAGGCGTGTCATGGCCGTGATCGTGTGGTCGTTAGGTATATCTATGTAATCTGTTTCTTATTCGCTTACACTGTTATCGGTCTTTAGTATATTCCCATAAGGAATGATAAATCTGTGCAAGTAAACGTCAGTTCCTATCACCCTCTAAGAAGTTGCCAGTCGATTCATTCATATGGGAAAATTGCAAATTCTAGAATCACCAGTGAATAGAGTTTACATTTCACAACTCACATGTTATTCTAGGGTGTGTGCCCAGTACATTGATTTTCTGGACAGAGCTATGTTGCTGACGTAGAAGCTAATCAGAACAAGACTACGTTGCTCCCAGGTTTACGTCTTCGGCTGCTGAAATTATACGGTCGTCACACCGAAATGGTTGACTGTTACGAAATATCCATTTCTAAGATGACAATGTATCCTTTCACTTTTACTTAGATTTGTTTTTCCCAGGATTGTTTGAAATGTCTTCTGTTCTGTCTCTCGTACCCAACATTAACAGTGTCTCCGGATTGACCATTTTGGATTATTATTCAATCTCCGTGTGCTCTAATGTTTATTCATCTACACGAAGGCCTATATCTAGTTTTATAAGATGTTACTGGAGCGTGACGTAGTGTATTGCATACTCAAAGAAATGTTTGCAGATACCAAAGGGATAATCAGACGTCGTAAATCGAAGGAGAGATAATAAAATGACAACAAAGGACAAACAATGATCGACCAAACACTACACACAAAACTAAAGATTGAACAACACGAACCCCACAAAAAACGAAGGTTGAACAACACGAACCCCACAAAAAACGAAGGTTGAAGTCGAGTGCTCGAAAAGTTATGCTGTGCCTGCTCCACTTGTGAGACCCGCCGTATTACTGTTAAACAACACGAACATTATACGATACAGTAATCGTATTGGACTCCAGCGTACGCTAAAAATACAAATACAACATGAACACTATACAAAACAAGTAATAACCATACATTACCATTTGCAGGTTGAAGCTACACGTGTAATATAATTTCTAAACTGTAGCAAATCGCTCTTGTATATTATTATTATGTCTCTATACATGAAATACAGGATAGTCCACCATCTTATTGCCATACCATCGCAAATGTACCTTACTCCTGCAACCACCAGAACAACAAGAGGCCATGACCAAATATTTCAAATACCATTCTCCATAATACAGAGCCACCAAAACTCATACTTCCCTTCAGCAATCCGAACATGGAATAACTTGCCAGCAGTGTTAATAAGTGTATCCACACTTGAAGCATTCAAGGTGGAGCTGGCTCATGTGTAAACATTCACATCATAGTTTTAGCTGTAAATATTACATTTTGATTTTAGCTATCAATCAATCCATCCACCAATTAATCAACCAGTCAATCAATCAGCAGAACGATGATCTATTACGAGTCTCTCCAATTCATTTTAAATGATAATGTACCTTAAATTACCATTAAATGTTTACTAAATCTTTTCATACGCAACTATTATCAACACCGATACTGTGCATGCGTTAATTGATACCATCATCACACTCGATAAAAATATAATAGATTATATAATGAAATATTAAATAATCGTTCGCTGTAATTAAGTAATTTAAGCTGTATTTTCAATCCGCATATATTTGAAAACAACAATTTCTTAGCTTTCGAATGGTATAAAATATTTCATGAAAGAATACTTCTTTGTCTCTTCCATTTTGATTAAAAAGCAATGAGGGTCCGACCATATACATGTATATAGATCGGTGAAAAAACTTAAACTAGCTGAAAACGCAATTACACGTTAAAATTACTTTTTTAAACTTAACTTGTAAATTTCAATCCGCATATATTCATATTGTATACAAAACAATCTGTCGAATGATGTATTTTTCATATTTAAGAAAAAATTGAAAATCTGTTCCATTTTGCTCCAAAAATCAGGTTATGGCGGCTAAGTCAATATAACAAAAGTCCGTACCACACGGCGGGTAGTATCGAGAATTAGTCTATGTACATTCGTATTGATAAAATTTGATTTAAAGAGATGAGAAAAATATTGGGTGATTACATATATATGTACATTGTAATAAAGTAATATTAATTAATTAAAATCCTTTTTTTTTTTTTTTTTTTTTTTTTATAATAACATAACACTTTATTGTTTGACTCGCCTTTTACAAAACAACTTAGATGCCCAGGTAAGCAAAAATAATCTAAGGTTCCCTGTTTTACAATAGATCACTTATCCACGGTTAATAAGAGATTTATTAGAGTCCACATGATCCCATTTCAAAAATACAACTAAATTTATCAATAATAAAATCAACATGTAAGTCAATCTATATCGGCATTTTATGAAAGCTTCAACAAAATTTGTTATAACATTTACATACATGCATTGTACTCGTATATTATAACTACTTAATAATCACTGATAGAATTGTCAAGATTTTGGCTTTATCTATTGTATCATTACAATTGGCCGTTAGTAAAATTTTTAGTTCAGATTTTAAAGTCTGTTACAATATATTACAAAGTACATTTTGGATTCTAATCAAATAAATTATTGTCTCGTTTTGTTTTGTATATTATTTCTTTTTTCGTGGCTTAAATCAGATATATTAATAATATTTATGATTTATGAAAACGTGTTTTGAAGCTAAATTTATGAAAAGTTTGCATAAACAACGTTAATGAAAATTTTTATAATAAAACAATAATTTAATGTATATCAACTTCAAAGAAAAGCCGAAGTTATACACGCGTACTATTAAACGCCTATTCTCACAATCCAATTATCTCTTTTATTTATGGTTTTAAATCAATTATTAAAAGGCCGACGAAAAAGGTAGGAATGTTAAAATTGCAATTCATTACTGTCATTGATTTTAAGTACAAAATAAAGATAACGTTTTTCTGCACTGAAGGTTAATTCTCAGCACATTATATATTTACGGTTTATACCCACTTGGTCTACTCCCATTTGGTCCACTCACATTTGGTCTATTCTCATTTGGTCTATTCCCGCTTAGTCTACTCTAGAAAAATTAGTGTTGCATTTGGTCTACTCTATGAATTGTATATACAAATATAACATATAAAAAACAATTTCACTCTATTATGGGAAAAGTTTAAGAGAAAGTTTAAAAGTTTCAATTCAAAGTTTTTATGATAGCGAGCACAGAGAGCTCTACAGCAACATGGGCATGCGCATGCAACACACAATCTGCCTAATGATGAGATTGAAATCCTTTCGTCCGGAAGTTGATAAAAGTTGGCAGTCCCGGAGAGAATGCCAAAAATAAAAAAAAATCTCCAATAAATGATTTTAAAACTAAAATGATATCATGAACTTCTAAAAATCGTATTTAAGTAACAAAAGACAATAAAAGGTGCTTACATTGTTAAATTAATCAGAATGACATCTCGCTATCAAAGTCATGACGTCATGTTATTCATAGGCCAAAGTCGTCGACAACATTTCGCGGAATTTTAATTAAAATCTTGTATTTTCATTCCCAAGTCAAAAAATTTCAAAACGACACCATTTCATTTGCAAACTGCGTCAATTCCGTAAATCGTGACGCCATGTAAACAAACACGGCACTTTTTTCAAGCGTGTCCAGATTATTAGATAAAAACCATTCTAGTTACGGATTAGTACTTAACCCTTTGGATGCCAAGCCCTTTTCACGGATCAGTGCCAAAGGACTTTTTTCAAATTTGTTTACCGTGACGTATCAGAGTAAAACGTCACAGTACATGACCTAATGTAAAATTGCACACACGTTTTTTGACTTTGTGAGTTGTAAATTGTAATGTAAAATTACACACACGTGTTTAGACTTTGTGGGTTGTAAATTTACAATGTAAAATTACACACATGTGCTTAGACTTTGTGGGTTGTAAATTTACAATGTAAAATTACACACACGTGTTTAGACTTTGTGGGTTGTAAATTTACAATATAAAATTGCACAATCGTTTTTTAGACCTTAATGGGTCAAATAGAAAATTACAGACGTATTTAATAAAAAAAATTTTGGGCCTATGTAAAATTGTACACTTGGGTTTTTTTTCACACTTGATTGAATCTAATCATATAAAATTGCATGCGCATTTGTCACACTTTAATGATATAAATGTAAAATTTGACATACGCTTTTGCCCTAAAAAAAAACAATGCCAATATACGTAGTGGTCGTGATCGTATGGTAAGTGGAATTTTTTTCTATAACTAGCTATGCATTCATTGCCTATTACCACTAACGTTGGGAGTTCAAATCCCACTGAGGCGAGGTGTACTCGATACAACAATATGTGATAAAGTTTGTCGGTGACTTCCGGCAGGTCGATGATTTTCCCCGGGTAGTCTGGTTTCCTCCACCAGAAAAAAATTATCACTACGATATAGCTTAAATATTGTTGAAAGTGACGTTAAATACCATAACTCCCTGTTATATAACATTAAATAACGAATAGTATGGAGGAAGCATGATAAATATTCACATGTAAAGTTGAAAGAATCGATATAAATGACTTGAGTATCTGTCTAGTCCAGTTCCGAGTAATGAGTGTTGGATTTTAACCTTATATGAGAAACTTAAACAAACATATATATATATATATATATATATGTGCCCTGATAACATGACCGCCAGATAATGCTTGTATAATAGATTGAATGAATTTTATAAGTGATAAAATACAATCTTCATCTGTATTTTGTCGATATAAAATATTCGCATCCTAAGAACTTTGAAAGCATACGTTAAATACAAGTACTGATGTAACATCAAAGCAAAATTATTAAAAGACATATTATGAGGATGTGTTCTATAAACTAGTCCAATTATTGTAAAGGTCTGTTCGATTTATCATTTGGCAAATATCAAATTGTGTTGCACTCGTACATTTCATGTTGTTGTTTCCTTCCGGTTTTTTTCTAATTATTAAGAAAGACTGTAGCTTTTGTGTATTTATGTTCAACTGTATTTGTATATTGTTTATATAAGGAGAAGATGTTCTAAGTTGACAAACTTGTATCTGATCCTATTGTCATGTTTTTGGACAATAAAATATGTCTAAAACTGAGGATGTCTTCTTCGACGTCCGCGGTTTTTTTTATCGAGCGCGAAAGTAATGAGTAATTCGGGAAATAACAATTTTGCGCACCGTACAGGACTAATGTAATCCCACTAATTCAAGGATCCAGTTAAAATGATGTATGATAATACCTAAAATACAAGATGAATCCCTACAATGTTAGATGAAAAATAAACTCTTTTAATCAAAATACAGAAGGTTAGAAGAAAGCTGCTTATGTCGGGGGACCTTTTTAAGTAGGCTTACGCATTGGCAGTAGTACCATATGTAAGTGCATACCCTAGACCTTTATAGCAAGTTTATAACTCCTAATCCTATACGGAAAGTTGGGGTCATTTCAGAGAGTACCCTACACCTACCCTATATATATATATACATATATAATCGTTATTAAAATGTCGAATGCGGTAGGTTGTGGGTTCGATCACCGATCGGTCAAACCAAAGACTATGCAATTGGTATGTGTTCCTTCTCCACTAAGAACGTAGCATTAAGGAGAAAGAGCACAGACTGGTTGGCTCGGAATCAGGATAGTGTATCCGAGTGGGGCGGCATGTCTATCTAACTATAATACTGGAAATAATGCACTGATCCAGAAATGAATTGAAGAGATGTTTGATTAATTTACACCTCTCTTTAAGGTGCCTGGGTGGCTCAATGAGTTAGGTCGTTGGATCTAACAATTCATACAAGCCTATCACATGTAAATGCACGTAAATGCACTCTTAAGAGTTATGACCGTTTCACTAATATGCACAATTATTTTTTGTTTATATCTTTGTAAAAGGGAAAGGACTTCACTAATGTTGTCATAACTTGTGTCCAATCCCATTTGCAACTTTTACGCAAATAAAACATGTTTAAGCTAAAAACTAATAAATAGGATTGATGACTTACGATAAAAAGTGATCGCAAAGTGAGTGGTGGTAGATACTCGTAAGTCGTAAATCGTAAGCCCATTTTTGAAGAGAAGAATTGCTATCTGCATTTTTTTTAATGCAAACATTAATCAAATGAAGCGAGCAAATGCCAATAGCCTGTAAACGCAACTACCATACGATCACTCCTAATTAAGTACCACTTGATTAGCCGAGAAATATAAAGACAAATTGTATAATGTTTGCTGTGATCCGACCAGAGATCGGACTCATGAATATCTATCCCGTAATTTAATTAACAATAGCTTTGAATTCAATAGAAAAAAAAACCAGTGGTATGATATTACAATTTGTACTAATTTATCAAGCAATACAATTAGCTTCTTGGTAAACACATGTGCGTACGTGACAAATTAACATAACAAATAATAAGACAAACTTAAAATAGAACCAAGTAATATATTCCTTTTAAACCATATAGTCGTGTATATAAATAATTGTTCATACAAAAGACAAGGTATTTTATTTAAACCTGATAAATAATCAAAGTAGATCTAGATCAAGTACAAGGTTGTTCATTGTACACATCCTGGATGCATGCCAGATATGTAAAATTGCTGATGTCTTAGATATAAAGGTCAACACTTTGCAAAGCACATCCTAGTACCATAAAATGTCGTCTTTTGAGGTATAAATCGTAATTGGATAAATATTTCACTCCATGCCAACTTTTTAATTATCTTTCTTTATGATGGTTTCTTTTTAAAACATTAATATTATGAAATTAAAAGACCTTCATTCTTAATTAGAAATTAATCTTTGTTGATGAGTAACAATAAAGTACGGAGCGCGTTAACTGACATGATAAATATTTGTATGACGTTATACGAAATAGTATTTCGCATAAACTAAATAAAAAAAATATCTATAAACGAAAAAAAAATAATTAAAACAGAGGAATAAATCCTGAAAAAAAATAAATATATACTATATTAGAAGATGACACAAAACACCCTTCCGAAGCATATGAGTTCACATCCGGTTATTAGTGGGATACATGTTGCTCGATCTTTAGCTTTCTGTGTAATGTTTTGTAGATCGTTGTTTGTCCTTTGGTTCTGTTTCTTTGGGCCATTGTGTTGTCTGTTCTTCTCCGACCTACGTATTCTGATTACCACCTTAGTATCTTCAAACTCTTCTTAAAGCACGGAATAACAAAATAGATATATCACTTTTAAAGAGTATATATGTATAGTTGCTTTCTACAAAGACAAAGAGTATATATGTATAGTCGCTTTCTACAAAGACAAAACAAGCCTATTGTCAAAACGTGTGCTGGACGCAGAACAACAACCCGTAATACTAAGTGTCAGTGTTTCGGCACGGACATGGTTTATTATATATATTTGTTATTGAAATTTACAGTTCCTAAGTAATGTAATTATTATTAAAATTAAGGTTTTCATTCCTACATTGACCTACACCTCGAAATTGACAGTGAGGGGCGGTTAAGGACGAAACTTTACGACAAAAGAGATGATTTCAATTTTCCCATTGTGAACTTTCCATTTATATGTAGAAGCAGGAATTTATTTTCATATTCAATCTCGTTTTGGGGCTTTATTGTTCTGGACAAAAATCGAGAAAAAATACGGAAATAAAATCTTACTGACATTTGATTTTTTTTAATGAAAGACCGCAGTATTGGGACAGTTCTCTCGCGTAAGTAGCAGTCAAATTCAGCTATTGAAAATTCATTATTTGAAAACATTTCCGGTGGGAAGAATGATGGACGGACCGTCTAATTTGGTGACGAGAGGATAGGGACCGTTTTCTAGTGCAAGTAGGAATAAAATTCAACTTTTCAGAATTTATTTTCTGCAAGTGAAAAGTATTTAATTTCTCTTACAGTGGGCTACAGCACTTTACGTTAATTATACATAATACCATAAAAATGTCATAACCCCCAGTGTGATCATACCCTGTATCATTACACAGGTATAATATCAGTTCAGAATTGGGACAGTTCTCTGGCGTAAGCAGCAGTCAAATTCAACTATTTGAATATTCATTATTTGAAAACATTTCGGGTGGGAAGAATGATGGACTAATTTGGTGATCGTTTTCTAGTACAAGCAGGAATCAAATTCAACTTTTCAGAATTTATTTTAATATTCGATCTCGAATATGGAAATAAAATCTTACTGACATTTGATTTTTTTTTATGAAAGACTGCAGTATTGGGACAATTCTCTCGCATAAACAGCAGTCAAATTCAAGTATGGAGAATTCATTATTTGAAAACATTTCGGGGGAGGGGGAGAATGATGGACGGACCGATTAATCATTGGTGACGACAGGATAGGGACCGTTTTCTAGTGCAAGAAGGAATAATGAGTAGTGAATTTAAGCTAACTATACACAAGGCCACAAAAATGTCAGAACCCCCAGTGTGATCATTTCCTGTATCATTGCACTGGTATACTATCAGTTCACACACTTTTTGAATAAAATAATTCTATCATTAAAAAGCAAACTGAAGAAAAAAAAATATAAAATATAAAAACACATGCACATGCATGCACACAAACAATTATTAATAAAAGTAATACAGCAATAATAATAAAGTTTAATTAAAAAATAAATGATAAAAACTTAACAGAAAACTTCAAAATTAGAATATTTATATAGATTCTATTGACATGTGTCCCTTGCCACCGGCTCATATGTCTCTGATAAGAAAAAATATTTGTGCATTAACATTTTTCATTTTTATACAATTTTTGCTTTTATTATTTCTTTGGCTAAGTAACAAACACTTTCTAACCATGATGTGCTCGCAAGGAACAAGGAACGCATTAGTTTTTCCATATTTCTGTTAGGGAACGACCATTTAACTTGAAGGAGGGGAGGTGGTTATGTTTTTTTCCTAAAAAATATTCTGATTCCCAATGTTGCTGAAAAAAATATTCTGATTTTGGTGGGGGAAAAAAAATAATCTGATTCAGAGTTTTTGTCATATAACCTAATGTTGCAATCTGAAAAAAAAATTCGCGCTCTGCACAACAAAAAAAATAAATATTCTAACTCTCGTGTTGTCCGAAAAAAAATTCTGAACGAGACAAAAAACCCTATTGATTTTCAAGGTCATAGGTCAAAGGTCAAGGTCACCGGGTCAAATGTTTACAGCATAACATCTTTGTGAACACTCTAGAATCAACATCCTTCAATGGATTTTGACTAAACTTGGTACATACTTAGTCCTTAGGAGAGTCTAGAACCCTATTGATTTTCAAGGTCATAGGTCAAAGGTGAAGGTCACTTGGTAAATATTTTACCGTGTTACATCTTTGTGAACACTCTAGAATAAACATCCTTCAATGAATTTTGACCAAACTTGGTACATGCTTAGTCCTTAGGAGAATCTGGAACCCTATTGATTTTCCAGGTCTTAGGTCAAAGGTCAATGTCACCGGGTCAAATTTTTACCGCGTAACATCCTTGTGAACACTTTAGAATCAATATCCTTCAATGGATTTTGACCAAACTTGGTACATACATAGTCCTTATGAGAGTTTGGAACCCTATTGATTTTCAAGGTCAAAGGTCAAGGTCACCCGATCATATCTTTACCGCATAGCATCCTTGTGAACACTCTAGAATCAAGATCATTCAATGGATTTTGACCAAACTTGGTGCATACGTAATCCTTAGGAGAATCTGGAACCCTTTTGATTTTCAAGGTCATAGGTCAAAGGTCAATGTCACCGGGTCAAATTGTTACTGCCTAACATCCTTGTGAACACTCTAGAATCAACAAACTTGGTACTTGGTACATACTTAGACCTTAAGAGAATCTGGAACCCTATTGATTTTCAAGGTCAAAGGTCAAGGTCACAGGGTCTAATTTTTAGGCGAGTGGATATGCCACGCTTTGCGTTGCCCTTGTTTAACTATTAATTATGCCGTTCATACTATATGTATCTCTGTTATTATCTATCAAACTCAGCCTTTCTAAAATAAATGCTATAAAATTATTAACCAGCTTGTTGTTGAAACTTTAAAAGGTAATAATATTACACAAGAAGGAATATATGTCTCTGTATAATCTTGTCACAGATAATTTTAAAGAGTATGATTTCGATACTGAATATTGCCTTAATATATATATCACGCCTCTACTGTGCTTTTTCCAATAAAAAAAATATTGAATATTGATAAATATTTTGTATATGAAAGCAGAGACATGTCTGATGAAAGCGGTACATATATAATTCTTTTAAAATTAAAAACTATTTTGTTCACTTGGAGATAGCATAATATTGGCCCAAATACACATACTTTAAAATGTCGATATGAAGATTATCAGTATTACAGTAACCGTACGCAGTGCGGTCTTATGTATGGGCACAATGGGCAGTTGCACGGTGGTCCCACAAACAAATGAACCCCATGCTAATCTATGTATGTTGTATACGGCATAATTTTTTATTTTTAAACACTGATGTTGTTGGAAGTATCAATACAAGAAATATATGTTTAATTTTATAGACCAATTATAGTTTTATTTCTGTAAGTGTTTGAATAGATAGGGGCCTCAGTGTACTGCTTTGACCGGGGCCTATATTGTTGACAAGACGGCCCTGACCGTACGTCATTCATCATTTACACTTCATGAACATGTATCGGCTGTACATAGCATGGTATAGGCCAATATTGCTTATGTATGTTGGTTGCATTAATTGATATTTTCGTAATAAAACTCTTTTCTTTTGACTTAAAAGACCATACTTTCATTTTACAGACACCGGCGTCTACTACCCCCTTTAGGCTTTATAATGGTTGATACCACCCGCGTACTAGTAGTTAATCTTCAATGTTTGCACTGTCCCTAGTCCAACAATCAAAGATTCCATACTTTTTTCTCGTACTTTTCTATTCTACTTCATTTAACTTTCCAATGGATGTCATAGGGGATATAAAGGTATTTTTAGTATCATTTAATTTCAAATACTAACGTCCTCTCTACTATAGGCCATGCCTACTCATATTATTTTGCGATATTCAACTTTCACTCAAATATATACACACTGGCCAGACAGAAATGCTGTGCTCGCATCTAGGCAATGCCTACTCCATATTATGTATTTATACGGGTGCAGGACGTTTCGTAATCTGGTCGTTTCGTACCAGGTCGTTTCATACCTAGATCGCGACATTTCGTACCGGGATAAAAATGTATAGTGAGACGTTTCGTACCTTCTTTTCAACTCGTAGATTTGTAATAAACTCGTTGATTAAAATGTTGTGTGCATAGTTGAAAATCGTTTAATCATCACAAGAGTGTACACATACATAGGTCTATACTCTAAATAAGATTAATGGTGAAGCTTGCTAATTGGAATTAATGACTCAAATACCTGACCATTTCCAGGAAGACTTTCTCTCTGACAGCTCGACGACCCACTAGAAGTCGTAAACCAGTATGCCCCAACTACATACCAAAATTATGTGATAAAGTTTGTCAGCAACTTGCGACAGGTTGGTGGTTTTCTCCGAGTACTCCGGTTTCCTCCACCATTAAAACTACCTGCCACGATATAACTCAAATATTGTTGAAAGTGGTGTTAGACAACATAAGCCTAAAAAAAACTGAAGACACAGAGTTTTCTTACCTGTCAGGTTTGAAGATGTCGTTGCAGATTCACATGCATTGACAACTGTTTTGCCTGTTTTGTTCAAGTATTGTTATAAATACTGTTATAGTGACAGCCGGAAACTTTGATCGGTAATGAAAGGGGGTGTTTGGCACCCGCTGTGTTACTCCTTCTACAAACATCATATATTGGTCATTTATGTGGTAACAGGTGTTCCAATTAAACATAAAACAAGATTTTTGGAACTAAGCTGTATGAATTGCTATGGTTTTGGTCCTAGATGCAGAAAACTATTTCAGTTATACCATGGCGGTCAGTTTTATTGGCTTAGGAAACTAGTACCATGAGAAAACCATAAACCTTCTGACACACTTCACGACATAAAGTTGTATCCAATACACCTTACAACGGGCTGGAATCCAACTCACAACTATGCATATTTATATATAATATTAAAGATATGATATTACAATCATAAGATATATGAGCACGAGTTTGTATTCGTACTAAGAAAAACAAGCAGTCAATCAGAACTAACTGTATCAAATAAAATATACTATTCCGATTGGATAATTTTGGAGTACAAGTACAAAAATCAAATTCAATTGTCTTATGATCATAAAACGCGCTTAATACAGTCAAACCTGCCTTAAAGGGCACCTCTATATATCAAGGCACTGTCTAAAAAGGGCACCTCTATATAGCAAATCACTACCTATAAAGGGTTGTCTCATTTCTCACATTAATGAATAGTGCATATAATTTTAACCTGTATATAAAGGGCATTTGCTCATAAAAGCAACATTTTCATGCTCCCTTGAGTGTCCTTTATATACAGGTTTGACTGTATTGTCGGGTATTTAAAAATAAACGACTACCAGTAGTTGTATTTTGAACAATAACCAAGTCTTCTGTGTCACCATTAACAAAATCAGCTATACATTTCATTGTTTCATCCATCTTTATTCGTAGATTACGACGGAAAAATAAATCTGGATTGCTGTTCATTTCGTTGATAATTCTGTAATGCAAAAAGGTATGATGTAGTCGTGGCCGTGATCGTATGGTAGTTGGATTTACAACTACCTATGCAATCAGTGCCTATCACCACTAATGTTGTGAGTTCGAATCTCGATCAGGGTGAGGTGTACAACATTATGTGATAAAGATTGTCAGTGATTTGTGACAGGTCGGTGGTTTTCTCTGGGTACTCCAGTTTCCTCCACCAATAAAGCTGAACGCCACAATATAGCCGAAATATTGTTGAAAGTGCCGTTAAGTACCATCAGACAAATAAACAAACAATGAAAAAGTATGATTTGTTCTGCTGTTTTCGCTTGTCATAAGAAGAGTTTGAAGGTACCCGCAATGTAATAGTCTACGATTTCCGTAAAAAAAAGATGTTCGATTCGTGTTTATCTTCAGTTGTCTTTATTTACGTTATTTGTGTTTATTTGCGTATATTGGTATCCAACACATATTGAGTTGTGTTTTTACTTTGTTTGTCTTCGTCTTGTATGCCCTATGCTGCCAGGCTTTCTGAATTGACCCATCTTAATTGCCCCTTGGGTATTCTCTAATGTTTATTTACAGTTTCTCTGGATTGTTCGTTCTTCATTATCCCTTCGGGTTTCTCCAACGCTTATTCAATGACAGAACAGATAAATATATTAAAGAAATACAAACAAGTTAAAAATAAGTACACGATACCGTCTTTGTACCTCTTGAACTTTTCTCGGTACGGTTCCATACGACCCATGATTGACAAAAGTATCACCATCCGTCATCGTGAATTCTTTATCTTTAATTACATCACCGAACTGTGGTATTTTGTCCATTTCTGTTTTATTCTATGTCTGGAAATGAAAATACAGTTATATTACAATAAACGTCTTCTGCCAAGTTGCTATTTTATTTGCCTTTTATTAAAAAAAAACAAATTCTACTTACATTTTAATTTATTTAAACGTGCACATTTCGCTCATCTGTATATCTACTCTGAAGAATGTTCGACCAACACTAGATGCCAATAGTAAAACAAACAAAACAAAACAAAACAAAACAGACACA
Source organism: Bathymodiolus septemdierum (assembly GCA_963383655.1). Taxonomy (NCBI): domain Eukaryota; kingdom Metazoa; phylum Mollusca; class Bivalvia; order Mytilida; family Modiolidae; genus Bathymodiolus; species Bathymodiolus septemdierum. The sequence continues at coordinate 4,484,234 of OY726528.1, forward strand.
GTGTATGTTCTGGAGATGAATCAGCAATGCGTTCTACGTGTATGGCAGCATTAATTAAACAGCCACCAGGACAATTATTATTGATTCTGTTTCTTTTAATGTATGCAATGTCCCAAGTGATGGTAACTGTTTTATGTCATTCATTAATATAAATAAAAGATATATACATAAGAAACTGGAGGAAATTTGTCAAAATCACATAAATTAAGATTAATAATTTGTAATTTTATTGTACATAATTGTGCATTATGGCAGGATAATATTTCATCATCTCATTTTCTTGGTCGAGGTTGGGCTACATCGTCAGGTTTGGATTAGGCTTGGTTTATGGTGTTTAACGCCACGTTCAACAATATTTCAATTATATCGTGGCGATCAGTGTTATTGGTGGAAGAAACCGGAGTATCCTCAGAAAACCACCGACCTGTCGCTAGTTACTGCCAAACTTTATCACATCATGTTGTATCGAGCATAGGCACTGATGGCATATGTAGTTGTAAATCCAACTACCATACGATCACGACCACGACGGTCCCGCTACATCGTCAGAAATGCTGTGTTAAGTATTCAAATTAACATATGGATGCTACAGGGCAACGGTCAAATCGATTAGATTCGATTTGTCTACCGTGATTTACTCCTCTTGATTAAAATAATAATGTCACTTTATTAAGTGACTTGTTTTATCAAGCAATCATGTTTAATATTTTAAAAATCAAAATACCACCAAAGTTTCATCGGCAGTCAGTACCCCTGTACCTAAATTAAGTAAGATAAAACAAAAGAAACTTAAAAAGAACAAACATTAATGCATGCTTATATTTCTATTTCAAAGTTTTAAAGACAATTCAAACCTTCCTTAAATGGAACCAAACCTGCCGAGGATAAGAAAGAATTTGAAGATACCAAAGGGGTATTAATCAAAATCCGTAAATTAAAGAACAGACAACACGATGGCCAAAGGAAAAAGTACAAAAAGACATACAACGATCTACAAAACATACATATAAAACCAAATATCGAGTAACTCGAACACCACTAAAAACAGAATGAAGATACCAAAGATAATCAGAATCTGTATATCGAAGAAGAACAGACAACACGATGGCCAAAAGGAAAATAAACAAAAGGACAAACAACGATCTACAAAACATACACATAAAACCAAAGATCGAGTTGCACGAACCCTACTAAAACCGGGGGTTAACTCAGGTGCTCCGTAAGGGTAGGCAGTTCCTGTTCCAATAGTGGCACCTGTCATGTTAATCTATCCCTAGTCCTAAGCAGGGGCGTAGCTACCCCAAAATGAAGTGTACTCAAATCTGTTTAAAAATCTGGTGGAGGGTCACGAAACCTTACGGCATGGGGTCTGGGTGCCACTTAAGGCATCCAGAAACTCTGGGGTCAATGGTGCAAAATCCCGCATTCTTGCAATTTCCTAGCACAAAAAATGATCCCACGGAAACCCAATTGTCATGAGCAACAGGTCAACTTTTGAACATAAATTTTGAGAAATAAAATATTAAGTAGAGCAATATAATACAAATATGTAGTTGACTTAGAAATTTTATTTTGTCAAATGTGTAGTGAGTTAAGCTTGATTTGGAATCGAATACAATTAACATATGGGCCAAAGAATCTACACGGTGCACAGTAGACACTATCTTGAATTTTGGAATATTTCATCCAAACCACGGTGTGTTCAAGAAACCATTTAGCTTTTGCTCTCCTTGTAGAATTCGAGATTACCCTGAAAAAAATATTAGCCAGTCTTCACTATTTTTACGCATATTTTATTTCAAAGGAACATTTCTCGAATAGAAATAATTTAAACTCTCTGTCAATGGTATGATAATGTATAAACATGATAAACTGTAATCTCAATCAATTCGAAACGATGTCGATGTGCACCGGCTGTACAGATTGGAAAATGCAAATTCCATTCGCGTTAAACCAATACTTGTTTTCTTATTCCGGTTGGTTCCATATGATACGTATCCAGGTTCCCAGAAGATTTTAAAAGTTTACTAAAAGTAAACTAATATCCATAAGCTTCCATTAACGTTAACGATCCCATGTGCGCTTTGTTTTTGGATGTGCGTTGAGGTTTTCCTTTAAAAAGAAATACGATTAGTTTGTTTGTTCAAGCAAAATAAAAAAAAATCATACCTTAACAACAAATCTCCCACCCCAAACTCCATTCCTAAAACACGTACACGACCATCGATCGGCATTGCACTTATTTTACACACACCGTTCTATGCTGATTCCGTAAATGATAAGCGTAGTTTTCGGAATTGAATATAGGTACATTAAGTAATTATTAACATGTTTGTATTTGTTCGAATTTTATTTAGTTTATTAATTTAGTTTTATTCTACCTTATGTCCTAGATTTACCATGTTTTCATTTTTGTCAAAAGTTTCGATGTGTACACAACTGCGTTTTTGCGTACAGGTTGCTACGCGCCTGCTAATGAATACAGATACACAGCTGAATGGTATGGAGAAGATTGTACACATTCTATTGAACCAAATATTGTAATACAAAATAATGTCATTCAGAAAAGTTATTAACTGCCACATATATCAAGTACAGAAACTGACAAAGATATAGCCAAACATGTATATCTAATATGTAGAAAATTAGGAATAAAGTATGAGTTTCCTTTACTAAACGAAACAAAACATGAGGTTGAATATATACGTCGTTGCATACAATATAGTATCAAAAAGCAACGTCAACTTATTGACTCTGAAGAGGAGAAGATGCCTGATACGCCTCCTCTTACTGGTGATTAACAATTTGACACTGTCAGTCTGCCATAGATTGCTTACGTAATTTTGTAATAAAACAAATGTCATATTCTTTTAAATATTGTATTGTTTGCAATAAGCGAAGATTTTAAGGGTGCACATCAGTAAACCAGCCAATCTGCATTGTGACAGTCCTCGAAAATAGTACAAAATAGAACATCAGGAACTTTGAATTTTTTTTTCAATTGTTTCTTGATTATGATATTTTTTACAGTTAATCCTATCATATTTGGTGAGGTCTTAGCTGCAAAAAAACACGTCATTTGTTGAAATATAACCACATATAAAAACATGAATGTCAAATTACTACATCCTGTGTGGAAGGATTTCCTGGATACTGTCAATTGTAAATACTGCTGTTTTGACCTAATATTGAAAACAGCTGATTATTTTCTAATTTGACATGCAACATTTCTTTCAAAGTGGATCAGAATGTGGACATTGGACCAAAATAAAAGGAAATAGTTGTCTTGTTTTCCAGAAAATTCATTTGGATTTTTTATGATTTTTTTATTTACAATGTAAGTCAATGATATAATGTATACTGGTGTGCCCTCAGAAATGAAGATGGCTACTGAGGAAGTTTGTAGGAGCTGCCGAGCGGATAAAACTATCATAAAATTATTTTCATTAAGATTTAACAGCAATTAATTTGTCGAATATTTCGCCTAGGATATATATTACATATTTATTCAGAACTACCTCTTTCCAACGGGGGCACATGTAGACGAGGTACTTGCAAGTGCCTCTAACATTTATCATATAAACAAATATGTGCTATATACACTTGTACTACCACCAAAGAATTCTCCATAGCCTTCTATGTTAAATTAAATAAAAAAGAGCTTTCATACAGGATTCATCTTAAGTTTTATCTAAGTGACACTCGTATCTCATGGAAGGGGTACCTAATTGGAAGCTTAACTCCGAAAATCAACATACATTTAATGGCATATAAGAAAAAACAGACAGTCTGAAGATGTCTACCGTCAAAAATCCTACTTTCATTTTCGATTTAACACAAATTCAGGTGGTTTCTTTCCAATGCAATCAATTTTTTTATCTAAAACCACAAGGACATCAAATATGGGCTTAAAATTATCCTAAAATATGTAGGTTTCTGCTGACATTCAGTATTTTGCAGTATCTAATAGGGTTTATTTTTTATCCAACAATGTAGGAATCCATTTTGTGCTTACGTACTACTTTACCATACGTTCTTTTCGACTGGTACCCATGTTTAATGATAATACACCTACAAACATTTTAAGTAAAAAAATACACATGCAATGCAATATAAATGATATATGATAAAGTTCATAAAAGATGTTTCAACGAAGCATCTTTAAAATTTTCATTTCAACGCATAGCTTAATAAAACATATTCAGTGCATAAAAAGACAATACATTATACATTCAAAAACACATACAGAAAAGCTTAAAACCTTGATACAGGGATTGAATTAACACAGATAGTTGTGTTGTTTTCTAAAAAGGACTTCCTCCGTAAAAACTTTTGTTGTAGCATGGCTTTGCCTATTTTGTCAAAAAATAGACCAATATTTGTAGCTAGGCTAAAACTAACATCTCCAATTAAAAATTGCATTTTGTCAAAGGGCGACAACTCTACAAAAGCAAGGCCAGGAAATTGTTCGGTAATTAAATTGAGGTAATTGTTACGTATTGGCGTGTATTCCGGGGAGTCTAACATGGAATGGAATAAATCTTCGTCGGAACCACTGCTACACATTTCACAAACATACGTTGTGTGAAGCTTCATTCTGTGTAGAACAGAGTTTATAGACAGCATATTTATGCGGGCTAACATTTTAAGTCTGGTTGGTTGGAACTCCAATAAATTTGAAAGGTATGGCTGTTTTCCAAATATTATAGGGAAGTGGACGTAATTTGTCAAGCTACTTTTACTTTTAGCATTGGTAATTTCTCTGTTTCGTACATATTCGCCTAAGAACTTCTTAAAAGTAATCGTATTTACATCAGAGTTAAGATAATGGTCTAAACCAGTATTTTCAAAAGCCCTACGTACATTATTAAGGTAATTCTATTTAGGATGGGACTGTGAATCTTTTAGTTCATCAAAAACAATTTTACAGTCTCGTACAAGGCAAATTTTGTAGCCTTGAGAAATACGATATTCTTTGCCTGTCAATAAAATCGTCGATAGGTTCCCAACCTAATTCTAAGAAGAGAGCCGATATAGGAATGGTCATATTTGTGTTAAAGATTAATTTAGCTGCTTTATGCTGCCACGTTTCGAGCATACCTTAGGAGGATAAAGCGGATGGTATCCATACAGCACATCCTAGTATTAATGTTTAAATGTTTTGTCATTAGAAGGAAATTGTAGTCACGAAATACATTTCCATGTAGACAATGTGCCGGATGTGATACATATATATACTAGAGTAAAGCATGCCCCTGCACGTCACTTGGACACCTGAGGTTTAGGTCTAAACATTGATTTGTTACTCATACATTTGATGTGTATGTAAGACGCATAATGTAACATATCATTTGCCCAGGAAAAATTGAAGAAAGTAAAACTCATTGTAATAAAATGCTACTCATTAACTGACCATTAAGGTAAAGGTCAATTCTTATTGACGTTCTTTAATATATAAATATATAATTGTGTCACGTGGTACAATGAAATATACATTGAAAGCAAAACGTTTGTTAGTTTGATTGGATGGTTGTGCTCTTAAACTATTTGTACTCACTCCATGCAGAATTTTACACTTCCGAAAACAAAATGGATAAGACGTGATTGAAGATACCAAAGGTGTAATCAGAATCCGCAAATCGAAGAAGAACAGAAAATACATTGACCAAAGGACAAACAACGATCCACAAAACATAAGCATAAAACTGAAGATCGAGTAACGCGAACCTCACTAAAACAAGGGGTGAACACAAGTGCTCCGGAAGGGTTAGAAGTTCTACAGAACACTAAAGTTTACACAAAACACTAATGATTAAGAAACACGAACCCCATAAAACATTGTGTGAACTCATGTGTTACGGTAGGGTAAGCAGATCCTGCTCCACTAGTGACACCCGTGGTGTTACTTTAGTATGATAAATCATGATAGAGGAAAGGATGCGACTATCGCCTGTGGTGTGGGTTCAGCATCCGGCCGTTGAGAGGTGTAATAGATACAACCTTATGTGATTACGTTTGTCAGTGACTTGAGGAGTTACTCTTGTTTCCTCCACCAACAAAACTGACTTCCAAAGCCACAAGCCCTTGCTAAAACCGTTTTTTGTATCGCGTATATACGTTGTTTTGTGATAAGCAATAGGTGTATATGCATGGAAAGGTAGAATATGCCTCGTCAACTAAAAGTTTAAGATATATATTTATCATCTACACTTTTTGAATAAAGACCAAGCATTTTGAAATTAATCATATATTAGTTCGTATATATCATATCTCCCCTGAACCAATATGGCGCACTTTTTTTCACGCCTGTAAACAACTACCAATTTCGAGGATTCTTATGCTCACAACAGCACTATTTTAGTTAAATAAGTATTACAGTCATTAACTTAAACATGGGAAAGAATAAACCTCAGTATTACGCTATATCCAAAGGAAGCATCATGTCAAACGGTCTATCATTTGGCATATTTACAAAATGGGCGGACTGCTCTCAACATTTTGGGAACGAGGCTTCGAGATGTAAACAATACCGGTGAACACAAATCAAAACACAGTAAGTTCGATCTATAAGACATTTAAATTTTCTAATAATCTTTCGCTACGTTAGATTATGTTTGTGATCAATTATGTCAGATAAAGAACAACCAAATAAAATATCTGTGAAAACAGCTACTATCACTGAATCACGTGAACATGAATCTTCAGTTACTGAAGCGGTTGACGGCAATAAAGCTAAAGATAGCGACTGAAATAAGAGAAAATTGCAAGACAGGGGCTCGACATCCGATGATCAAAGTTTTGAAAAAGGAAAGCCCGCGTTAAAACGAATTCCACAAAACAAATCAAAACTTCCTCAAACAACAAAGGGACACAGGGTCCCGGGCCGGAAGCGAAGAGCCATCAACAAAAGCTGACTGATCTAAAAGGGCTTGATGTAACGAACAACAAAATTTTAGAAAAGCTTAACATAATGGACCAAAATATTAAACAGATGAATACTAAAATAAGTAAAACGGTAACAGTTGAAGATCTAACAGCAAAGTTTAAAACTATGGTTTCCAAAGAATTTCTCACTACCACAATAGAGAAAGTAAAAGATGAAATCAAAGACATGATGAACGAGAAAATAGATACACTTGAAAGTAGAATCTTTGATTTGGAACTCTCAAACGACAAACTGAAACAGGAAAATGACATAATGAAAAATCACATTTCGCGACAAGAAGATCGCATGGATGGTTTAGAGGATGGGCTCAACCTATGCTTCCAGGAAAAAAATGATTTAGAACAGTACACACGCAAAAGCAGTATTATAATTACTGGTCTAGATGATCACGATAAAGACGAAAACATCGAAGAATCAATTAAAACTGTTCATAAATTTCTAACTAAAACGGTTAAGATGGAAATAAAAGAATCTGATATCAGCATAGCCCATCGCTTAGGGTCGTTTCGTCCGAGACAAAACAGACCAGTTATTGTACGATTTATGTCGAGAAAACACAAACTTGAAGCTTGCAAGAAAAGAAAAATACTGAAAGGAACCCAATATGTTATAAAAGTCGACCTTACCCAAACAAACCAGAACTTTCTGAATGAACTGCACAATGCTCCGAACATCAACTCTGCATGGTCACATGAGGGAAAGATATTCGTCAAACTAAAAGAGACTGGACGCATACAAAGTGTTTTCTTAAACACGGACTACGCTAATTTGTATTAATTAAATATTTGACTTTCGCTAATGTGTTTTAAGTGTTTCTTGTTTCATATATTGTAAATTGAGCACATCCTTCCTAATATCCGAAATGCTTAATTGATATACGTACTTTAACAATAATGTGTACTATCATAACTTTTACACAGATTTTTCCGGAAATTTTTACAAGAGTAGACCGATCATGACCCGATTTAGAACCTTTTTGTTACTTCCGGTTCAAACCAAAACAAACGGAGAAAATTTGTTATCAATTTTTTTTTAGTAGAAAGGTAAATTAAGACCCCATTCTAATATAAGATCCCCCGAACAATAAATCCACCTGACAATTACATCAATCTGGCATGATTACTGTGTATAATTATAAATACACACATACATATGATGTTTAAAAGTAATTTCCATGAAGTATATATTATGGCATGTGGTTGACTCCCACCATCGATACTTTCCTTTAATATGAGAGATAAGTCAATTATGATCAAAACTGTCGGATGCAATACATTATCGTTAAAAGCACCTGTAAAAGGTTGAATTCTGAACAAAAACAAATGGCTTTACTAGAAGAACAGTTGATATGGTGGGGGTCACTATCAGACAGAAACAGTGATCCAAGGTTTACAAATTGATATTTCATGATTTCCAAAATCGCAATATTCTTAAATTCACATGTAGGGGTATATAATGTGCTGCTCTTCTATCAGATCAGAGGAAACGACCCCACCCCCCTTTTTTTTTCTTTTTTCTTTTTCCCAACTTAAAACGAATTGCACTAGTCGTTACTCGTGACCTCAGGATCACTGGTGAAGTTGATAACATATACATAGGGGACTTAAACACGTACTTTGACTTTGTAAAATGTAATAAGGCATGGTTTTTTTTCGTGTTTTGTTTTTGTTTTTTTCTCCTTTTATCCGGATTATAAAGAGATGAACATGTCGTTTGTAAATACTATAAAACCTACAAGGTATCTATAGTCATAAGACTTTATAAAATACTGATTATATGGGGTCAACTGTAAACTTACATCTGTCCAATGTTTATTTGCCTTGTTCTCTGAAAGGAAATGTTGTTACATGTACATTGTGTGTTTTTTATGTTGGGTATTTCATGTTTATTTGTACATACTCTTAATATATTTATTTTTCCGAATATAGAAAATGGTTAACCTAAATATAGGTTCATTTAATGTTAGGGTCTGGCAGATGAAAAGAAAAGAAAAGAAGTGTTTAATTGGTTAAGAGAAAAGAAAATGAATGTTTACATGTTACAAGAAACACATTTTACTAAGGGAAATGAAAACATTATAGAAGCAGAATGGGGATTCAAATGTATTTTTTCTAATTGTTCATCACAAAGTTGTGGAGTTGCTTTGCTTTTTAATAATAATTTTCAATTTGTTATAAAGAATACAGTATGTGATGAAAATGGTCGGTATATCATATGTGAATTAGAACTAAGCAATGAAAGAATAATTGTCACAAATTTCTAAGGGTTGAATACTGATAACACATTATTACTTGAATCGTTTATAGACGATATAGACAATTTCAATGATAAGCCATTGATATGCGGAGGAGATTGGAACCTAGTACTTGATGAAAAAGATAAAAAAGGAGGAAGCACAAACCTATCGCATACAAAAAATAGAGAAAAGCTAAAGTCTTTCATAGATAGAAATAATTTGACAGATATATGGAGAACCTTAAACCCTGAATTAGAGAGATACACTTGGCGGCAAAAGACTCCAAATATTCAATGTAGGTTGGATTTCTTCCTCATATCAATTGGCTTACTGAATGTAGTAAACAATGTAGATATTATATATGGCTATAAAAGTGACCATTCTTTTATATCAGTTGAAATAGAAAAGAATAGTTTTGCTCCAGGCAAAGGTTTTTTCAAGCTTAACACATCTCTATTATTAGATAAAGATTATATTGAACTTATAAGAAAATTAATGCAAAAACAAAAAAACATATATGATGAGCAAAATGTAAATCCAAACTTAAAATGGGAAATGATTAAAAGTGACATAAGAGGAGAAACTATAAAATATTCATCAAAAATTTCAAAGATAAATAAAGTTAAAACAATTAATATTGAAAGAGAGTTAACAGAACTCCAAAATAAAAAGCAAGCGTCTAACGGAAAAGAAATTGAAAATAGAATACATTTATTAGAAAATGAATTAAAAACATTTTACGAAAAAAAGACAGAAGGTGCAATGATAAGAGCAAAGGCAAAATGACTAAAAGATGCAGAAAAAAATACTAAATATTTTTTTCAATTTAGAAAAACGAAATTATATAAATAAAACTATTCAACAATTAATAAATGATAAAGGAGACACTATAACTGATTTCAAGGAAGTTCTTGCTGAAGAGAGAAGCTTTTATAAGTCTCTTTATTCTAAGAACCATACAGTTTATGATAGCATTAATGAGATCAATAACTTCTTCTTCCCTGATGACCCAGAGATACCAAAACCTAGTGAAGAAGATATGTTAAACTGTGAAGGTATAATTTCAAAAGATGAATGTGTCTCAGCTATTAGGACATTTAAGAATGGTAAATCTCAAGGAACAGATGGACTTCCTGCAGAATTTTATACAATATTTTGGAATGATGTCATTGATCTAGTGATTGACTCGTATCAATATACTTATGATCTTAATGAGATGTCAATTTCACAAAGGCAGAGTATTATAACGCTGCTCCCGAAACCTGAGAAAGATACAAAGTATCTAAAAAATTGGAGACCCATTTCTCTCCTGAATATTGATTATAAGTTAATGACAAAATGTCTAGCATTTAGACTGAAGAAAGTCCTACCAAATATTATTCATTCAGATCAAACAGGTTTCATGAGAGGAAGATATATTGGTGATAATATCAGAAATATTCTAGAAATAATTGAAACAGTAGAAGAAGAAGATATATCATGTATTATACTATCAGTAGATTTCGAAAAAGCTTTCGATTCACTGAGCTGGAAATTTCTCCAACAATGTTTGGATTATTTTAAATTTGGTGCTTCCTTTAAAAAATGGACCAGTATATTGTTTCAAAATATATCAAGCTGTGTTCTTAACACGGGATGGTCAACAGAGTTATAACTGCCGAAATACTAGGCATAGCTATTAGACGCTCAGATGACGTCAAAGGCTTTAAGTACAAAAATGCAGAATCCAAACTGTCCCAATATGCTGATGACACTCAAATAATTATAGATGGATCAGAAAACTCCATTCAAACTCCTATTAACATATTGAATGAGCTTTCAAAGATAAGTGGGTTAAAAGTAAATCTAAATAAGTCAGAACTGATTCCACTGGGTCATTCCAAAGTAGAAATATACACCCATAACTTTTCACCAGGAATTAAAATAACTACAGATGAATTTAAGCTGCTAGGTATTATCATCCCAACAAATGGAAAACAAAAAGATCTAATAGAAGAAAATTATTATAATAAAAAAAAAAAATATTAGAAATTATAAAAACTTGGTAAAAGAGAGATTTAACTCTGTATGGCAAATTAACAATCATCAAAAGTTTGATCATACCACAATTAACTTATGCACTGACTATGTTACCTTCGCCAGGAGAACTCTTTTTAAATGATATTGAAATGATAATATTAAATTTTTTCTGGGATGATAAACCAGCAAAGATTACAAAAACTATTTTATTTAAAGAAAAAACAGAAGGTGGACTAAATTTGACTAAAATAAAGATATATGCCAAATCTGTTAAATTTCAGTGGATATATAAGCTTTATAATGAAGATTACAATGCATTTTGGAAACATTTGATATGTGCCCGTTGTTCACGATTACAAGATAAGATTATATGGGTGAGTAATTTAAATTTAAAAGATGCTCATAAGTTGGTTATCAAATCAAAATTTTGGCAGGATTTACTCGTGTGGTACTCATCTTTAAATTTTAATGATGACTCAAATAAAGTCACAAAAACAGACTTTATATGGTACAATTCACACTTGAAGATAAATGACAGAGTACTTTATTTAAAATGCATGTCAGAAAATGGCATAAAAAAGATAGAGGACCTCATTGATGACAATAATAGATTTCTAACATATCAAATGGTTCTTGATAAATGCAATGTGAATATAAATGTTATTACATATTATGATATTATATCTGTTAATAAAAAACACTACAGTACTGATGACTTGGAAATAAAACCATCTTTGATAACTAATATGATGCAGAGGAAAGATATTTCAATATATATATACAAATATTTCATAGAAAAAGATGAGAAAGAAAATTTTGTAAAAGGCATTGTGAAATGGGAACACAAACTTGATACTGAACTAGATGGTAGTATGTTGTTTAATGATATTTATAGAATCATAAATGATACAAAATTAAGAAATTTTCAGTTCAAACTTCTGCATCATATACTTCCAAATAACAAGGTATTACACAAAATGGGAATAAAAAAACAGTGCATTATGTAATTTCTGTAACCAAGAGGAAGACTCCATTTTACATTATATGTGGGGCTGCCCTATGGCAAAGAGATTTTGGACTTCATTTAATAACTGGCTTTCATCAGCTTTAGATTTAGAAGTTTTTGAATTAACCCCAAAAGAAACAGTTTTAGGTATTTTTTCAGATGAAAGCTCCTTGCAAAAAATTGTTCCATTTTTATTCCTTGTGGCAAGAAATTATATTCACTGTTGTAAATGGACTGACGCAAAACCAGTCCTTAACATTTTTAAAATTAAAGTTAAACAAAAAGAGAAAATCGAAAAGATTAATGCACTTGTTGAAAATAAAATGTACAAACATGATAATAAATGGTGTTACATTCATGAACTTAATTTATAGTGGGCTACTTTTGTCATCATGCAAGAAAATAATTTATACATAAGAAACTTATATTAGAAACTCATGTATATATAATTATATATAGGGGGTAAATCAACGTCTGATGACATATATCCTTAAATAAACTATGTATTTGGTTTATTGCATGGAGACAAGGGGACACAACATTTCATATGTTTGTATTGAAAATGTATGTACAAATAATGTCTTTGTCTGTGCTGTTGTGTAATGTCTGTGTTTGTTATGTATATATTTTGAAAATGTCTAAAAAAATAAAAGTAAAAAAAAAAAAAAATGACTTCCAAAGCCACAAGCCCTGGCTAAAACCGTTTTTTGTATCGCGTATATACGTTGTTTTGTGATAAACAATAGGTGTATATCCATGGAAAGGTAGAACATGCCTCGTCAACTAAAAGTTTAAGATATATATTTATCATCTACAATTTCGGGGATTCTTATGCTCACAACAGCACTATTTTAGTTAAATAAGTATTACAGTCATTAACTTAAACATGGGAAAGAATAAACCTCAGTATTACGCTGTATCCAAAGGAAACATCATGTCAAACGGTCTATCATTTGGCATATTTACAAAATGGGCGGACTGCTCTCAACATGTAACAGGCTTCCGCGGTACAATATACCAGGGTTGTAAGACCTTAGAAATAGCCAAAAATATCATTGAAACAGCTGGCTTACTACCCATATCTGTCTACAGCAATGAGTGGATCCCTATTGCAACATATGTTGAGACCCATTTAACAAACACAGAGCGCTCTGACGAAATCGACTCGATTGATGGGGGCTCGGATACGGACACCGAAAATGAAGAATTAACTACACATAGCAGTAATACAGGGGGTGAAAGTGAATATTATGACTGTGAAAATCCAGCCTCCACTGGCATAACTGGAGATGCGACAATTACTAATGACCATGATAGCACTGTAATACTTAACGAACAGACATTACCGAAAGTGGTAGACTCGAGTACAAATGAGCAAATAAAGGGGAAAATCAATTGCACCCTATGTACAAACCCAAACTCCGAATTCATGATTCAATGCTTCTTTTGCAAGGAGCGGCTACATTATACCTGCACTAACCACCCTTCTTATGAGCTATCGCGTTACATCAAATGTAAGTTCAGACGATTCATGTGTGGAAAATGTACTTTGTCAGATAGCAAATTTTCCAACTGTGCAGAATTCCTACTTGCAGCTCTCCATGAAAATAATCCATCGTCAACTCCTGATAAACCACCCCCATCAGCAACTAACTCGTACATAGAAACTATCAAAGAAACAATCTCATCAGAAATGCACAGGGTCGTCGACAGTATTCAATCTAGTATCACTCCATTGATTGAGAGTCTGACTTCTAACAACAATAAACTGCTCGACCATATAAACACCATTGAAGACAAATTAACGGTGACCAACTCTAATGTAGCTTACCTTAAGCAAAACCTGAACTCAAATGATCGTCTTAAGGACATTCACACTAAGCTCTCAGAAATAAGATCAGAAAACCTAACAGATAGTGGACATGTGACCGAACTTAAAACTGAAGTGGATGATTGCAAGAAAATCATAAAATTCCTTGAAACTGAAATAGGCTGCAAAAATGACACTATAAACAAATTATTAGAGAATAATACCCAGCTTACTACATCATGCAGTAATTTTGAAAAATAGTTAATAACATTAAACGAGGAGATGGAATCTATTAAAACTCAACTTTTAAATATGTCTGCCAAACTGAAAAGGAGTAACGAAACAAATTCAGAAGACGAGTCAGATTGGTCACTTGTACATGGTAAAAAGAAAGAAAACGTCTGTTCTATTAGTAGGAACTTCTAACATTAAAGGCATCGAACCATCACAACTTAGCACTAAGTATCATACCTCAAAGCAACCAGCATATACAATAGACCAGGCAACCAACATTATTCAGGATTATCCCTCTCAACCGGATGTTATAGCTTATCATATTCTCAGCAATCAAATAAAATCCAGCAGCTCAGGTGAATGCGTGGATAAGTTGTTAAGCTTGGTAAATAAAACAAAAGAGCTGAAACCGAATTCAAAAATTATTGTGTCACTAGCCACAAACCGTTGCGATGACCGAAAGTTAAACCGTAAAGTAAATACTGTAGATTCGCTGCTTCGTGAATTTCTCGAGGACACACTCTCGAGGACACAAGTGTGGATACACAGTTTGTTCTATGCGAGAATAACAATCTGTCTACTGCTAACTCTGAAATCCGAAATAGGTTCATTACTACCGATGGTTACCACTTATCAGATGAAGGTATGAAAATGCTCGCGTCCAATCTTAGATGATCTATCGATAAAGTGCTCCATATCCCTCAAAACCCCATGAGAAAAGATCCTCGTCCTAGAAGACCATGGCGCCGACCAAACGAACAACGAAGAGACTCAGTCTCTCAATAGGAGTGTGGAATGATAATGGTTTAGTTTCAAAAGATTTTGATAAGCTTAATGATGTTTCATTTTTGAACTGTATTAAGAACTTAGACATAGTTGGTTTAGATGAAACATATACTACTAGTTCTTTTATATCACCTTTAGATGATTATAAAATATTTCATACACATAGAGTCCAAAATAATAGAGCCAAGCGCAAGTTTGGTGGTATTAGTTTCCTTATCAGGAAATCACTGTCAGATGGTGTTGAACCTCTCCCAGTAACAAACTCAAGTATTGTTTGGTTTAAGCTTAAAAGTACATTTTTGTAATACATCCAAAGACATTTTTTATGTGTTTTTTTAATATACCCCCAGAAAACTCCTCCTACACTGTGAAAAATGGGGATGATTTTGATACCCTAATCAATGATATTTGTAAATACTCTTCTTTTGAGGACCTTATGCTATGCGGAGACTTTAACGCCAGAACAGCATCTGACCCTGATTTCATACAGTATGACAACAATGATAAATTTATGCAAAATGACTCTAATTATATATATGACCTAGTCAATTTTTGTAGATTTAGTACAGATGTAACGACATGTAACAGAGGGAAGCGCTTATTAGAAATATGTTCCCAAAGTCAATTGAGAATAGCTAACGGGCGTAGTTTTGGGGATTTAACTGGTGAATTTACTTCACATTCTACTCTTGGCAGTAGTGTAATTGACTACTTTGTTATCAGTGAGGCGATATTAGGTAAATTACTATTTATGAAAGTTCATAACTTTATGAAATCCTTATCTGATCACTTGCTGATTTCTTGTGTTTTCTCTGTAAATTTCACAGAAGCTCACTGTCATGAGAATAAAAGTTATATCCCCAAACCGTTGAAATATATTTGGAATAACAAATCCATTCAATCTTTTCAGGATGCCTTAAGCCTCCCCTCTGTAACACAAAAGGTTACCAACTATTTAGATGTTGATTATTCTTGTAAATATAACTGTAGTTTAGTTGATAGTGATAATGATTATGGGAATACTTCATGTAAGATCAATCAAGCAGTTAGTGATTTTAGTGATATTATTCTATTTGCTGCCAATACCTCCCTGAAAGCTAGAACCCCTCAAAGAAGGACAAATCATAACAATAAGTGTAAAAAGTGATATGACCAATCTTTATTGGATATGAAAAACACTTTGGACACTCTCAGTATCAAACTGGCTTTCAATCCATTTGATAAGGAATTAAGGCAGCATTGTTTTACTATGAGTAAGAAGTATAATAAATTAAGAAAGGCAAAGCGGCGTGCTTATTATAGTGACATGATGTTTAAACTTAATAGTTTATCAGATACAAATCCCAAAGCTTTTTGGGATCTAGTAAATGAGTTAAAGTATGAAAACAAGTCTGATAAAGGTACTAATTTAGATGCCCCCACATGGGAAAATTATTTCAAAAAATTGAATACTCTATCTACTGAAAAAGCAGTGCTTATTGAAAAATTTGAAAGCCTTTTTGAGATTGACAGATCTAAAGATCTTATGAATGAGTTGGATTTTTCCATTTCCGCAAAGGAAGTCACGGAGGCTACAAAAAAGTAAGAAAAAGGCAAGAGCAGTGGCTCTGATAGCATTCTAAATGAGAGGCTCAAGTATGGCAATTTTGTATTACAGCCGTGTTTGGTAAAATTATTTAACGTTATCCTGTAATCAGGTATTTACCCTACGGAATGGGTCCAGGGACTCATATTTCCTACTTACAAAACTGGTGACCCTCTGAGCCCATCTAATTACAGAGGTATAACGATTACCAGCTGTTTATCAAAACTATTCAACAGTATTTTGAATGCCAGACTTGAAAAATATATTCTCAAAAATGAACTTATACGTAATGAACAAATTGGCTTCAAAGCAAGATGCCGAACATCCGACCACATATTTAAGCTGAAAACTATTATTGATAAATATTTAAATAAATCTAAAAAAGTGCATGCCTGTTTTATAGACCTCCGCAAGGCGTTCGATTCAGTCATTCATTCTGCCCTGTTTTTAAAACGCCTTCGTGCTAAAATCGGTGGTATATTTTTGGCTTTATTAAAATCCCTTTATTTAAATCTAAGTCTCAGAGTTATTGTTAACTCTCATAGACTTAGCAATGCCTTTCCTTCAAATGTTGGTGATTTTCAAGGTGATAACCTTAGCCCAAATTTATTTAAATTTTATATCAATGGGTTAATTGATGATTTTGATCATTCATGTTCACCTGTATTATTAGAACAGAAGTATATAAGTTGTCTCCTCTATGCCGATGATTTAGTTCTATTATCTGAAAGTCAAGAGGGTCTACAGAACTGTTTTAATAAAACTTGGGAATATTGTAAAAGTTGGGGTCTTGAAATTAACTACACAAAGTCTAAAGTTATGATTTTCAATAAAGGCTCAAGACTAAGTAATGTTAAATTTTATATTGATGAGACTGAGCTTGAGATAGTTCGTCACTACAAATATCTTGGAATAATGCTAAGTTTAAACGGAAGCTTTACTCAAGCTCTACTCGACCTTACAAGGAGAGGTCAAACAACATTTTCCAAATTGAAAAATATATTTAATAATATACCTTGTTCAGCCCCAAATTGTATGCATATATTTGACCACATAGTTAAACCTGTACTCTTATATGCTTCTGAAATTGTTGGTTTGTTTAACAATAATAAAAATGTTGGCGCTAATAGTAACAATGATTCACATTTTATTAATAATTTGTACAGCCGGAATCCTTTAATAGAAAAACTAAATATTTCCATGGGTAAATATGCTCTTGGAGTTAATAAAAGAACAACTAACTTAGCCATTTATGGTGAACTGGGAAGATACCCTCTATATATTGACACTATTATTTCCATGATCAAATACTGGGTTCGGCTGTGCAAAAACACTCATCATGACCCCTTCCTCCGGGAGGCATATGAAGAGAATCTTTTAATGTACGGTAACAATGAACCTTGTTAGTTAAGATGTATACATATTTCATTGAAACATCTATTATATGGATCATATGTTGACTCATCCTGAAAATTTCAAATCTAGACACATATATAATATAAAGAAAAAATTACAGAATAATTATGAGACAGTGTGGAAAATTAACTTAAACAAATGTGAGAAACTTAGGACATATAGAAAATTTAAGTTTATATTTGGATGGGAAACCTATATTTCTAATATTAGCAATATTAGCCATAGAAACATTCTTACACGTTTTCGTACTAGTAACCACAAGCTCCATATTGAAACCGGTCGATATACCCGTCCAATTACTCCTGTTGAGAACCGTATATGTTCCAATTGTAACTCTAAAAGCGTATAAGATGAAATTCATTTTCTAATGTATTGTCCTAAGTTTGAAAACCACAGAAGATAACTCTTTTCAAACGTCCTTAATTATAATGCTGCTATATTAAGTGCAGAGGATAAATTTGTTTGGATATTGAGCAACGAAGATCCATCTTGCGTCAGAGAACTCGCAAAATGTATTCACTCGTGTTTTCAAATGGCACCATAGTTCTCTGCATGCATGTTTTATATTTTATCTTTTCCAAATACAGTTATCTCTCTTTCATTGCCTCCCAAATGCAAACTATAATATATAATTTTATTTGTTATTTTATTATGTCATTCTTTCATGTACTCTCTCATAATATTTGTCAACCTTAATATTCAATTATTGAGCTTTCTTTAATAAAGTATTTCGCATTTCGTATATTAATATGCATCTAGACAAAACATGGTTGATTTGAAAACTAGAAATCAAAGATTTTTTTTCTGAACATTTATGGAAGTCAAACGGACTATAGCAGTATACAACAATATTTGATTTGATTTGATTTGATTTTGATTGTGATTAACGTCACTTTCAGCAATATTTCAGCTATATCATGCGGCGACAATGTTTTAGTGGTAGAAGAAGCCGGAATACCAGGAAAGAACCACGGAGCATGGACAAGCAAAGGTAAACTGTATCAATTGCGGCTGCGAGTCGAGTGCACCCTTTTTGCAATCTACAAAACCGGGCGCGAACCCACGCCGTATTGGTGATAGGCTTGTATGAGTTGTTAGGTAATCTAACTACCTAGCTCATTGAGCCACCTGGGCCCTTCAATATTTGAAGACATGGGTTATTTCATATGAAAGACGAAACTTTTAATACAGGGTTGTATTTACGAGTTTGCATTTGAAACTTATTGTCAAATATCTGGTCCATGCAAATGAACATACATAAAAAAGACGTTATTATTAATAATTACTAAATCTTTTCATAGAGGAAATGGAATATTTGATTGCTAAATTTATTCTATTATAAGTTGTAAAACTTAATATAAGATATGTAAAGCAAAATAAAGCCATATTCTTTTCACACTGAATGTCCTATCGTCAATAGTGTTATAAAAAAGGAATAGTGCACTTAAATCGCGAAGGCACATTTCATACAGATCAGAGTTGACATAGTGGGATTATCTCCGCTAGAGTACAAAATATCATCTCGAGGTGAAAATTCAGACAAACGGTTTGAGAGATTGTGACCATATTTAATATCAATCTCCGGAAAAAGGCTAAATTATTCCTTCACTGGAATGTCTTTTCCCTGTGCTTTGTACGCATGTCAACTAAAAAGGACGAAAGGACAAGAACAGCTTGAAGATACCAAAGGAATAATCAGAATCCGTATATCAAAGAAGAACAGACAACAAAAATACCAAAAGAAAAAGTACAAACGGACAAACAATGATCTGCAAACCATTATATAGAAAACTAAAGAATGAACAACACGAACAACACGAACTCCTATCAAAACCGGGGGTAAATGCAGAAGGCATTGACATAGCTCGTATTTGTAATGAGATCAAGGTTATTTAACGATTTAAAAACATTCATGCAATTGTTCAAATTTAAACGAATTTCTATTTTGGCAATGTATAATTAGTAATTACAATGGTAAATGCAGTATCATGCCAGCAGACAAAGAAGGCTAACAATATAATTGTGCAATACCACATAGGTAATACTAAGAAAAATATGTATATCTGTAGGTGTGTACGTCATCTAAAACAAAGACATTTTTAATTAAAAAAAAGACCTATATTATATATAACAACAGTGTAAGGAAGACGTAAGAAAATCGTGTCAATAGTCTGCACTGTGCACACAATATCATTCTAGTAAATAAATCATTTGCATAGGTTTGTGGCAAGTATACTAGCAATGAAAAATTTAAGCTTGTTATTCTTCGTTATAAATTTGTTTCCATTGTGTCTTTATGCGAACAACTCGACACAGAAACAACTTTTGTCGGATATTTTCCATAATTATGATGAACTAACTCGTCCGCTTTTTAATAATTCTGAACATGTGACAGTTAAGATTGAATTTTCATTACTAACTGTCCATTATTTAGATATGAGGAATCAAGAATTGTCATCGTCTGCTGTCATCTCCATTTCTTGGACTGATGAATTTTTAAAATGGAATACAAGCTCATATGGTGGACTGCATTTAATAAGAGTTCCATTATCTAAATTATGGAAACCAGACGTGATTATATCAAACTCTGTGAATAGAAAAGATATCTTCGAGGAAAATGGAGAAAATGTGATTATTTCCAATGATGGTACGGTATTATGGCATTCGAATAAAAATTTAAAGACTTTTGTGTTGTAATTACCACGTATTATCCATTTGAGGTACAAGTCTTTAACTTCAACTTCTCAAAGTTGTATTTTGATGACACATATCAACAAAACTATTATATTAATGAAGAAATTGTTACTGATAATTTTGTGTCAACTGGTGAATGGGTTTTTAATTATCAACGAGGGCAAGACCCGAGCACATATACTGAAGCGCATAACAGGAACGGGAAAATATTCAGCGACATAATATGGCAGTTCGAAATGGATCGTAGGCAAACGTACTATGTTTGGAGTTATTTTGTGCCAACAGGCGCGTTGTCCTTTGTCAGCTTAATAACATTTCTGCTGCCCGTAAAGAGTTCAGAGAAGTTTACTTTAGCAGTATTTTCTTTTATATCAATGGCTGTTGCAATAAGATTATTTATCGAATCACTACCCAGTACATCGGATCATCTTTCTAACTTTGGTATATTCTTGTCTCTAAACTTGGGATTATGCGGCTTAGTGATAATTGTAAATGGGAACCACTTGTAGATCCAGATCAGTATGGTGAACCCGTACATCATTGTTGTGTTTCTTATCAAATGAAACGTAAGCCATACACAGTAACAGACACATCCACAACTATGGAGCTTTTACCAAGCCTGGGGGTTAATCCAATTGAAAATAGTACTTCTTTGGATAATTCAATGCTAGCAAATATTAAAAGTATCAAGAATAGAATGGAAACAGAAGTTGAAAGGAAAACAGAAGCAAAGAAAACAAGGCGAATAAGGTCACGTGTGGCATCGACTTGTGACACAATTTGGATGATTGTTTTCTTCTTTTTATACGTAACAGTGTATACATGGATCTCAGCAAGATTATTTTACGGAAAACACAACATAGCATAGCTTGCTTTAAAGTAAGTGACTTATTGTCTCCTTTACTATGGAGTTTCTAATAACAAAGGAATGTTATGCTAGGTATTGTAGCATAATTTAAATATTGGTGCCCAAGTAAATAACCCACGGTAGTCAGCATTGGTAATACAGTTGGGTTGAATGGTGATAATTTAGATATCGTCTTCAAGGTATGATGACTCTTAAGGTGTGTGTGTGGGGGGGGGGGGGGGGGGGTTGTAACGGGAACACTTCTCTACCTAGGGTTATAGGAACCGAAGTTGTGACTGTACTCATAATCACCTCTGCTAAGTGTTCCCTGGTAGAGAGGTGATTTAAAATACCAGAGGTTCCGGTATTAAATCCCATTGGGGATATTGCCTTTTTCAGAGATAAAATATGTTATACTTTTACAGCTATGTTAAATAGTATAGCATAGATCAAATGTTATGTTAGATCTTGCAGCATAAATCAAATGTTATGTTAGATCTTGCAGCATAAATCAAATGTTAGGTTAGATCTTGCAGCATAAATCAAATGTTATGTTAGATCTTGCAGCATAAATCAAATGGTATGTTAGATCTTGCAGCATCAATCAAATGTTATGTTAGATCTTGCAGCATAAATCAAATGTTATGTTAGATCTTGCAGCATCAATAAAATGTTATGTTAGATCTTGCAGCATAAATCAAATGTTATGTTAGATCTTGCAGCATAAATCAAATGTTATGTATCGCTCACAAACACTTTTAAATTATTTGATCTTCCAGTCTTTCCATTTTAAGCGTGTCTGATGTCTGATGTCTGATGTCTGATGAGCACTAATTTTAATATCTATCTTGTTTTAGATCTTGTAGCATCAATCAAATTTTGTGATAGATATGTTGCAGTAAATGTTACAGTGGTCAGTGATTATTCAATGGGAAAAATATATGAGCGATATCATCTTCCGAACCTAAGGAACGACCATTTATCTTAGGAACACTGTTATGTTGCCAAGTTCTATAGAAAAATATATTGACCTGTGCAAAATAATCTGACCCAGTAGTGATTTGGTAAAGTCTGAAGAAAAAATGACAGATTCTTCATGTACAAAATAAGTTGTTTATTTTTCGCGTTAAGAAAAATTCTGGCTTCAGCGAAAAACATAGCCCCCACCTAAAGTTAAATTGTCTGTCCATTATAAAACGTGTTTGTCTCCGAGAAGTCATGACATGGCCAATCCAAAATATAACACGATGACACAGCGGTTGAACACACAATTTATTTAATACGTGACATACCATTGTTTTACCCTTTAAAGTGACATAGATATTAGTTTTAAACTAGGTATACCAATGTATTTACTGTCATTAAGTATATGAAACACGTAATTAGTCGTGTATTGTATGTCGTGTACGAGTGAGTAAAATATAGCAGTATGTTGTTGTGTGTACTTGAACTGCTGAGAGTAGATAACTGCAGCACGGGGACCCTTAAACACGGGGCCCAATTGGGAACAATTAGCTTAAGGTCGGCACTGATTTCAACCTTTCAACATTAGCACTATTTATATAATAATACATAGTTACTTGTTTTGGAGAAAAAAAGGGGAAGGTATTGTAATTTGATTTAGTACCTAACATATGAAAATGCTGTATCTTGATTGGATGATCAATGTGTACTATTGTGAACAGTGCACTTGACTTCCGTCTAATATGATTATGAAAATTTGAAAAAGGAATGATTTATATGATAATTTTCAAAAACAAAGAGGGGGTAGTAGAGAAAAGGGTGGAGGAGGAAACGAAATCCATGCCCCATGCGCCTGTGAGACAGACTGTGATCGTTGGATTCAATGACATGCTTGTGTACATTTTGCTTTCAGATCTTCAGGTTCAATTGCCTCAGTGTGGTCAACCTTTGCTAGGCCTTTATCCTTCAAGTCAACGCTTATTGTTTCCATTTTAAATAGAGGATCTTTGATAATGTCAATTTCCACTGAACTCTTGACTGAAATGTCTCGGCAAGCCTAATATTATGCTCTTTGGTGCTGATAATGTATATAGATTCCGTTCTTCTTTCTTGTGTCAACATAAAATCTGCACAACAATAGAGTAGCAAGCTTCGTTGGATTACAGTCTTAGTCAATGTCAAAATTAATGTCCATTACGTACTCTCTTAGACTTTGGATAGCCCTATTTGTGGCTCTTTTTGTAGTGGTTTTTAGTGGGGTTCGTGTTACTCTAGTTTTATGTGCATGTTTTGTTGATTGTTGTTTGTCCTTTTGTTCCTTTTTCTTTTTGTTATTGTGTTGTTTGTTCTTCTTTGATTTACGGATTCTGATTACCCCTTTGATATCTTCAAACTCTTCTTGTATTCAATGAGTCTTTGTTATTAAGTATATTCTGTATGCCATATTCAGATGATCTCTCAAATCGATTTGATTCTATTATTTCTATTGTTTGTTTATTAGCAGACAACATTTGAAATAATCTCCGGTATGAAAAATACGAAAACGGAACCGAATTATGAAAAAAACGGATTTTCAACACGTTGTTTCCATCTACGATATAACTTTTGGGTAGCAAAATTTTCGTAAAATATGCAAAATGTCTTATTAATTTTACATGCATTGTAAACAAATAATCTAAGGTATTAATTAATTTCATTATTTTTGCTTTGTCTATTAAAATTGTAAATAGATGCTTTTAACATTTATAACCTTTAAATTTTGCTATGCTCTATGTGTTTTATTAATATCCATACTTTCTATTTACTCTCATCAATATATATATATATATATATATATATATATGCTTTTAAATTATGTTGGTATTAGGCCTATTGTGTGTTTTATTAGTTTGATATTTTTTTTAGCTTGGTTTTAAATTTCATGGATGGATTTTAAATTTGAGAGTGCCTTTCAATTTTATTGTGTGCCTGGTTTGTTTATTGGTTTGTACATGTATATTCTTATGTCAGATTTAACAGCTCACTGGAGCTTGTGTTATAATTGTTAGTTTCTTTTCTACTCTTAAGTAAAGCTAATTGTATTGTATTGTGTTAGTATAATAATTACTATTGTTTACAGTGCCAGATTTAGCAAATGTATAAGGTTCGCAATTTTCTAAAGAAGATTTATATGACCAGAATAGACACAAGTTAAGTAATACAAACCAGGGGTCGTGTTCTCGAAAGTATCCTAAGATTTAATACAATATCTTTTCATAGGAAAAATGGAATATGTGTATGCCAAATTTATTCTATTAAAAGTTATGAAGCTTAAAATGAGAAATGTAAAGCATACTAAAGCTAGATTCTTTCCACACTAAATGTATCGTCGTCAATAGTGCTAAAAAAAAAGAAAGGGATGGTGCATTTAAATCGCGAAGGCACATTCCATACAGGGCAGAGCTGACATAGTGTGACTATCTCCCCTAGAGTACAAAATATCTGCTCGAGGAGAAATTCTGACAAACGAATAAAAAAATCTCTGTTTCAGAGATTGGAGTCATATATAATATCAATCTCCGAAAAAAAGTTAAATTATTCCTTCACTGGATTCCAAAATAAGCTTCATGTCTTTTTTTTTCCAGTTAATGTAATGTCAATTTTTCCTGTGCCATTTACTCAGGTCAGCTAAAAGAACAAACAATGATCTACAAATAATTACACAGAAAACTAAAGAACGAACAACACGAACCCCTATCAAAACCGGGGATGAACTCAGGTACTCCCTATTCCAGTCTTGCTTAATGCAGTAGGCATAGACATATCTCGTATTTGTAATGATATCAATATTAGTTAACCATTTAAAAACATATTCATGCAATTGTTCAAAATTGAAAGAATTTGTGGTTTTGGCAAGGTACATTTGTATATTTGGTAATTACAATGGTAAATGCAATATCATAGCTTCTTGATTTGGAAGAGATTATAATCACGCCAGTAGACAAAGAAATAATTGATCATATCTAATATATAGTTTTGTATAATCATTCAATTTAGGATTATTATTTTATGATTAGACACATACGATATATTTAATTATATTATTGAATTCAACTATGTATATCTTTAGATTTATACCAATGTGCGTAATAAATGCAGGTACGTGATCTAAAACAAAGACATTTTCAATTTAAAAACAAAACAATAATTTGAACATATTTTATTGTTCATAAAACAATTGTACAAGAAATATGTAAGGAAGACGTTTCTTGTCATAAAATGGCCGTGCGCACTAAATGTAACATATACGTTTTCACTAGGTCGATACTTCTGCTGTTGTACTGTTAGTTCCCAAGGTATCATCCGCCCAGTACTCAGTGTTTCGGCACTGACATGGTTTGTTAGATATAATTGTTATTGAAATTAACAGTTCCAAAATAATGTAATTATCATTGAAAGTAAGGTTCTCCTCCCTCAGACATAGGTGACCTTAGCCGATTGTGGCTCTACTGTTTAGGCCCTTTGGTTTACTAGCTCTTAAAACGTTTAAAATTATTTGGCTTTCCAACCTTTCGACTTTGTGCGTACCTGATGAAGGTTATTCCAAAAATGCGTCGTGCGCACCAAATTTGATATCTACGTTTTTATTAATATAAATATACCTCGATTACATATTTCTGGGGACTTTGTTCTTCTACCCGCAAAAGACGTATTTTACTGTTGTTTTACCAGGTCGTAAGTTGCTTTTAAAATAGCATTGTTTTTGTTTCTCTATTATTAACATGGATACTTCCAACAAGAATCAATGGCTAGGACTATGGTATTTAATGCCACTTTCAACAATATTTCAGTTATATCGTGGCGATCAGTGTTGTTGGTGGAGGAAACTGGAGTACCCTCAGGAAACCACCGACCTGTCGCAAGTCACTGCCATACTTTATTTCATAATGTTGTTTCGAGTATAGGCACTGATTACATAGGTGATTGTAAATCCAACTACCATACGTTCACGACCACCACTGCCCCGTCACATCGTCATAAATTCTGTGCTAAGTATTCAAATTAACATTGTCTACCGTGATCTACTCCTCTTCAAATAATAACGTCACTTTATAGATTGACTTGTTTTATCAATCAATCATTTTTAATTATTTAAAAAGCAAAATACCACCAAAGCTTCATCTGCAGTCACCACCCCTGTACCTAAATTAAGAAATATAAAACAAAGAAACTTAAAAAGAAAACCATTAGTGCATGCTTATATTTTTATTTCAAAGTCTTAAAGACAATGCAAACCTTCTTTAAATGAAAACAACACTGCCGAGGATACGAATGAATTTGAAGATAACAAAGGGGTAATCAAAATCCGTAAGTCGAAGAAGAACAGACAACACGATGGCCAAGGGAAAAAGTACAAAAAGACAAACAACGATCTACAAAACATACACATAAAACCAAAGATCGAGTTACACGAACCTAAAGCCGGGGGTGAGCTCAGGTGCTCCGGAAGGGTAGGCAGTTCCTGCTCCACTAGTGGCACCCGTCATGTTATTCTAACCCTACCCCTAATGAATACAGATACACAGCTGAATGGTATAGAGAAAGTTGTACACATTTTATTGAACCAAATATTATCAACTGCCAAATATAGTAAGTACAGAAACTGATAAAGATATAACCAATCATTTATATCCAATATGTAGAAAATTAGGAATAAAGTATGAAATGTCTCGGCAAGCCTAATATTATGCTCCTTTGTGCTGATAATTTATATAGATTCCGTTTTTTTTTTTTTGTGTCAACATAAAATCTGCACAACAATAGAGGAGCAAGCTTCGTTGGATTACAGTCTTAGAAGTCAATGTCAAAATTAATGTCCATTACGTACTCTCTTAGACTTTGGATATTCCTATTTGTGGCTCTTTTTGTTGTGGCTTTTAGTGGGGTTCGTGTTACTCTAGTTTTATGTGTATGTTTTGTTGATCGTTGTTTGTCCTTTTGTACGTTTTCTTTTTGTTATTGTGTTGTTTGTTCTTCTTTGATTTACGGATTCTGATTACCCCTTTTGGTATCTTCAAACTCTTCTTGTATTCAATGAGTCTTTGTTATTAAGTATATTCTGTATGCCATATTCAGATGATCTCTCAAATCGATTTGATTCTATTATTTCTATTGTTTGTTTGTTTATTAACAGACAACATTTGAAATAATCCCCAGTATGAAAAATACGAAAACGGAACCGAATTATAAAAAAAAACGGATTTTCAACACGCTTCGGGTTGTCACGGGTTACAGACCGGGCGCCGCGACAACAAATTGTCTCTCTCTACGCTATATACACTTTTGGGTTGGCTACAGGGTTGCATCCCTTGGTAACAAATTTTCCATAAAACATCCAGATTGTCTTATTACTTTTATATGTATAGTAAAAAATAATCTAAGGCATAAATTATTTTCATACTTTTTGCTTTGTCTTTTAAAATTGTAAATAGATACATGTGCTTTTTGAATTTATAATTTTTAAATTTTACTATTTTCTATGTGTCTTATAAATATCTTTACTCACATCAATATATTTGATTTGATTTATTGTGTTTAACGCAATTTTCAGCAACATTTCAGCTATATCATGGCGGCCAGTTTTAGTGGTGGAAAAAGCCGGAATACCCGGAGAGAACCACCGACCATGGGCAAGCAACGGGTAAACTTTATCACTTGCGGCAGCAAGTCAAGTGCACCATTTTTTGTCATTTACAAAGCCGAGCGCGAACC
This sequence comes from Bathymodiolus septemdierum, assembly GCA_963383655.1. Taxonomy (NCBI): domain Eukaryota; kingdom Metazoa; phylum Mollusca; class Bivalvia; order Mytilida; family Modiolidae; genus Bathymodiolus; species Bathymodiolus septemdierum. Next base: position 4,512,527 of record OY726528.1, read on the forward strand.
CACGTCATATATATATATATTTTTTTAAATTATTCTAGTGTTAGGCCTATTGTGTGTTTTATTAGTTTGATATTTTTTTTAGCTTGGTTTTAAATTTCATGGATGGATTTCTAAATTGAACAGTGTCTTTAAATGTTATTGTGTGCATGGTTTGTTTATTGATTTTTACATGTATATTCTTATGTCAGATTTAACAGCTCACTGGAGCTTGTGTTATAATTGTTAGCTTCTTTTCTACTCTTAAGTAAAGCTTATTGTATTGTATTGTGTTAGTATAATAATTACCATTGTTTACAGTGCCGGATTTAGCAAATGTATAAGGTTCGCAATTTTCTAAAGAAGATTTATATGACCAGAATAGACACAATTTAACTAATGCAAACCAGATTGTTTTAGTTTATTAATTCAGTTAATTCTGATGTCATTGACTACTTTCACTTTCGGTTTCTATTCTATTTTCGCTTTGAATACCAGCTCAAAGAATTCCAAGTAGTTATACAAAGTACATAATTCAAATACAATACTTTACATTCAGAGATAAAAAAAAAAAATAAATGACAGCTTAGACAACAGTTACTACATTTACCTCTTAAAAAGAAACACAACTTGATACTAGCTTTTAGTTCTAAAGAGGCCGGATAGCGAGCGACTGTCGGCGATGGTGTGGGAAATATTTCTTGTCTGTCCATGTGCGTTTTATCTAACGCGAAAGTGGGGTAATATATGTGGATAGTGTGCTTTTTCCTCTGTTTGTCATTCGGTATTTAATGCGTTTTGGGTTTTGTGGTCCTGCCTATTTTTTGTTGTTGTCTGATCCAAGCAGCGACTTGATTTTTTTTAATTGTTTTTCTTTGTAGCTTTCTATATTTGATCAAACAAAAACATGTTTATCATATAATGCAAATTACCACTTTAAATCTCGGACAGAGATATTTTATCATTCAATATTGAAAAAGATCATCTTCAAAGACTATATAATAGGCCGTCGTGGCCGTCATCGTATGGTAGTTGCATTTACAACTATATATGCAATCAGAGCCTATCACCACTGATGTTGTGAGTTAGATACCCTGAGATCGAGGTGTATAACATAATGTGATAAAGTTTGTCAGTGACTTGCGACTGGTCGGTGATCTTCTTCGGGTCCTCTGGTTCCTTCCACAAATAAAGCTGATCGCCACGGTATAACTGAAATATTATTGAAAGTGGCGTTAAACACAATCAAACAAGCAACATCACAGACTATTCTTAACGCAACCCGGATGATGACATTTGGTCAGTTACAACCATTCCTAGGAATTAACCAGCCAGAAATGTCCTGCCTATTATAGAATTTTTAATAGGATTACGGTTATGGTGTATGACGGCGCTCTCAACAATATTTCAGTTATATCTTTGCGGTCAGTTTAATTGGTGCAGTGGAGGAAACCGGAGTGACCGGAGAAAACCACTGACCTGTCGCAAGTCACTGACCAACTTTATCACATAATGTTGTACGCGTATTTCTGGAATAACCTTCATCAGGTACGATAAACATCGAAAGATTGGAAAGCCAAATAATTAAGCTTTGGGAGCAATAAATCCAAAAGGCCTAAACAGGACAGCCAAAATCGGCCAAGGTCCCCTATGGCTACAGGTGGAGAACCTTAGAATTCCCACAATTGTTCTGACTTACCTTTATTTTCATAAATATCAAAATCATATAGAAATAAATGACATACCTGTATAATAGTCCTGTGTCCCCTTTTTAAATAATTATAAAAACATTGTCTACATTTATAATTTTACCATTAGATAATCCAGGGATTATAATGTCACTATGAATGTCATTCGTTAAGCCTCGGTTAAAAGGTAAAAATATCAAAACGATAAAAAGTTGAATGAATAAAACAAAAAATTAAATTAAGAATAACACATATTTTCGACCTAAAAGGTATTTGTATGGGAAATAGAGATAAAATCCTTTTTTGGAAATACGGAAATTTGGACCATTCTTATTTCTTTGCTTTATGTATACTCTCCAAAAAAAAGAAACGCAACATGTGAAAAAATTTAATTTACTTCACATTGTCAACATCATTTTAACTACAGAAATAAGAACTACATTACACTGAAATTTGGCACACTGGTTGTTCAGACTAAAGTTCATTAAAATGTCAAAAGTTATCACATTATTGTCCATAGCGTTCAGATAACGTCACTTCAAAGTCAATATCTATTGTGCCCACCATTGGCCTGCAACACAGCACGGACACATCAGCAGCCCAAGATCGCTGCATCCGGGTACTTCACACGAGAAACCGGACCGTGACAGCAAGATAAACGGCATCAAATATCCCAGGTCTCCGACGAATATCAGCACAGACAGTTAGAAACCATCTCTGTGAAAACGGCTTACGCGCCAGACGTCCTTACTTTGGCGCAGTACTGAGACGTCTGGCACATCGACTTTCAAGGGTCCGATGGTGCAACAGATTAAGGGGCTGGGACCTGCAAAACTGGAGGCGAGTCTGGTTCAGCGATGAATCAAGAATCATGCTGCAGAAAAGAGATGGCCGTACAGGTGTCTACAGACGCCGGAATGAGAGGCTCGCAAAGAACTGCGTCCTTGAGGTCGACAATTTCGGCGGAGGAAGAGTGATGATGTGGGGTGCCATATCCTACGCCGAAAAACTCAACTGATGCACATCCAGGGCAACCTTAGCGCCACTCGATACAAAGATGAGGTTTTGACACCACACATGCTGCCTGCAAGGAACCTCCAGCACGACAACGCTCGGCCACACACAGCTCGTGCTACTGTTGACTTTCTAGCCAACCAGAACGTAACAGTGCTCCCCTGACCGTTTAAATCACTAGATTTGAACCCAATAGACCATTTGTGGATGACTTGGATCGACGCGTGCGCAGTTGTAAACCAGCGCCGCAAACTCTGCAAGAACTGCTGCAGGCTCTTGAGCAAGAATGGGGGAGAAATCCGCAAGACCATAATCGTCGATTGATCGAGTCTATGACGAGACGAGTTCGTATGATGTTACAGGCTAATGGTGGGCAGAGCAGATATTGACTTTGAAATGATACCATCTGAGCACAATGAACATTAAATAATTTAATGTGATAAATATTGATATTCTAATGAACTTTAAAGTCAAAACAACCAGTGTGCCAAATTGCAGTGTAATGTCAAGTTTATTTCTGTATTTAAAATGATGTTGACAATTTGAAGTAAATTATATTTTTTCACTTGTTGCGTTTTTTTTTTTTGAGAGTATATGTTGTAATCGTTTTAATCGTTTTTATTTAGGCCTATATTAATAAATGATATTCACCGTGTGTGTTATATTACGTATTTTTATCCATGATCTTCCAACATATATTTTGCTCATAATAATAATAATATAACCTAAATATGCCGAATCACAAACAACATAGATAAATACATATTAAAATATATATTTCTGATTTGCTTACTTTTGTACTTGAGTAAACCGCATCGGTTGTGTTAATGTTAGAGTGCACTACTCGGGTGTGGTACATTGTGAGTTCGAGCCTCTATCGGGTCAAACCAAAGACTATAAAATTGGTATGTGTTGCTTCTCTGCTAAGCACACAGCATTAAGGAGAAAGAGCAAAGACTGGTTGGCTAGGACTCAGGATAATGTGTCTTGTGGGGTGACATGTATATATACAGAGACGTGCCAAAAGTATCCGGTCACAATAGCGGCGTCATAATGTAATGAAAGTGAAAGTAGATTGTAATCAAACAGTTGTGCGGTCATAGGGGTCACTTATGATAATAAAGTTATCATTGGGTAATTTTATCATGTGGTTTATGATCATGTGATCTTATTTTGTCGTCTGCTGTTTATATTTCCAAAATATAAACAAAATAGTAAGATGGGTAAAAAAGGTTATTAGCTTTCCACCGGCGTGAACAATATATATGGATATTCAGGTAGAAAAATTGGAAATGCATTGAATATACCAAAATCAACGGTAATAGACGTTTGTGCCAAATATTCAGCGACAGGGTCTGTGGAAAGCATAAAGAGAAGTGGTAGACCAACATCTGTAGGTGCACGGAGGTACAGGAAACTAGAACGCATTGTGAAAGTCAACCGTAGAAGTTCTTCGAGTGATATTACTGCCAAATTCAATGAGGAAAATGTACATTCTGTGTCTAAGCGTTCAGTACAGCGTCATTTGCATAATCATGACTTTAAGAGACGTGTTATGAAGAAAAAGGTTGTGGTGAAAGAAGGTAACCGTAAAAAGAGGCGTTCTTGGTACAGGGTAAAGCGTAAATGGACAATAAATGACTGGAAACGTGTGATATTTTCCGACGAGAGCAAGGTAATGATTGGTCATGACGAGCGTGTACATGTATCGCGACAGTGCGGCGAGGGATGGCGTCCCGACTTGGTCCCCCCTAGAGATTCACATCCAAAATATGACGTGATGATATGGGGTTGAATTTATTGGAATGCTGTTGGTACACTGACGAAAGTCGATGGAAATATCAATGCTGCAAAATATCAAAACGTTCTTGACGACAATTTGTGGCCAGTAATTGCTCGCCATTTCCCGCAGAATGGATATTATTTCCACAATGCCCCGGTGCATCGGGCTAGGACCACTCAGGAATACTTGACACGGAACAATGTAAATAAGATGAGCTGGCCTGCACAGTCACCAGACCTTAATGTAATTGAGAACGTTTGGTTGTATATCAAAAGAAAGCTACAAAATCGCACAGGAATGATATAATCAAATGATGACTTGTATGATGAAATTCCGCAAATTTGGATGGACATTTCACCTTCCTTCGTTCAGAGCTTGTACAAATCTTTACCGAAACGGATATTAAATGTTATTAGGATTAAAGGACACCTGACGAAGTATTAAAAGGTAAGTAATGATAAGCTTTGTTGTTTTATTGGTACAATTTTTTACTCCGGACGATAAAGAATTGCGTATGCACTTGTTAGTGTTTGATAAGGCGCCATTGTGACCGGATACTTTTGGCACGTCTCTGTGTATATCTCTCTCTCCGGAGTGTTGTTTCAGTCAGCTAGCACATAAAAAGCAAACAATTTGTGTTGGTCTAGTACAAAACGGTCATCATTGATCATCTCATTGAAAATGAACTTGTTATTGCCATGATATACAAATGTAGCTTAACAATTGCTGAATTGGCATTAAACAATACTTACTCATTTTACTTGAATATTACATAGAAGAGAATATCATGAACCTTTATATTCTCCAGAACTCTGATCCATTTACCAATAACAAGTCATTCTTTCTAATCTGAGCGTGTGAATGATTGTTGTTTAGCGCCTCCTCAACAATGTTTCAGTTATACCATGGCGAGAACAAGTTAATTTTTCATGAGATGATAATGAGGTCTGCTTTGTACTAGACCAACACGCTTAGGTTGGATTTTAATACTGCTGGCATCTTCAAACCATTCTTGCATTCAATGAGATGATGATGATGATCTATGCTCTGTATGAGACTATCAAAACAACTATTCACGGGTAGACATGTCGCTCCATTCGGATAAATTATCATGATTTCGAGACAACATTGTTCTTACCCATTAATGCCACGTTCTTGGCAAAGAAGTAGTAAGCACACATTTTATTGTCTTTAGTTTGATCTGATCGAAGCTTTAACCTCCATGAACAGCACTCGATGTGAGCTCGCTAGACAATACACAACCAACGTGGTTCAATATAACAAAATCAAACAGAAGGTGTTATCTAAAAACCTCAAGTGTATGCACATTCATATTTGAGGGTGTTTTAACGCCACCTTCAACAATATTTCAGTTATATCGTGGCGGTCAGTTTTATTGGTGGAGGAAACCGGAGGACCTGGTGAAAACCACCGACCTGTCATAAGTCACTGACAAGCTCCATTACATAATGTTGTACACCTCGCGCTGATCGTGATTCGAACTCACAACATCAGTAGTGATAGGCACTGATTTCCAAGGTAATCCTACTACCATACGATCACGGCCACGACGGCCCCTTCATTCATATTTGAAAATATGATAAATTTTAATAGGAAATTGAAGATATACCCGTGGTATCGAAATATAGCTTACTTTCTTCGCTTTGTGGTGCATAATCTCACCATAGGGGTATCCACGAGATTCTATGGTTACAATAAAACTTATCCTTAGGAAGGAACGTACAGTCCTGAGTCCCTGATTTGAAAATGTTACATAATATGCTCCTTACTCGTTATTTAAAAGCTGTAGCCTGAATATTCCGTCTCTAATATTTAAATGTTGTCACTAGAAAAGTTTGAAGATACCAAAGGGGTAATCAGAAGCCATAAATTGTAGTAGGGCAGACAATACAATGGTTAAAGTAAAAAGGACGAAAGTACAAACAAAGATGTATGAAACACTACACATAACACAAGATCGAGCAACACGAACCCCTCTAAAAACCGAGAGTGAACTCAGGTGCCCCGGAAGGGTAAGCAGTTCCTGCTCCAGATGTGGCACCCGTCGTGTTTCACTTGTTGCGAACCCTGTGATAAGTCATAAATGAGGAAAGGACCCGATTGTCATTACACAAATCTGATCATATCCGTAGTCATTTGTGACACAGGTATTCCGTAACAGTTAATAAAGTCCTGGTGGCGACAGTAACACTGGTGAAGTGATAACTTCAACTTGGCCAATAGGAACCCTGTAGTTTATTACTATTATTTTTTCTCTCTATTTTTATAAATGTGTTTGTTTTTATGTTTTTATTCTGATTATTCTTTTATGGTTTAAAACATCAGCATAAATAAGTTAAAACAAAAACAACAAACAATCGTATTGAACAATATACAATAATTCGGTCTACAGACCTCTAAAAATGGAAAATAGTATGTAAGGAGTGGTCGTTGGTGCGGGTATTAGGCAATAGTATGTAAGGAGTGGTCGTTGGTGCGGGTATTAGGCAATAGTATGTAAGGAGTAGTCGCTGGTGTGGGTATTAGGCAATAGTATGTAAGGTGTAGTCGCTGGTGTGGGTATTATGCAATAGGAGTGGTCGTTGGTGTGGGTATTAGGCAATAGGAGAGGTCGTTGGTGTGTGGGTATTAGACAATAGTATGTAAGGAGTGGTCGTTGGTGTTGGTATTAGGCAATAGGAGTGGTCGTTGGTGTGGGAATTAGGCAATAGGAGTGGTCGTTGGTGTGGGTATTAGACAATAGTATGTAAGGATTGGTCGTTGGTGTGGGTATTAGGCAATAGTATGTAAGGAGTGGTCGCTGGTGCGGGTATTAGGCAATAGTATGTAAGGAGTAGTCGCTGGTGTGGGTATTAGGCAATAGGAGTGGTCGTTGGTGTGGGTATTAGGCAATAGTATGTAAGGAGTGGTCGCTGGTGCGGGTATTAGGCAATAGTATGTAAGGAGTGGTCGCTGGTGCGGGTATTAGGCAATAGGAGTGGTCGTTGGTGTGGGTATTAGGCAATAGGAGTGGTCGTTGGTGTGGGTATTAGGCAATAGGAGTGGTCGTTGGTGTGGGTATTAGGCAATAGTATGTAAGGAGTAGTCGCTGGTGTGGGTATTAGGCAATAGTATGTAACTAGTCGCTGGTGTGGGTATTAGGCAATAGTATGTAAGGAGTGGTCGCTGGTGCGGGAATTAGGCAATAGGAGTGGTCGTTGGTGTGGGTATTAGGCAATAGGAGTGGTCGTTGGTGTGGGTATTAGGCAATAGTATGTAAGGAGTGGTCGGTGGTGCGGGTATTGGGCAATAGTATGTAAGTAGTCGCTGGTGTGGGTATTAGACAATAGTATGTAAGGAGTGGTCGCTGGTGCGGGTATTAGGCAATAGGAGTGGTCGTTGGTGTGGGTATTTTGCAATAGGAGTGGTCGTTGGTGTGGGTATTAGGCAATAGTATGTAAGGAGTGGTCGCTGGTGCGGGTATTAGGCAATAGTATGTAAGGAGTGGTCGCTGGTGCGGGTATTAGGCAATAGTATGTAAGGAGTGGTCGTTGGTGTGGGTATTAGGCAATAGGAGTAGTCGTTGGTGTGGGTATTAGGCAATAGTATGTAAGGAGTAGTCGCTGGTGTGGGTATTAGGCAATAGTATGTAAGGAGTGGTCGTTGGTGTGGGTATTAGGCAATAGTATGTAAGGAGTAGTCGCTGGCGTGGGTATTAGGCAATAGTATGTAAGTAGTCACTGGTGTGGGTATTATGCAATAGTATGTAAGGAGTGGTCGCTGGTGCGGGTATTAGGCAATAGGAGTGGTCGTTGGTGTGGGTATTAGGCAATAGGAGTGGTCGTTCGTGTGGGTATTAGGCAATAGTATGTAAGGAGTAGTCGCTGGTGTGGGTATTAGGCAATAGTATGTAAGGAGTGGTCGCTGGTGCGGGTATTAGGCAATAGGAGTGGTCGTTGGTGTGGGTATTAGGCAATAGGAGTGGTCGTTGGTGTGGGTATTAGGCAATAGTATGTAAGGAGTGGTCGCTGGTGCGGATATTAGGCAATAGTATGTAAGTAGTCGCTGGTGTGGGTATTAGACAATAGTATGTAAGTAGTCACTGGTGTGGGTATTATGCAATAGTATGTAAGGAGTGGTCGTTGGTGTGGGTATTAGGCAATAGTATGTAAGGAGTAGTCGCTGGCGTGGGTATTAGGCAATAGTATGTAAGTAGTCACTGGTGTGGGTATTATGCAATAGTATGTAAGGAGTGGTCGCTGGTGCGGGTATTAGGCAATAGGAGTGGTCGTTGGTGTGGGTATTAGGCAATAGGAGTGGTCGTTCGTGTGGGTATTAGGCAATAGTATGTAAGGAGTAGTCGCTGGTGTGGGTATTAGGCAATAGTATGTAAGGAGTGGTCGCTGGTGCGGGTTTTAGGCAATAGGAGTGGTCGTTGGTGTGGGTATTAGGCAATAGTATGTAAGGAGTGGTCGCTGGTGCGGATATTAGGCAATAGTATGTAAGTAGTCGCTGGTGTGGGTATTAGACAATAGTATGTAAGGAGTGGTCGCTGGTGCGGTATTAGACAATAGGAGTGGTCGTTGATGTTGGTATTAGGCAATAGGAGTGGTCGTTGGTGTGGGTATTAGGCAATAGTATGTAAGGAGTGGTCGCTGGTGCGGGTATTAGGCAATAGTATGTAAGGAGTGGTCGCTGGTGCGGGTATTAGGCAATAGTATGTAAGGAGTGGTCGCTGGTGCGGGTATTAGGCAATAGGAGTAGTCGTTGGTGTGGGTATTAGGCAATAGGAGTGGTCGTTGGTGTGGGTATTAGGCAATATGAGTGGTCGTTGGTGTGGGTATTAGGCAATAGTATGTAAGGAGTAGTCGCTGGCGTGGGTATTAGGCAATAGTATGTAAGGAGTGGTCGTTGGTGTGGGTATTAGGCAATAGTATGTAAGGAGTATTCGCTGGTGTGGGTATTAGGCAATAGTATGTAAGTAGTCGCTGGTGTGGGTATTAGGCAATAGTATGTAAGGAGTGGTCGCTGGTGCGGGTATTAGGCAATAGGAGTGGTCGCTGGTGTGGGTATTAGGCAATAGGAGTGGTCGTTCGTGTGGGCATTAGGCAATATTATGTAAGGAGTAGTCGCTGGTGCGGGTATTAGGCAATAGGAGTGGTCGTTGGTGTGGGTATTAGGCAATAGGAGTGGTCGTTGGTGTGGGTATTAGGCAATAGTATGTAAGGAGTAGCGCTGGTGCGGGTATTAGGCAATATGAATGGTCGTTGGTGTGGGTATTAGGCATTAGGAGTGGTCGTTGGTGTGGGTATTAGACAATAGTATGTAAGGAGTGGTCGTTGGTGTGGGTATTAGGCAATAGGAGTTGTCGTTGGTGTGGGTATTAGGCAATAGTATGTAAGGAGTAGTCGCTGGTGTGGGTAGTAGGCAATAGGAGTCGTCGCTGGTATGGTATTAGGCAATAGTATGTAAGGAGTAGTCACTGGTGCGGGTATTAGGCAATAGGAGTGGTCGTTGGTGTGGATATTAGGCAATAGAAGTGGTCGTTGGTGTGGGTATTAGGCAATAGTATGTAAGGAGTAGTCGCTGGTGTGGGTATTAGGCAATAGGAGTGGTCGTTGGTGTGGGTATTAGGCAATAGTATGTAAGGAGTAGTCGCTGGTGCGGGTATTAGGCAATAGGAGTGGTCTTTGTTGGGGGTATTAGACAATAGTATGTAAGGAGTGGTCGTTGGTGTTGGTATTAGGCAATAGGAGTGGTCGTTGGTGTGGGTATTAGACATTGGTATGTAAGGAGTTGTCGTTGGTGTGGGTATTAGGCAATAGTATGAAAGGAGTTGTCGCTGGTGCGGGTATTAGGCAATAGTATGTAAGGAGTGGTCGCTGGTGCGGGTATTAGGCAATAGTATGTAAGGAGTGGTCGCTGATGCGGGTATTAGGCAATAGGAGTGGTCATTGGTGTGGGTATTAGGCAATAGAAGTGGTCGTTGGTGTGGGTATTAGACAATAGTATGCAAGGAGTGGTCGTTGGTGTGGGTATTAGGCAATAGGAGTGGTCGTTGGTGTGGGTATTAGGCAATAGGAGTGGTCGTTGGTGTGTGTATTAGGCAATAGGAGTGGTCGTTGGTGTGGGTATTAGGCAATAGTATGTAAGGAGTGGTCCCTGGTGCGGGTATTAGGCAATAGTATGTAAGGAGTGGTCGTTGGTGTGGGTATTAGGCATTAGTATGTAAGGAGTCGTCGTTGGTGTTGGTATTAGGCAATAGTATGTAAGGAGTCGTCGTTGGTGCGGGTATTAGGCAATAGTATGTAAGGAGTGGTCGTTGGTGCGGGTATTAGGCAATAGTATGTAAGGAGTGGTCGTTGGTGTGGGTATTAGGCAATAGTATGTAAGGAGTGGTCGTTGGTGTGGGTATTAGGCAATAGTATGTAAGGAGTCGTCGTTGGTGCGGGTATTAGGCAATAGTATGTAAGGAGTGGTCGTTGGTGCGGGTATTAGGGGAGTGGTCGTTGTGCGGGTATTAGGCAATAGTATGTAAGCAGTGGTCGTTGGTGTGGGCATTAGGCAATAGTATGTAAGGAGTGGTCGTTGGTGCGGGTATTAGGGGAGTGGTCGTTGTGCGGGTATTAGGCAATAGTATGTAAGCAGTAGTCGCTGGCGTGGGTATTAGGCAATAGTATGTAAGGAGTATTCGCTGGTGTGGGTATTAGGCAATAGTATGTAAGTAGTCGCTGGTGTGGGTATTAGGCAATAGTATGTAAGGAGTGGTCGCTGGTGTGGGTATTAGGCAATAGTATGTAAGGAGTCGTCGTTGGTGCGGGTATTAGGCAATAGTATGTAAGGAGTGGTCGTTGGTGTGGGTATTAGGCAATAGTATGTAAGGAGTCGTCGTTGGTGCGGGTATTAGGCAATAGTATGTAAGCAGTGGTCGTTGGTGTGGGTATTAGGCAATAGTATGTAAGGAGTGGTCGTTGGTGCGGGTATTAGGCAATAGTATGTAAGGAGTGGTCGTTGGTGTGGGTATTAGGCAATAGTATGTAAGGAGTCGTCGTTGGTGCGGGTATTAGGCAATAGTATGTAAGCAGTGGTCGTTGGTGTGGGTATTAGGCAATAGTATGTAAGGAGTCGTCGTTGGTGCGGGTATTAGGCAATAGTATGTAAGGAGTGGTCGTTGGTGCGGGTATTAGGGGAGTGGTCGTTGTGCGGGTATTAGGCAATAGTATGTAAGCAGTGGTCGTTGGTGTGGGTATTAGGCAATAGTATGTAAGGAGTATTCGCTGGTGTGGGTATTAGGCAATAGTATGTAAGTAGTCGCTGGTGTGGGTATTAGGCAATAGTATGTAAGGAGTGGTCGCTGGTGCGGGTATTAGGCAATAGGAGTGGTCGTTGGTGTGAGTATTAGGCAATAGGAGTGGTCGTTCGTGTGGGTATTAGGCAATAGTATGTAAGGAGTGGTCGCTGGTGCGGGTATTAGGCAATAGTATGTAAGGAGTGGTCGTTGGTGCGGGTATTAGGCAATAGTATGTAAGGAGTGGTCGCTGGTGCGGGTATTAGGCAATAGTATGTAAGGAGTGGTCACTGGTGCGGGTATTAGGCAATCGGAGTAGTCGTTGGTGTGGGTATTAGGCAATAGGAGTGGTCGTGGTGTGGGTATTAGGCAATATGAGTGGTCGCTGGTGTGGGTATTAGGCAATAGTATGTAAGGAGTTGTCGCTGGTGTGGGTATTAGGCAATAGGAGTGGTCGTTGGTGTGGGCATTAGGCAATAGTATGTAAGGAGTAGTCGCTGGTGCGGGTATTAGGCAATAGGAGTGGTCGTTGGTGTGGGTATTAGGCAATAGGAGTGGTCGTTGGTGTGGGTATTAGGCAATATGAGTGGTCGTTGGTGTGGGTATTAGGCAATAGTATGTAAGGAGTAGTCGCTGGTGTGGGTATTAGGCAATAGGAGTGGTCGTTGGTGTGGGCATTAGGTAATAGTATGTAAGGAGTAGTCGCTGGTGCGGGTATTAGGCAATAGGAGTGGTCGTTGGTGTGGGTATTAGGCAATAGGAGTGGTCGTTGGTGTGGGTATTAGGCAATAGTATGTAAGTAGTCGCTGGTGTGGGTATTAGGCAATAGTATGTAAGGAGTGGTCGCTGGTGCGGGTATTAGGCAATAGGAGTGGTCGTTGGTGTGGGTATTAGGCAATAGTATGTAAGGAGTGGTCGCTGGTGCGGATATTAGGCAATAGTATGTAAGTAGTCGCTGGTGTGGGTATTAGACAATAGTATGTAAGGAGTGGTCGCTGGTGCGGGTATTAGGCAATAGGAGTGGTCGTTGATGTTGGTATTAGGCAATAGGTGTGGTCGTTGGTGTGGGTATTAGGCAATAGTATGTAAGGAGTGGTCGCTGGTGCGGGTATTAGGCAATAGGAGTAGTCGTTGGTGTGGATATTAGGCAATAGGAGTGGTCGTTGGTGTGGGTATTAGGCAAAATGAGTGGTCGTTGGTGTGGGTATTAGGCAATAGTATGTAAGGAGTGGTCGCTGGCGTGGGTATTAGGCAATAGTATGTAAGGAGTGGTCGTTGGTGTGGGTATTAGGCAATAGTATGTAAGGAGTGGTCGCTGGCGTGTGTATTAGGCAATAGTATGTAAGGAGTGGTCGTTCGTGCGGGTATTAGGCAATAGTATGTAAGGAGTGGTCGTTGGTGTGGGTATTAGGCAATAGTATGTAAGGAGTATTCGCTGGTGTGGGTATTAGGCAATAGTATGTAAGTAGTCGCTGGTGTGGGTATTAGGCAATAGTATGTAAGTAGTCGCTGGTGTGGGTATTAGGCAATAGTATGTAAGGAGTGGTCGCTGGTGCGGGTATTAGGCAATAGGAGTGGTCGCTGGTGTGGGTATTAGGCAATAGGAGTGGTCGTTCGTGTGGGTATTAGGCAATAGTATGTAAGGAGTGGTCGCTGGTGCGGGTATTAGGCAATAGTATGTAAGGAGTGGTCGCTGGTGCGGGTATTAGGCAATAGTATGTAAGGAGTGGTCGCTGGTGCGGGTATTAGGCAATAGGAGTGGTCGTTGGTGTGGGTATTAGGCAATATGAGTGGTCGTTGGTGTGGGTATTAGGCAATATGAGTGGTCGTTGGTGTGGGTATTAGGCAATAGTATGTAAGGAGTAGTCGCTGGTGTGGGTATTAGGCAATAGGAGTGGTCGTTGGTGTGGGCATTAGGCAATATTATGTAAGGAGTAGTCGCTGGTGCGGGTATTAGGCAATAGGAGTGGTCGTTGGTGTGGGTATTAGGCAATAGGAGTGGTCGTTGGTGTGGGTATTAGGCAATAGTATGTAAGGAGTAGTCGCTGGTGCGGGTATTAGGCAATATGAATGGTCGTTGGTGTGGGTATTAGGCATTAGGAGTGGTCGTTGGTGTGGGTATTAGACAATAGTATGTAAGGAGTGGTCGTTGGTGTGGGTATTAGGCAATAGGAGTGGTCGTTGGTGTGGGTATTAGGCAATAGTATGTAAGGAGTAGTCGCTGGTGTGGGTAGTAGGCAATAGGAGTCGTCGCTGGTATGGGTATTAGCCAATAGTATGTAAGGAGTGGTCGTTGGTGTGGATATTAGGCAATAGTATGTAAGGAGTAGTCACTGGTGTGGGTAGTAGGCAATAGGAGTCGTCGCTGGTGTGGGTATTAGGCAATAGGAGTGGTCGTTGGTGTGGGTATTAGGCAATATGAGTGGTCGTTGGTGTGGGTATTAGGCAATAGTATGTAAGGAGTGGTCGTTGGTGTGGGTATTAGGCAATAGTATGTAAGGAGTAGTCTCTGGTGCGGGTATTAGGCAATAGGAGTGGTCGTTGGTGTGGATATTAGGCAATAGAAGTGGTCGTTGGTGTGGGTATTAGGCAATAGTATGTAAGGAGTAGTCGCTGGTGTGGGTATTAGGCAATAGGAGTTGTCGTTGGTGTGGGTATTAGGCAATAGGAGTGGTCGTTGGTGTGGGTATTAGGCAATAGTATGTAAGGAGTGGTCGTTGGTGTGGGTATTAGGCAATAGTATGTAAGGAGTCGTCGTTGGTGTGGGTATTAGGCAATAGTATGTAAGGAGTCGTCGTTGGTGCGGGTATTAGGCAATAGTATGTAAGGAGTCGTCGTTGGTGCGGGTATTAGGCAATAGTATGTAAGGAGTATTCGCTGGTATGGGTATTAGGCAATAGTATGTAAGGAGTGGTCGCGGGTGCGGGTATTAGGCAATAGGAGTGGTCGTTGGTGTGGGTATTAGGCAATAGGAGTGGTCGTTCGTGTGGGTATTAGGCAATAGTATGTAAGGAGTGGTCGCTGGTGTGGGTATTAGGCAATAGTATGTAAGGAGTGGTCGTTGGTGCGGGTATTAGGCAATAGTATGTAAGGAGTGGTCGCTGGTGCGGGTATTAGGCAATAGGAGTGGTCGTTGGTGTGGGTATTAGGCAATAGGAGTGGTCGTTGGTGTGGGTATTAGGCAATATGAGTGGTCGTTGGTGTGGGTATTAGGCAATAGTATGTAAGGAGTGGTCGCTGGTGCGGGTATTAGGCAATAGGAGTGGTCGTTGGTGTGGGTATTAGGCAATAGGAGTGGTCGTTCGTGTGGGTATTAGGCAATAGTATGTAAGGAGTGGTGGCTGGTGCGGGTATTAGGCAATAGTATGTAAGGAGTGGTCGCTGGTGCGGGTATTAGGCAATAGTATGTAAGGAGTGGTCGCTGGTGCGGGTATTAGGCAATAGGAGTGGTCGTTGGTGTGGGTATTAGGCAATAGGAGTGGTCGTTGGTGTGGGTATTAGGCAATATGAGTGGTCGTTGGTGTGGGTATTAGGCAATAGTATGTAAGGAGTAGTCGCTGGTGTGGGTATTAGGCAATAGGAGTGGTCGTTGGTGTGGGCATTAGGCAATAGTATGTAAGGAGTAGTCGCTGGTGCGGGTATTAGGCAATAGGAGTGGTCGTTGGTGTGGGTATTAGGCAATAGGAGTGGTCGTTGGTGTGGGTATTAGACAATAGTATGTAAGGAGTGGTCGTTGGTGTGGGTATTAGGCAATAGGAGTGGTCGTTGGTGTGGGTATTAGGCAATAGTATGTAAGGAGTAGTGGCTGGTGTGGGTATTAGGCAATAGGAGTCGTCGCTGGTATGGGTATTAGGCAATAGTATGTAAGGAGTGGTCGTTGGTGTGGATATTAGGCAATAGTATGTAAGGAGTAGTCGCTGGTGCGGGTATTAGGCAATAGGAGTGGTCGTTGGTGTGGATATTAGGCAATAGAAGTGGTCGTTGGTGTGGGTATTAGGCAATAGTATGTAAGGAGTAGTCGCTGGTGCGGGTATTAGGCAATAGGAGTGGTCGTTGTTGGGGGTATTAGACAATAGTATGTAAGGAGTGGTCGTTGGTGTTGGTATTAGGCAATAGGAGTGGTCGTTGGTGTGGGTATTAGACAATGGTATGTAAGGAGTTGTCGTTGGTGTGGGTATTAGGCAATAGTATGTAAGGAGTGGTCGCTGGTGCGGATATTAGCAATAGTATGTAAGGAGTGGTCGCTGGTGCGGGTATTAGGCAATAGTATGCAAGGAGTGGTCGCTGGTGCGGGTATTAGGCAATAGGAGTGGTCATTGGTGTGGGTATTAGGCAATAGGAGTGGTCGTTGGTGTGGGTATTAGACAATGGTATGTAAGGAGTGGTCGTTGGTGTGGGTATTAGGCAATAGGAGTGGTCGTTGGTGTGGGTATTAGACAATAGTATGTAAGGAGTGGTCGTTGGTGTTGGTATTAGGCAATAGGAGTGGTCGTTGGTGTGGGTATTAGACAATGGTATGTAAGGAGTTGTCGTTGGTGTGGGTATTAGGCAATAGTATGTAAGGAGTGGTCGCTGGTGCGGGTATTAGGCAATAGTATGTAAGGAGTGGTCGCTGGTGCGGGTATTAGGCAATAGTATGCAAGGAGTGGTCGCTGGTGCGGGTATTAGGCAATAGGAGTGGTCATTGGTGTGGGTATTAGGCAATAGTATGTAAGGAGTAGTCGCTGGTGCGGGTATTAGGCAATATGAATGGTCGTTGGTGTGGGTATTAGGCATTAGGAGTGGTCGTTGGTGTGGGTATTAGACAATAGTATGTAAGGAGTGGTCGTTGGTGTGGGTATTAGGCAATAGGAGTGGTCGTTGGTGTGGGTATTAGGCAATAGTATGTAAGGAGTAGTCGCTGGTGTGGGTAGTAGGCAATAGGAGTCGTCGCTGGTATGGGTATTAGCCAATAGTATGTAAGGAGTGGTCGTTGGTGTGGATATTAGGCAATAGTATGTAAGGAGTAGTCACTGGTGTGGGTAGTAGGCAATAGGAGTCGTCGCTGGTGTGGGTATTAGGCAATAGGAGTGGTCGTTGGTGTGGGTATTAGGCAATATGAGTGGTCGTTGGTGTGGGTATTAGGCAATAGTATGTAAGGAGTGGTCGTTGGTGTGGGTATTAGGCAATAGTATGTAAGGAGTAGTCTCTGGTGCGGGTATTAGGCAATAGGAGTGGTCGTTGGTGTGGATATTAGGCAATAGAAGTGGTCGTTGGTGTGGGTATTAGGCAATAGTATGTAAGGAGTAGTCGCTGGTGTGGGTATTAGGCAATAGGAGTTGTCGTTGGTGTGGGTATTAGGCAATAGGAGTGGTCGTTGGTGTGGGTATTAGGCAATAGTATGTAAGGAGTGGTCGTTGGTGTGGGTATTAGGCAATAGTATGTAAGGAGTCGTCGTTGGTGTGGGTATTAGGCAATAGTATGTAAGGAGTCGTCGTTGGTGCGGGTATTAGGCAATAGTATGTAAGGAGTCGTCGTTGGTGCGGGTATTAGGCAATAGTATGTAAGGAGTATTCGCTGGTATGGGTATTAGGCAAGAGTATGTAAGGAGTGGTCGCTGGTGCGGGTATTAGGCAATAGGAGTGGTCGTTGGTGTGGGTATTAGGCAATAGGAGTGGTCGTTCGTGTGGGTATTAGGCAATAGTATGTAAGGAGTGGTCGCTGGTGTGGGTATTAGGCAATAGTATGTAAGGAGTGGTCGTTGGTGCGGGTATTAGGCAATAGTATGTAAGGAGTGGTCGCTGGTGCGGGTATTAGGCAATAGGAGTGGTCGTTGGTGTGGGTATTAGGCAATAGGAGTGGTCGTTGGTGTGGGTATTAGGCAATATGAGTGGTCGTTGGTGTGGGTATTAGGCAATAGTATGTAAGGAGTGGTCGCTGGTGCGGGTATTAGGCAATAGGAGTGGTCGTTGGTGTGGGTATTAGGCAATAGGAGTGGTCGTTCGTGTGGGTATTAGGCAATAGTATGTAAGGAGTGGTGGCTGGTGCGGGTATTAGGCAATAGTATGTAAGGAGTGGTCGCTGGTGCGGGTATTAGGCAATAGTATGTAAGGAGTGGTCGCTGGTGCGGGTATTAGGCAATAGGAGTGGTCGTTGGTGTGGGTATTAGGCAATAGGAGTGGTCGTTGGTGTGGGTATTAGGCAATATGAGTGGTCGTTGGTGTGGGTATTAGGCAATAGTATGTAAGGAGTAGTCGCTGGTGTGGGTATTAGGCAATAGGAGTGGTCGTTGGTGTGGGCATTAGGCAATAGTATGTAAGGAGTAGTCGCTGGTGCGGGTATTAGGCAATAGGAGTGGTCGTTGGTGTGGGTATTAGGCAATAGGAGTGGTCGTTGGTGTGGGTATTAGACAATAGTATGTAAGGAGTGGTCGTTGGTGTGGGTATTAGGCAATAGGAGTGGTCGTTGGTGTGGGTATTAGGCAATAGTATGTAAGGAGTAGTGGCTGGTGTGGGTATTAGGCAATAGGAGTCGTCGCTGGTATGGGTATTAGGCAATAGTATGTAAGGAGTGGTCGTTGGTGTGGATATTAGGCAATAGTATGTAAGGAGTAGTCGCTGGTGCGGGTATTAGGCAATAGGAGTGGTCGTTGGTGTGGATATTAGGCAATAGAAGTGGTCGTTGGTGTGGGTATTAGGCAATAGTATGTAAGGAGTAGTCGCTGGTGCGGGTATTAGGCAATAGGAGTGGTCGTTGTTGGGGGTATTAGACAATAGTATGTAAGGAGTGGTCGTTGGTGTTGGTATTAGGCAATAGGAGTGGTCGTTGGTGTGGGTATTAGACAATGGTATGTAAGGAGTTGTCGTTGGTGTGGGTATTAGGCAATAGTATGTAAGGAGTGGTCGCTGGTGCGGATATTAGCAATAGTATGTAAGGAGTGGTCGCTGGTGCGGGTATTAGGCAATAGTATGCAAGGAGTGGTCGCTGGTGCGGGTATTAGGCAATAGGAGTGGTCATTGGTGTGGGTATTAGGCAATAGGAGTGGTCGTTGGTGTGGGTATTAGACAATGGTATGTAAGGAGTGGTCGTTGGTGTGGGTATTAGGCAATAGGAGTGGTCGTTGGTGTGGGTATTAGACAATAGTATGTAAGGAGTGGTCGTTGGTGTTGGTATTAGGCAATAGGAGTGGTCGTTGGTGTGGGTATTAGACAATGGTATGTAAGGAGTTGTCGTTGGTGTGGGTATTAGGCAATAGTATGTAAGGAGTGGTCGCTGGTGCGGGTATTAGGCAATAGTATGTAAGGAGTGGTCGCTGGTGCGGGTATTAGGCAATAGTATGCAAGGAGTGGTCGCTGGTGCGGGTATTAGGCAATAGGAGTGGTCATTGGTGTGGGTATTAGGCAATAGGAGTGGTCGTTGGTGTGGGTATTAGACAATGGTATGTAAGGAGTGGTCGTTGGTGTGGGTATTAGGCAATAGGAGTGGTCGTTGATGTGGGTATTAGGCAATAGGAGTGGTCGTTGGTGTGTGTATTAGGCAATAGGAGTGGTCGTTGGTGTGGGTATTAGGCAATAGTATGTAAGGAGTGGTCGCTGGTATGGGTATTAGGCAATAGTATGTAAGGAGTGGTCGCTGGTATGGGTATTAGGCAATAGTATGTAAGGAGTGGTCCCTGGTGTGGGTATTAGGCAATAGTATGTAAGGAGTGGTCGTTGGTGCGGGTATTAGGGGAGTGGTCGTTGTGCGGGTATTAGGCAATAGTATGTAAGCAGTGGTCGTTGGTGTGGGTATTAGGCAATAGTATGTAAGGAGTGGTCATTGGTGTTGGTATTAGGCAATAGTATGTAAGTAGTCGCTGGTGTGGGTATTAGGCAATAGTATGTAAGGAGTGGTCGCTGGTGCGGGTATTAGGCAATAGGAGTGGTCGTTGGTGTGGGTATTAGGCAATAGGAGTGGTCGTTCGTGTGGGTATTAGGCAATAGTATGTAAGGAGTGGTCGCTGGTGCGGGTATTAGGCAATAGTATGTAAGGAGTGGTCGTTGGTGTGGGTATTAGGCAATAGGAGTGGTCGTTCGTGTGGATATTAGGCAATAGAAGTGGTCGTTGGTGTGGGTATTAGGCAATAATATGTAAGGAGTAGTCGCTGGTGTGGGTATTAGGCAATAGGAGTGGTCGTTGGTGTGGGTATTAGGCAATAGTATGTAAGGAGTAGTCGCTGGTGTGGGTATTAGGCAATAGGAGTTGTCGTTGGTGTGGGTATTAGGCAATAGGAGTGGTCGTTGTTGGGGGTATTAGACAATAGTATGTAAGGAGTGGTCGTTGGTGTTGGTATTAGGCAATAGGAGTGGTCGTTGGTGTGGGTATTAGACAATGGTATGTAAGGAGTTGTCGTTGGTGTGGGTATTAGGCAATAGTATGTAAGGAGTCGTCGTTGGTGTGGGTATTAGGCAATAGTATGTAAGGAGTCGTCGTTGGTGCGGGTATTAGGCAATAGTATGTAAGGAGTCGTCGTTGGTGCGGGTATTAGGCAATAGTATGTAAGGAGTATTCGCTGGTATGGGTATTAGGCAATAGTATGTAAGGAGTGGTCGCTGGTGCGGGTATTAGGCAATAGGAGTGGTCGTTGGTGTGGGTATTAGGCAATAGGAGTGGTCGTTCGTGTGGGTATTAGGCAATAGTATGTAAGGAGTGGTCGCTGGTGTGGGTATTAGGCAATAGTATGTAAGGAGTGGTCGTTGGTGCGGGTATTAGGCAATAGTATGTAAGGAGTGGTCGCTGGTGCGGGTATTAGGCAATAGGAGTGGTCGTTGGTGTGGGTATTAGGCAATAGGAGTGGTCGTTGGTGTGGGTATTAGGCAATAGTATGTAAGGAGTGGTCGCTGGTATGGGTATTAGGCAATAGTATGTAAGGAGTGGTCGCTGGTATGGGTATTAGGCAATAGTATGTAAGGAGTGGTCCCTGGTGTGGGTATTAGGCAATAGTATGTAAGGAGTGGTCGTTGGTGCGGGTATTAGGGGAGTGGTCGTTGTGCGGGTATTAGGCAATAGTATGTAAGCAGTGGTCGTTGGTGTGGGTATTAGGCAATAGTATGTAAGGAGTGGTCATTGGTGTTGGTATTAGGCAATAGTATGTAAGTAGTCGCTGGTGTGGGTATTAGGCAATAGTATGTAAGGAGTGGTCGCTGGTGCGGGTATTAGGCAATAGGAGTGGTCGTTGGTGTGGGTATTAGGCAATAGGAGTGGTCGTTCGTGTGGGTATTAGGCAATAGTATGTAAGGAGTGGTCGCTGGTGCGGGTATTAGGCAATAGTATGTAAGGAGTGGTCGTTGGTGTGGGTATTAGGCAATAATATGTAAGGAGTAGTCGCTGGTGTGTGTATTAGGCAATAGGAGTGGTCGTTGGTGTGGGTATTAGGCAATAGGAGTGGTCGTTGGTGTGGGTATTAGGCAATAGTATGTAAGGAGTAGTCGCTGGTGCGGATATTAGGCAATAGGAGTGTTCGTTGTTGGGGGTATTAGACAATAGTATGTAAGGAGTGGTCGTTGGTGTTGGTATTAGGCAATAGGAGTGGTCGTTGGTGTGGGTATTAGACAATGGTATGTAAGGAGTTGTCGTTGGTGTGGGTATTAGGCAATAGTATGTAAGGAGTCGTCGTTGGTGTGGGTATTAGGCAATAGTATGTAAGGAGTCGTCGTTGGTGCGGGTATTAGGCAATAGTATGTAAGGAGTCGTCGTTGGTGCGGGTATTAGGCAATAGTATGTAAGGAGTATTCGCTGGTATGGGTATTAGGCAATAGTATGTAAGGAGTGGTCGCTGGTGCGGGTATTAGGCAATAGGAGTGGTCGTTGGTGTGGGTATTAGGCAATAGGAGTGGTCGTTCATGTGGGTATTAGGCAATAGTATGTAAGGAGTGGTCGCTGGTGTGGGTATTAGGCAATAGTATGTAAGGAGTGGTCGTTGGTGCGGGTATTAGGCAATAGTATGTAAGGAGTGGTCGCTGGTGCGGGTATTAGGCAATAGGAGTGGTCGTTGGTGTGGGTATTAGGCAATAGTATGTAAGGAGTGGTCGCTGGTGCGGGTATTAGGCAATAGGAGTGGTCGTTGGTGTGGGTATTAGGCAATAGGAGTGGTCGTTGGTGTGTGTATTAGGCAATAGGAGTGGTCGTTGGTGTGGGTATTAGGCAATATGAGTGGTCGTTGGTGTGGGTATTAGGCAATAGTATGTAAGGAGTGGTCGCTGGTGCGGGTATTAGGCAATAGGAGTGGTCGTTGGTGTGGGTATTAGGCAATAGGAGTGGTCGTTGGTGTGTGTATTAGGCAATAGGAGTGGTCGTTGGTGTGGGTATTAGGCAATAGTATGTAAGGAGTGGTCGCTGGTATGGGTATTAGGCAATAGTATGTAAGGAGTGGTCGCTGGTATGGGTATTAGGCAATAGTATGTAAGGAGTGGTCCCTGGTGTGGGTATTAGGCAATAGTATGTAAGGAGTGGTCGTTGGTGCGGGTATTAGGGGAGTGGTCGTTGTGCGGGTATTAGGCAATAGTATGTAAGCAGTGGTCGTTGGTGTGGGTATTAGGCAATAGTATGTAAGGAGTGGTCATTGGTGTTGGTATTAGGCAATAGTATGTAAGTAGTCGCTGGTGTGGGTATTAGGCAATAGTATGTAAGGAGTGGTCGCTGGTGCGGGTATTAGGCAATAGGAGTGGTCGTTGGTGTGGGTATTAGGCAATAGGAGTGGTCGTTCGTGTGGGTATTAGGCAATAGTATGTAAGGAGTGGTCGCTGGTGCGGGTATTAGGCAATAGTATGTAAGGAGTGGTCGTTGGTGTGGGTATTAGGCAATAGGAGTGGTCGTTGGTGTGGATATTAGGCAATAGAAGTGGTCGTTGGTGTGGGTATTAGGCAATAATATGTAAGGAGTAGTCGCTGGTGTGGGTATTAGGCAATAGGAGTGGTCGTTGGTGTGGGTATTAGGCAATAGTATGTAAGGAGTAGTCGCTGGTGCGGGTATTAGGCAATAGGAGTGATCGTTGTTGGGGGTATTAGACAATAGTATGTAAGGAGTGGTCGTTGGTGTTGGTATTAGGCAATAGGAGTGGTCGTTGGTGTGGGTATTAGACAATGGTATGTAAGGAGTTGTCGTTGGTGTGGGTATTAGGCAATAGTATGTAAGGAGTGGTCGCTGGTGCGGGTATTAGGCAATAGTATGTAAGGAGTGGTCGCTGGTGCGGGTATTAGGCAATAGTATGTAAGGAGCGGTCGCTGGTGCGGGTATTAGGCAATAGGAGTGGTGATTGGTGTGGGTATTAGGCAATAGGAGTGGTCGTTGGTGTGGGTATTAGACAAACGTATGTAAGGAGTGGTCGTTGGTGTGGGTATTAGGCAATAGGAGTGGTCGTTGGTGTGGGTATTAGGCAATAGGAGTGGTCGTTGGTGTGTGTATTAGGCAATAGGAGTGGTCGTTGGTGTGGGTATTAGGCAATAGTATGTAAGGAGTGGTCGTTGGTGTGGGTATTAGGCAATAGTATGTAAGGAGTCGTCGTTGGTGCGGGTATTAGGCAATAGTATGTAAGGAGTGGTCGTTGGTGCGGGTATTAGGGGGGTGGTCGTTGTGCGGGTATTAGGCAATAGTATGTAAGCAGTGGTCGTTGGTGCTATATAAAGAATTATAATTAAATTCAATGGGATGTGTCATGGCCGTGATAGTGTGGTAGTTAGATCTATCTATGCAATTTGTTTCTTATTCTCTTACACAGTTATCGGTCTTTAGTATATTCCCAAAAATCAGGTTATGGCGTATAAGTCAATATAACAGAAAAATGCCTAAGTCCGTACCACACGGCGGGTAGTATCGAGAATTAGCCTGTGTACATTCGTATTGATAACATAATATTTAAAGACATGAGAAAAACAATTGGGTGATTACATATATATGTAATAAAGTAATATTAATTAAAATCCTTAATTTGGATTCGACAGTCATGTCTGTATTATATTATAATATTTCATTAAATAAATTATTGTCTCGTTTTGTCTTGTATATGCATTGCCAGGTGAAATACACTGGTCGTGGTACCGCATAGCACATTGCCAGGTGAAATACATTGGTTGTAGTATCGCATAGCACATTGCCATGTGAAATACACTGGTTTTGGTACCTATGACACATTGCCAGGTGAAATACACCGGTTGTGATACCGTATGACATATTGCTAGGTTGCACTGGTCGTGGTACCGCATGACACATTGCCAGGTGAAAGGCACTAGTCGTGGTACCGTATGACACATTGCCAGGTGAAATACACTGGTTGTGGTTCCGCATAGCGCATTGCCAGGTGAAATACACTGGTTGTGGTACCGTATGACATAGTGTTAGGTTGCACTGGTCGTGGTACCGCATGACACACTACCAGGTGAAAGGCACTGGTTGTGGTACCGCATGACCCATTGCTAGGTTGCACTGGTCGTGGTACCGCAGAACACATTGCCAGGTGAAATACACTGGCTGTGGTACCGTATGACATATTGCTAGGTTGCACTGGTCGTGGTACCGTATGACACATTGCCATGTACGATGCACTGGTCGTGGTACCATATGACACATTGCCAGGTTCGAGGCACTGGTCGTGGTACCGTATGACACATTTTAACACATGACCACGTTGGAAACGAATACAAAGTCTCCACAAATTCAGAAACTATAATCGTATTCGACAACATTTATGCTTTTGTGTCGATCGGTAATGCAAGATTACTTACTTCTGTGTGACTAATAACCCTTTTAGGTTAAACGTGACATTGTTGGGAAATATATCTAATCTAGGGTTCATGAACTGTCACACAAAAGTTGTAATACTAGATTTAAAATGTGATTTCCGAATGATTAAAAACAATTATAATCACAAAACAAAGTTATTAGACATTTTTGGGGTAAAAATATAGTTTTTATTAAACCCTAGATATTCAATCAGATAACAATAGTTTATAGTATAATTATTATCCGAGACAAGGATTTTTAAGATATAAAAACATGTACACAAGGAAGAAACACCACCTTGTAAGACCGGTTTCTTTATAACGATGTAAATAAAGTACAAAATAGTTGTCTCGATGTTGCATGATTAACACATTTAACCAATCCCTGGTAATTTTATATTTATTTGATTAGCATGTAAGTATCTCCTTTAAATAGACTCCGAGGTCAGGAACCTTGTAGCTAAAATAAGGCTATATCAATTTTCTCTTGAAGACGAAACACGCAATATGGCAGTTTAAAGGAAGATTTCGTTCAGTTGGTCCCATTTGAAAACGATGTTTGCAGGAATAATCTGTGGATAGTCATCTACAAATTACTAGTATGATCCATTTTGTTCCTCACCATATATCTTATTGGTTAAAATACATGGAAATAATAAACAGTTCAAAAACCACTAAACCTTTGAACAATATACATGTAATTAATCCAACAGTATTGGTCCCCATATCGAGGTATGAAATTTCTTGATTGGTCGTCTGAAATATATATGCAATTTTTTTTCCCGAAACACGATACAGCTTGGTCATTGGACCGATCGCTATATTACATTAATAAACTATAGAGAATTTTCAAACAAAATCTCATTCGAGTCGGTCCAATATGGCTGTCATCTGGGAATAGAGGGGGTTCTGTTTGACTGCAATTCGACAAAAACGTACTAACAGAAAATTGCAGAGCTATTTTAATGATTTTTCATAATGAATGATTTATGGGTGTTCCTAAAAAAAGGAAGCAATCATCATTTCGTTCTCCATCTGATATCCAATATGGCGGCCAAGATTCAATAATTTCAAAGAATGATCTATGAGCGATACTTCTTTGAGAATTGTTGTACATACTGTTGAATAGTGAAATGATATGGAAAACATGGACGAACGACAGATTCCCGCAAAACCGTTACAACCCAACTTTGAAAACGCAGGTTATATTTGCAGTTATATGGGACTCTATATCAGTACAGGAAAGATGTACCAAGACAACGGAAATATCATCTCCAGAGAGGAATACGATAAAGGAAACACCTTATTTGGATTCGATCTCACACCCGACATGTCGGAAGTGGGGGCGTTTCAGCTTATAAAACAGGGTAATTTACGTGTGGAGATTCATTCGCCGAAGCTCTTACAGCGACCATCAACGTGATCATGTATGCAGAATTTGACAACATCATTGAAATTAATAGAAACAGTCAAGTCTTGTTTGACTACAGTGCTTAGATGAATACCTTAGAGATTGACACTCTATTGACAAAACATCCCCATTCCAGACCGGTGTTTAAGGGAGTCTATGCCAGAAACAGATTACCCAGACTATTAATCGTACTGTCTGCCCTTGTGGGAAATACGGATCCAGACCATTGAATGGGACAACACTGGGTCGCTCTATACATCGACGCCAACTCAAAGGGAGAGTATTACGACCCCACAAGAAGACCACCCTTTTTAAGAGCTTACGTGAATTTCATGAAGAAACATTGTTATAGTGGGACTTACAATACCGTTCGTGTACAAGAAGAAGGATCTACCGTGTGCGGACATCATTGCATTTTTTACCTCATTCATCGATGTGCATGACATAGCATGACAGACACCACCAGGCTCTTAGACAATCCCGTGGAAACGACGACCATTGTACAGAATGTTGTGTTATTCCTTGTTAAACATGTGTTATGAAAGAAAAAAAAAAAAAAGTTAATGCAGCCTATTTCTATGGAGCCAGTCACCAACCTGGATAACTGCAAAGTGACCTTCTATTGGGTGATCAAATGTACTCTTAGAAATACCACACAGTGAGAACGGGGAGTACTACACAACATATCCGAAAACCATTATTGAAATATAACTATGAAAATAAAATGGGCATATAATGATAAGGGCTAGTTCGTAGAAGGTTATATGACGCGGACACCCTTGGAGTACTACACAACATATACACTATAATATATGATAATAAGGGGGAGTAGTTTCCTATGGTTATAGGACGCGGACGTCTTTTAGAACACCTAATATATGAAAATAAAAAGGGGGGTAATTTCCTATGGTCACAGGACGCGGACGTCGTAGAGAACACCTAGTATATGAAAATAAAAAGAAGTAGCTTCCTATGGTCATAGGACGTGGACGTCGTAGAGAACACCCCCAACCAACATGATGTACTACTACTATTAAGAAAAAAGTACGGGAAAAAAGTACGAAAAAAATGTACGGGAAAAAAAGTACGAGAACAAAATTACGGGTGGAAAAATTACGGGATAAAAATACGGGGGAAAGTACGGGACCAAAATTGAGGGAAAAAGTCACATGACTGCCGGTGACGTCACTTCCGGTAGCTCCTCGTCGCTCCTCCGCAAATGCTAACTGAAAACCTCTTATATACTACTGACTTCCTATTGTATGTCTGATTCTTTTTGGATGACACGTTTCTAACAACACTTTTAGTAGGTTGAAGTTGGTATCCTTCCATGAATGCGAAGTCGGTAATCATGTTGACTAGTGTTTGTGCCTCATCTGGTATGTTGCTAATCAGGGCTATATCGTCAGCACATGCGGTGTTACTAACGCTGATGTTACCGATTTGTAAGCCCAATCCTGATGCTTCCAATCTGTCCGAAAGTGGATTCATAAAAGAATTATAAAGATCGGTACTCAAAATTCTCCCTGTCGTACACCTTGATTGACATTAAACGGTTCAGAAATATTTCCATCCCATCTTACCGAACTTTTGGCATTTTCATGCAAGCTTTTAATTATAGTCTAGTGTCAATTGTCGATTCCTGCCAGAAAAACTCTCCTGAGCAAGTGACTATGGACGACAGTATCAAATTCCGCTTTTGCATCAAGAAGGATTAGTTGGAAATCGATGTTGTTGTCCTTTGCCTCTCTATAACACTGCTCTACAATAAGTGCTGAATTCATTGGAGAAGATCCAGTGGTGAAACCTCGTTGGGCTCTGTTTTGAGTCTTAAGCACTAGCTTTTGAGATCTGTTTCTAATAATGGTCTCGATGATTTTACTTATCACTGGAAGTACCGCTATACCTCTATAAGTTGATGCTTGCTGTGTTGTTCCTTTTTTTTTGTACACTGGCCCATTTTCAAAATTTCAGGTATTTTCTCACATTCTAAAATAATGTTGATAAATAGGGTAAGAAGTTCACTTCCTGCGAAGATGATATGCTCAATTGTGATACCATGGAAGTCAGCTGATTTTCCTTTATTTATGGATGTTATTGCCTTGGTTATTTCGTCCGCACTCATTGCCGTAACATTTCTGTTTCGTGCAAGTTCATCTAGGGTTTCAATATCTTCCTCTACCATGTTGTGGTATGGCAAGTAAATCTTGCCTTTCAGGCTGAATGTTATTAATTTGCGGAAGTGGTCCTGAAATGCTTTGACCACCTTTTCCTCCTCTTTATAGTCATTACCGTTAGCACTGAGCTCTGTAATTGTGTCTGTACCTTTCTTTCTGTTGATTCGTACTAATATATGGAATAGTTTCATGTCTTTGGCTTTAGTCTCCATAATGAGCTCCTTTTCTTTATTTCTTTGTTTTGCTTGTTCTATGCGGATTGTCTTCCTTAGATGCCTTGTTGCCTTCTTTTTCTCTTGTAAGTGTACGTTTACAGCTTCTGATGGTTCTCCATTATCTCTCCAGATTTTATATTTTGATCTTGAGTTTGAGATTGCTGTTTTAATTTCGTTTGTCCATACCTTCAATTTTGGCTTCGCTTTGCAAATAGCTTTGTTTGATGATGAAGTTATCGCTGCTGATTTCATGATTTCACAAATTTTAAGTATATTCTCTCCAATTGGTATATCTCCTGTTACTAGTTTGTGTTTAATGCTGCTGATATTTTCTTTCAGAATTACCTCATACCATTCCTTGTCGAATTTTTCCCATTTTACCTTTCGTAATTCCAGGTTCGTTATCCTTTTGTCTCATCGATTGCAAGGAGTATTCAAAATCTATAGACAATTTTATCGGATGGTGATCGGAGGTGTTTTCTGGAAGATTTTGCAAGACTGTTTTCTTTGAGTATGCTCCTTCTTTGAGGTTATGCAAAGCATAGTCTATTTCTGAGGTTTCTTGTCCCATGGAGTTTACAAAAGTTTTTGAAGAGTTATTATAGGCAAGTTGTGTTTCTCTAATAAAGTCCAGTAGGAATTGGTTCCGTTTGTTACTGATTGGGTTATTTAAATCCTCATTCATATCTCCTCCTATAACTATTGTATGGGAGTCCCTATCCTTTTGATTTAGTTCGTACAACTGATCTACACAATCATGATACTCTATTTGATGATTTTTGCTCCCTTTTCCTGGCAGATAAACTGATATTAAATGAAGGCGGTCACCTGCCTTTCCTTGTATTTCGACGGCTTGTATTTTCTCTGAACCATCCTGTATGGGCCAGACAAGGTGATCAATTTCATTTTTCCAGATAACAGCTACTCCTCCGTATCCGCGGGGCATACTAATGGGTAATAGTGGGTCATTGATATCAACTCCTTTTGCTGCATAGTTTATTTGACTATGGAGCTCTCCGATAAAATGGACTTGAGCCTGAAATAGCCAGTGTTCCTGGATGAGTATGACGTCATTTTTTATGAAGAGCTTATGTAGAACTGGGCCACAGGTTTTAATGTTTTTGCAATTGTATGATATGATACGCAGGCTGGTATTCATTCTTTTCTCAACGTCTGAGCTTGGTATTACATTCGTTGTGTGTAGAGGCTTGGATAGTCTAAAACATTATGTGGTTGGTAGTGCATACATGTACTTCTATTTCCTAACATATGTTAGTGTCAGATTCATGGATGCCTAGTTGAATATGATGTGCCGTTTGCAGATTTATTCTTTCTGATGTACGAATTTGGTGGTTATGTACGTGTTGAGTAGGATATGCAGAAGAGACGTCCATGGATGAGAGTGGCGGTTGATGATTTATAGCGTTGTTTCTCTGTACCTGAACGGGTTTAGGAGCATAGGCAAGTGGTTGCCCAGTGAGTCGCTGGACATTGGGTATTGCACTGCATGTATGCATTTTCCCTATAACCAGCTCGACGTTGATTGTCATCCTCTGTGTTTGAGCATGCTCGGTACTGTCAGGTTGATCTTTGAAGAGTTTAATTTCATCTACTTGCCTATCCATTTCGTCGAGAACCACGTTGGTTAGTTTCAAATGCATTTCAGCAACTCGGCTGTCAATTTGCTGGTTCATTTTTCCATATACGTTCAACTCATGCGTTTGGGTAGTAGGGACATGTGACTTGGGGTCATTTGTTATTATTAAGTCATCATTGGCCTGAATCCGACTTTTGAGCAGTTTTACGGTTTGCTCATGTTCAAAATTTTGAGCTTCAAGTTGCTGACATCTAGATTCCAGTAATATTCTATTGTTATCGAGTTCAAATAGAGATTTTTCCTTCATTGTCATCTGCTCCTCTTGTTTCCTGAGATTGGTTTCCCTAGTTCTTATTTCGCTGAGCTTGGTTTTTGGTTCGTCTGCAGTTTTGTTTCTAGTTGTCTCATCTCTTTTTGTTTTCCAAGGTTTAGGTATGGGTTTACTGCTGGTTTGAATATCCTCACTAGGTTGTTTAACTAGGGTTTCTTCTGTGTCCGTTGTATGGTCCAATACAGAAAACATAGTTGCGTCATTTATTGTTCTTTTTGACTGGTTTATGCTCTCATTGTTAGCTACGCATGCCACACAAGTATATAGTTCATCTAATTCTATCAGGCATTTTTTATGGCAAAGGCTACTACATATACAACATATTTGTCCATCCGTTCAATTACCATGTTATCTCAAATAACACATTCGTAGAAATCGTCTGATAGTGAATTTGATATTGTGTTGGTAAAGGTCAATTCCTCATCCAGGAGCTCTTGTGCATGATCTTGTGCGGTGGGTTTTACCACAATTGGCCCCTTGATTGCCAAATTAACACTCCCTCGTTGCTCCATGCAGTTTGCATTGATATTGATCGTCTGATTTGGAGTTTTCAATTTCGTTGATCTCTTGGTCGGTTAGTTTTTGGCATTTGTAGTGTACCCAGTGTTGCCCAGCAGTACAATATGTGCTCCTCGTTCTGCATTTCTTGTTGCATTTTGGGCAAGTGGCGTCACCAGTTTCAACAGTTTCATGATTATTATTTATTTTATTGATGTCAACGTTGTTTAGTAAGTGTTCTAATTGATGATCAAGATCTCTGTTTAGTTGATCTATGTTTAATTTCTTGATTCCGTCCTCTCTTAAACTGTCAATGATTATCCTACGTATTGCTACAATGTCGTTAGATACAAAATAGTTTGCGCCTGTGCCATTAATCATTAGTCGGCTGGTTGTTGTATATTTGTTGATGGTATAGTTTGCCTCTTGGCGTTTGACTTTGATGGTATACTGCACAGAGGCTGTTCGAGTTTTATCGTCCACTTTCCTTATATGTGATTGACCATCTAGTCGCTCAAAAATATTTATTGTTGCTAATTTCAAAAGTTCGAAGGTAACAGCATCTACTGTCATAACAATTACTCCTTCTTTAAATATATACTCAATATTCTGCTCTCTTTGTGTGGCTTCTAATTTCTTGCTCAGCACTTTGTTTACATTCAGTATATAGTTACTTTCTACAGATGATTGTGAATCTCAAAGCACAGATATAACCCTTTAAACTTGGAAAAACTGAAAATTCTTCAGAGTGAAATACCACAACCGCCTTCACCAATGGCATGCGCAAAGAACATAATCAATGTTACTTGTATATTTGTTTTTCGTTCCAGTTGAAAATTGATGTCTTCTGGTAGCCAGTACTGATAACGACAGACAGTTAAAATTATGTATCTCTTTGGGGTCGTGAGACATTTATTTAATTACTTTTGCAGATGGTTGATAAGAGAATGATATTCAGTCTTTTTGTTTCTTTCATATTATAAGCAGTGATTGTGTCGCACGTTAATAATTTTCCAACCATCTCCCTTATCAACCAGCCTTCATTTCGCATGTGAGGGGTTATCTCAGCGCCATCAAGCCCGTTCCTTGCATTTTAACACTGGTCAGTCTTGTATAATGGCATTTTATCCCCCAAGTTCTATTCAACTTAATGTTTAATCAATGAAATCTAACATTTCATTACATTACAAATTGATAGTAGAGAACCCGTCGAGTTTCTGTCAACCACTGTTTCACAGGCAGCAATTGTCTTACAACAGTCGTCAGAGTACTCGACGGGACAAGAATTCTCACATTTAACAGTGGAAACACGTCGAGTTTATGTCAACCACCGCTTCGCAGACAGCAATTGTCTTACAACAGCTGTCAGAGCACTCAACGGGACAAAAATTCTCACATTTAACAGTAGAAATCCGTCGAGTTTCTGTCAACCAATGTTTCGCAGGCAGTGATTGTCATACAACAGCCATCAGAACACTCGACGGGACAAGCATCTTTTGTTTCACAAACTAACCGGGATGATTCCCTAAGGGCAATGTAAGATAGTATATGTGAATAAATGTATAACTGATCATATTTCTCTCTCAGTCTTACGTAGTCAGTCTGACGTAATAATTGGTATTTGCTGCACTCTGACATAGCACGGTAACTTCCCCTTTTTACATTTTACAGATTAGATTAATTAATTCTTGTCAACGTGAATGCTACCCTGCGATAGCATCACTACCCCTTTAAAGACAGCTGATAAGAGATGGGTCATTAACATACATTCAGGTTAATTAAACTGATTATAAATTGCCAAATAGACGATGGTGAAAGTAACACATACAGAGTACCTGCCCGTCATTTCCCAGTAGGAACCAAGCTTTACAGGAATGATGTTTAGAAGATCCTTTTAAAAAAATGCTCTTTTCATTACGATCAGACAAAAAGCATTGCTGATATATGGCATTTTTGTTTCTGATTGACCAATATACAAAACATGTTTTCCTTTGAAACTATTATGCCAGTGTGAACCAAACCTTGCAGGAATGATGGTTGGAAAGTTCTTTATTGTTGACACGATGTGGTCATATGCTGAGTGCGTGCACCCCTGCATTTATTTTTGATAATGTAATTGCAAAGATTACCATCTGATCTAATTTTTTAAAGCACTGCTTGAACCAATAGTTTCATGATACTCCACAATAAGTTCGAGGTAAATATTTCTCTGAGCAATCTTTTTGCAATAATTATTTACAGAATCCATTTGTTGAGCGCTTTCCTGAACATGTCCAGATCCTAGTTAGATAAAAGCTTGGGCTTATAGTATTTACCGCCACTTTAAACATATTTCAGCTATTGTGGTGGTAAGTTTTATTGGTGGAGGAAACCGGAGTACCCGGAGAAAACCACCGACATGTTGCAAGTCACTGACATACTTTATCACATAATGTTGTATCGTGTACTCCTCGCCATGAACGGGTTCAAACCCACAACCATAGCGGTGATAGGCATCGATTGCACAGGTAGTTGGAAATTCAACTACCATACGATCCCTCCTATTTAGATTAATTTCTTGCAGATTATAATATATCTGATGAAGGATGCAATTGTTTTAATATTCTTTCTGGTAAAGTTGTGCAGCTGCATGTTATCAATTATATCCTTGAGTGTACCTGATGAAGGTAATTCCAGAAAGGTATCATGTTCACTAAATCTAATATCTACGTTTTTACTACCAGATTTTTAATATATAAAATGTATAATACAAAAATATAATACAATTTATAAAATAATATAAAATATCACAGCAAATATACAATGATTAAAGGTAAAATGTTGTTTATTTTGGTGATTTGTTTGTGCAGATATTTTTTACAAGGAATACATTAAAAACATAAATTAACACTAATTTTCGAGTTTTAAAGTAAAAAGTCCATCCATTCACTTTTATTTTCATAAAAACACATCTCGAACATATATTCCTGTCTGTACGACAAAAATGTCTGCTGATGGAAAACCTGCATGCAGTCGTACAATAATTTTAACTGATTCTTCCAGAAAACAAAATAGGACAGAAGTTTTGGGGAATTATTCTAAAGCAAGAATTAACATAGGCCACCAACATGACCGTTGGATGGAATTGAAGGAAGCGTTGAGAGTTCAAACTGCTGAAGTGTAAACATCAATGCCATTGCGCATGTAGTTTGAAAAATGGAACATGCATAATTAATGATGCTGGGAGACAGCTGCACACAAAAAACAATGAAAATGCTTGTTTTATACTCATGTATTGAATATTAACTTTCAAAGCAAAAAAAAACTTTCAAAACAATTAACAAAGTCAACAACATTATACCTTTAACATACTGATATAAATACATTGGTTCAAATAAGAAAATAAACATTATGTAATTTAAATCTTACACACAACAGATACATGTTTCAACATTTTAAAGGAAGTTATGTTTTGCATTGAAATAACTGAAGGTGCATTGATATATAAAATGGTTCATTATGTAGATTTTGTTGGGGTATTTTGCACGAGAAATAGTCTGCTCAAAATGTTATTTCTCATACGTCCCCTGCCTTGGGCGTTCCCCTGGACCAAGTTTAATTATTCAACATTTTAACATGGAAAATTATTTATAAAGGAGAAATTTCACACAAAAAAACAGGACTTTGCAAACTTCATTGAAGGTGTCTAGAAAGGCCTAGAATGCAGGATTGTGCACCATTTTACCCAGAGCTTCTGGGGGTCTTGAGCTGCCGAATAGACACCTCGCTTTGCGATGTTTGCAAGTAGTTTCGAGTCTTTTACTCCTATTTTCTACAATTTAAGGTTGGTATCTCTGTATGGACGGCTTCTGTGTAACATTCATATTCAAGGACCAACACAGAATCACAATTCGGATGGATAAAACAGAACTAGTCGAGCACAAAAGAAAAAAGTTAATTAATATAACATTTAAATCGTTAATAAACATAAAAAAAACTGTTATTTAATTTATCACACACAATTCTGTACAAATGAGTCAAACGAAGGCTTTAGAGTTCCATATAATTCTTCACACTACAATTTTATTGGTTAATGAAATATACTCCCCATTATCCACTATTGCTCGAATAACAAAAAACAAATTCAGGTTTGATTGCTGTTTATACTTTTCTGGTATAGATACTTCCATGAAATCATTTAAAGTCTCTTGCCGCTGAATGATATCCGCGCCCCCCAAGTTCATACCAACTGAGACTTCGTACACCAGTACAAAAATATAATAAAATTTATATAAAAATATAAAATATCACAGCAAATATACAATGATTAAAGGTAAAATGTTGTTTATTTTGGTGATTTTTTTTCCCAGATATTTTTTACACGGAATCCATTAAAACATAAATTAACACTAATTATCGAGTTTTAAAGTAAAAAGTCCATCCATTCGCTTTTATTTTCATAAAAACACATCTCGAATATAAATTCCTGTCTCTACGACAAAAATTTCTGCTGATGGAAAACATGCATGCGGTCGTACAAGAATTTTAACTGATTCTTCCAGAAAAAGAATAAGGACAGAAGTTTTGGGGAATTATAATAAAACAAGAATTAACATAGGCCACCAACATGTTCAAAGTGCTGAAGTGTAAACATCAATGTCATTGCGCATGTAGTTTGGAAATTGGAACATGCATAATTAATGATGCTGGGAGACAGCTACACACAAAAAACAATGAAAATGCTTGTTTTATACTCATGTAGTATTGAATATTAACTTTCAATTCAAAACAAACTTTCAAAACAATTAACAAAGTCAACAGCATTATACCTTTAACATACTGATATAAATACATTGGTTCAAATAAGAAAATAAACATGATGTAATGTAAATCTTACACACAACAGATACATGTTTTAATATTTTAAAGGAAGTTATGTTTTGCATTGAAATAACTGAAGGTGCATTGATATATAATATGGTCCATTATGTAGATTTTGGTGGGGTATTTTGCACGAGAAATAGTCTGCTCAAAATGTTATTTCTCATACGTCTCCTGCCTTGGGCGTTCCCCTGGACCAAGTGTAATTATTCAACATTTTAACATGGAAAATTATTTATAAAGGAGAAATTTCACACAAAAAAACAGGACTTTGCAAACTTCATTGAAGGTGTCTAGAAAGGCCTAGAATGCAGGATTTTGTACCATTTTACCCAGAGCTTCTGGGGGTCTTGCGCTACCGAATAGACACCTCGCTTTGCGAGGTGTGCAAGTAGCTTCGAGTCTTTTACTCCTATTTTCTACAATTTAAGGTTGGTATCTCTGTATGGACGGCTTCTGTGTAACATTCATATTCAAGGACCAACACAGAATCACAATTTGGATGGATAAAGCAGAACTAGTCAAGCACAAAAGAAAAAAAGTTAATTAATATAACATTTAAATTGTTAATAAACATAAAAAAAACTGTTATTTAATTTATCACACACAATTCTGTACAAATGAGTCAAACGAAGGCTTTAGAGTTCCATATAATTCTTCACACTACAATTTTATTGGTTAATGAAATATACTCCCCATTATCCACTATTGCTCGAATAACAAAAACAAATTCAGGTTTGATTGCTGTTTATACTTTTCTGGTATAGATACTTCCATGAAATCATTTAAAGTCTCTTGCCGCTGAATGATATCCGCGCCCCCCAAGTTCATACCAACTGAGACTTCGTACACCAGTACAAAAATATAATAAAATTTATATAAAAATATAAAATATCACAGCAAATATACAATGATTAAAGGTAAAATGTTGTTTATTTTGGTGATTTTTTTTCCCAGATATTTTTTACACGGAATACATTAAAACATAAATTAACACTAATTATCGAGTTTTAAAGTAAAAAGTCCATCCATTCGCTTTTATTTTCATAAAAACACATCTCGAATATAAATTCCTGTCTCTACGACAAAAATTTCTGCTGATGGAAAACATGCATGCGGTCGTACAAGAATTTTAACTGATTCTTCCAGAAAAAGAATAAGGACAGAAGTTTTGGGGAATTATAATAAAACAAGAATTAACATAGGCCACCAACATGTTCAAAGTGCTGAAGTGTAAACATCAATGTCATTGCGCATGTAGTTTGGAAATTGGAACATGCATAATTAATGATGCTGGGAGACAGCTACACACAAAAAACAATGAAAATGCTTGTTTTATACTCATGTAGTATTGAATATTAACTTTCAATTCAAAACAAACTTTCAAAACAATTAACAAAGTCAACAGCATTATACCTTTAACATACTGATATAAATACATTGGTTCAAATAAGAAAATAAACATGATGTAATGTAAATCTTACACACAACAGATACATGTTTCAATATTTTAAAGGAAGTTATGTTTTGCATTGAAATAACTGAAGGTGCATTGATATATAATATGGTTCATTATGTAGATTTTGGTGGGGTATTTTGCACGAGAAATAGTCTGCTCAAAATGTTATTTCTCATACGTCTCCTGCATTGGGCGTTCCCCTGGACCAAATGTAATTATTCAACATTTTAACATGGAAAATTATTTATAAAGGAGAAATTTCACACCAAAAAAATGGACTTTGCAAACTTTATTGAAGGTGTCTGGAAAGGCCTAGAATGCAGGATTTTGCACCATTTTACCCAGAGCTTCTGGGGGTCTTGAGCTGCCGAATAGACACCTCGCTTTGCGAGATTTGCAAGTAGTTTCGAGTCTTTTACTCCTATTTTCTACAATTTAAGGTTGGTATCTCTGTATGGACGGCTTCTGTGTAACATTCATATTCAAGGACCAACACAGAATCACAATTCGGATTGATAAAACAGAACTAGTCGAGCACAAAAGAAAAACGTTAATTAATATAACATTTAAATCGTTAATAAACATAAAAAAAACTGTTATTTAATTTATCACACACAATTCTGTACAAATGAGTCAAACGAAGGCTTTAGAGTTCCATATAATTCTTCACACTACAATTTTATTGGTTAATGAAAGATACTCCCCATTATCCGCTATTGCTCGAATAACAAAAATAAATTCAGGTTTGATTGTTGTTTATACTTTTCTGGTATAGATACTTCCATGAAATCATTTAAAGTCTCTTGCCACTGAATGATATCCGCGCCCCTTAATTTCGTACCAACTGCGACTTCGCACACCAGTACACAAATATAAAAACATTTATAAAATAATATAAAATATCACAGCAAATATACAATGATTAAAGGTAAAATGTTGTTTATTTTGGTGATTTGTTTGTGCAGATATTGTTTACAAGGAATACATTAAAAACATAAATTTACACTAATTTTCGAGTTTTAAAGTAAAAAGTCCATCCATTCACTTTTATTTTCATAAAAACACATCTCGAACATATATTCCTGTCTGTACGACAAAAATGTCTGCTGATGGAAAACCTGCATGCAGTCGTACAATAATTTTAGCTGATTCTTCCAGAAAACAAAATAGGACAGAAGTTTTGGGGAATTATTCTAAAACAAGAATTAACATAGGCCACAAACATGACCGTTGGATGGAATTGAAGGAAGCGTTGAGAGTTCAAACTGCTGAAGGGTAAACATCAATGTCATTGCGCATGTAGTTTGGAAATTGGAACATGCATAATTAATGATGCTGGGAGACAGCTACACACAAAAAACAATGAAAATGCTTGTTTTATACTCATGTATTGAAATTAACTTTCAACGCAAAAAAAACTTTCAAAACAATTAACAACCTCAACAACATTGTACCTTTAACATACTGATATAAATGCATTGGTTCAAATAAGAAAATAAACATGATGTAATGTAAATCTTACACACAACAGATGCATGTTTTAATATTTTAAAGGAAGTTATGTTTTGCATTGAAATAACTGAAGGTGCATTGATATATAATATGGTCCATTATGTAGATTTTCTTGGGGTATTTTGCACGAGAAATAGTCTGCTCAAAATTTTATTTCTCATACGGTCCTCTGCCTTGGGCGTTCCCCTGGACCAAGTGTAATTATTCAACATTTTAACATGGAAAACCATTTATAAAGGAGAAATTTCACACACAAAAAAGGACTCTGCGAGCTTCATTGTAGGTGTCTAGAAAGGCCCAGAATGCAGGATTTTGCACCATTTTACCCAGAGCTTCTGGGGGCCTTTAGCGGCCGAATAGAAACCTCGCTTTGCGAGGTGTGGAAGTAGCTTCGAAACTTTTACTCCTATTTTCTGCAATTTAAGGTTGGAATCTCTGTATGGACGGCTTCTGTGTAACATTCATATTCAAGGACCAACACAGAATCACAATTTGGATGGATAAAACAGGACTAGTCAAGCACAAAAGAAAAAAAGTTAATTAATATAACATTTAAATTGTTAATAAACATAAAAAAAAACTGTTACTTAATTTATCACACACAATTCTGTACAAATGAGTCAAACGAAGGCTTTAGAGTTCCATATAATTCTTCACACTACAATTTTATTGGTTAAGGAAATATACTCCCCATTATCTGCTTTTGCTCGAATAACAAAAAACAAATTCAGGTTTGATTGCTGGTTATAATTTTCTGGTATAAATACTTCCATGAAATCATTTAAAGTCTCTTGCCACTGAATGATATCCCCCCCCCCCCCCTAATTTCGTACCAACTGAGACTTCGTACACCAGTACAAAAATATAATAAAATTCATAAAATAATAAAAAATATCACAGCAAATATACAATGATTAAAGGTAAAATGTTGTTTATTTTGGTGATTTTTTTTGCCCAGATGTTTTATACTCATGTATTGAATATTAACTTTCAAAGCAAAAAAAACTTTCAAACAATTAACAAAGTCAACAACATTATACCTTTAACATACTGATATAAATACATTGGTTCAAATAAGAAAATAAACATGATGTAATGTAAATATTACACACAACAGATACATGTTTCAATATTTTAAAGGAAGTTGTGTTTTGCATTGAAATAACTGAAGGTGCATTGATAAATAATATGGTCAATTATGTCGATTTTGCAAGAAATGTAATTATTGAAATAAATAATGTAATTATGAAAATAAAATGGCGGGGAAGGGGCAGATAACCAGTAAAAGGGCTAATTCGTAGAAAATAATAAGGTTATAGGACGCGGATAATGAAAATAAAATGGCGAGAAAGGAAAATCCCGTGGAAGCGACGACCATTGTACTGAACGTTGTGATATTACTTATTAAACATGTCTTATGAAAAACAAAATTAAATGCGAAAAAAAAAGTAGTATATGGGGACGGACAAAGTAGTATTTGAGGAGGATCGAGGGAAATCGGACCATTGCGCATCCTTGACCGGAAGTAACCGGAAGAGGCCCTGTCCGGAAGACACATTACTTTTTTTTTTCGTACTATTTTCCCGTACTTTTTTTCCCGTACTTGTTTCCCCCGTACTTTTTCCTCCCGTACAATTTTCCCTTACTTTTTTCCTACCGTACTTTTTTCCCGTCCTTTTTGTTCCCGTAATTTTGTTCCCGTATTTTTGTGTTCGTTCTTTTTTCTTAGTAGTAGTATAAAATGTTGGTTGGGGATGTTCTCTACGATGTCCGCGTCCTATAACCATAGGAAATTACACCCTTTTTTTATATTTTCATATATTAGGTGTTCTCTGCGACGTCCGCGTCCTCTACCCATAGGAAACTACCCCCTTTTATATTCATATATTATGGTTTATATGTTGTGTAGAGCTGCAAGGGTGTCCGCGTCCAATAACAATCAGACATGAGCACAACTAAACATGAACAAAATTAAACATGAACACAAATTAAACATGTGCACAATTAAACATGAGCACAATTAAACATGAACAAAATTAAACATGACCGAAATTAAACATGTGCACAATTAAGCATGAATAAAATTAAACATGACCGAAATTAAACATGTGCACAATTAAACATGAAAAAAATTGAACATGAGCACAAATTAAATATATGCACAATTAAACATTAACACTTGATATTTTTTCAATGAAATGTAATATCAATACACCCTGTTTGACAATTATAAACCCTGTTTATCCTAAGTTTTAGAGAAAACTGAATTGATATTTACTGTCGATATTTTACATTTTTTGTTCTCATACAAAATCCCATTTTACATGATACTTCAAATTTTGCTTCCCCATCAGCGTATTAGCTGGTGTAGTATTAATCCTATAATAACTGGTCATGCCTCACGTAAAACTTGTTGTCGAATGATAATCAGAGAAGATTCGCTATGAATATTATAATAAAACTGATTTATCTGTTTTGTGCATATCTCCTTTTACTTAAAAGTTAAATATGTTTTTCTATTTATTTTAGTCCAACATTTAAACCAATTTGAAGAGAAAATACCTAAATGAAAAAAAATAATGCACAAACTGAATTTACATTATGAAATTTGTATGAGCAATATACCTTTTGCATATGTCCGATTTGATTCTAAAATTAACCACTTTAATCACTTTTATACGAGTTATTTCCCTTTTAACAGATAAAATTGTGCCCGATCTAGCATGTACGGTGACAAGGCCAATAATTTGAGAATAATTTACTCATAATTAGATATTTGAACCTTGTAAACAATCAGATGATAATGTTATATGAAAAAGAAATTTCACAAATTGTTACAACAATAAAATCTTAAAAAGATATGGTGGGGAGGGAAATATATCCTATTTTCACTTAACTTTGTAAAAAAGGGGTCTCTTTTGCCAGCCTTAAAGGGAAATAATCCTATGAACACGTATAGTTATAGAATGAAAGTCGGAAACGTGCAGATTGGTCTATTCTGTCAGCTGACATAATCAAAATAATCAACAGAGAAGTTCAAGTAACATATCATTTCAAAACTGCATCTTGACTTTACTACGCCTCAGGCATTGGATTATGTATAAGGTTCAATATCGACATGCGAATGTCCGCTCCGAACTAAACGTTTTTGGATCTCCGGACAATCATGGTTGTGGATATGCACGTCTAGTTCAGATCCGACAGGCGTTAGAGAACCATCATAATGAACGTCTTTACCTCTAAATGAAGCGATTGACTGTGTAGAGTTTCTACTTTCTTTATCATTTTCTGAATGGTAGCTTCGCATTTTTGTATCCGGTGTTTTTTCTGACTTAAATAAGTCTGGTTCGGAGCCTAATTTCATTGCTGTCTGTTTTTTAATTGTTTTTTTTATTACCCTGCTTAACCGCTTGCTTAATCTTAAAGAATATCCGAAAGGCGTGTCGGTGTTTAGTAGCCTCGTTTTGAGTTGTGGACGCCTTCGCATTCTCGGCGGTTGCCGATCCATCCTTCCTGGTGAT
The DNA here is from genome assembly GCA_963383655.1 of Bathymodiolus septemdierum. Lineage (NCBI taxonomy): Eukaryota > Metazoa > Mollusca > Bivalvia > Mytilida > Modiolidae > Bathymodiolus > Bathymodiolus septemdierum. Next base: position 4,554,591 of record OY726528.1, read on the forward strand.
AAATTATAATTCAATGATGAATGATCTGACCTCATAGTTCCGTCTATTCTTGGTCTTTCAGGTTGTTCCTTCATTGTTTTCTCCATCACTGCTCGGTCTTCTTCGGAAGCGTACATTGTTTGTAGAGAGTGAATTTTTAAAAAGTAACGACTATAAATTTTGTTTTGTTTTGTTACTGGGTCAAAGCCAGTAATTTCTCTTTTTGTTCCCGGAGAGCCGAAAATCCGTCGAATACACGGCAAACAAAACAGGTCCTCCATGAAGAGAATGACCGAAAGCTGTTGAAGCCGCCATTGTGAATATCTGTTTTGTAGAACGACAGCGCATGTCTGTGACATCATCGCAATAAGAGAATTAATCAAAAGTACATATGTAAGAATTACGAAAATAACATAAAGGGTTACTGCTAAACCTGGTATCCTTGCTTGATATAAGAATTCAATATCTCCTAATCCTAACATTAGCTTGAACATAGTCATCATAGTTCCACCAAAACTGCCAAAACTCTCATCAATGGCCGATGCATAGTCAGCAGACTGTTGCTGCTGCGATTCAACTTTTCCTACGAAGACGGCGTACATCCCCGCCGTGAACGCAGATAACATAAATGATATTATGACGGCACATCGAAGTAGATCACCGATAACTACTCTGCGTATCATCTCCGTGAAGAAACTAAATAATCTAACAGCTCGCAAGAAGAACACAGCAAACCACCAACCAGCAATAATCGCTATTATCAGAGCAATGTTGTCGTGGGTTACGCTCACTTGTGTCATGAAGAAATCAACCAACAAACAAATAGAAAATACAAAGAGAAAGCATACATATCCTATGTTATGGAGTGTGTATCGCATAGCGTTAGGACGTCGAACTTTCGCAATAAGCAGTGAAATTACAAATAAACAATAGACGACCCCACCGAAGATGAAACTTATCCATGAAATATAGTCAACAAATGTCTCCGAAACACCAGTAACGCTAAACATGTCGGCGTTAACAGTGTTGTTTGGGTTCCATGTTATTGAAGCGTATATGTTTGATCGTATAACTATTCCAGCAGTTAAACACACAGTCATTAAGATATGACAGAATCCCCATAAAAAGTAAAGATATCTTATTTTCTTCCATTTTTCCTGAATAATGTTCTTCACCGGAATTGTCTCAATGATTCTAAATGCTGATGAATCAGAGAAATCGTAATCGAACACCATTTCCAAAATCGATTCCGTTTTCGGATAATCAAAATGGCTGCACTGAAATGCAGTACATTCTATTCTCTTCTTACTGCTTGATGGGGGAACTCCATCAGTAATTGATTTATTGCACCTCTCATTGCCTTTGTTTCTAGTCGTTAGCATTGCAACGTGTTGGTTAGCCACGGTATCTATTTCTGTGATGTCATACAGTTTAACGTCAAATAATCCGTCTTGTGTACTAACAAAAGAATATACGTTTTCCAACTTTATGATAAATTGAAATATTTCAACAACTCCTAATTTAGCGGACAGTTGCAGTGGTGTTAAATTTTCCTTATTTTCCAAAAACCAAACGTATGAATCTTCTTTTAAATATATGTCTGAATCAATACCTCGAGAACGAGGATTAATCGACTTGCCTTTTTTCAAAAAAACGTTTAAGTATTTAAACATTTCGATCACATTGTCCGTTTTATTCGGGTAAACCGCAGCATATTTCACTAAAGAGTGTAAAACAGTATCACCATAACTATTTTGTGCATGCATTTCAGCCCCGTGATCTATTAAGATATTCACTGTGTTCTCATTAAAGGTCAAAGAGGCAACACTGAGAGGTAGTTCTCCCATCATGACAGTATTCACAAAAAGGTTGCCCGTAGCCGGCGTGTGTATCATGGCTATTTTGATCCTGTTCGATGATTGTGTATTGCCGGTTTCTGCCTGATTTTCTGCCGATGACAGCAATAATTTAGTTACGTTGTTGTCTCCTTTTGTTATGGCTATATGAAGTGGTGTTTGGCCTTTATAATTACACGTTCCCCGGGCAAGCGATAATAAATCCGGACATATGTCGATGAGTCGACCAATAATCGTGTCTTTGTCATCTTCAGGCTTGTATCTCTCATCTTTATTCTTAGCATACTTCACAGCAATATGAAGCAATGTTTCACTGTTGTCCTCGCCCTCACGGTATAATTTGACCCAGTCTAATCTTTCGGGTTTTTTTTCCATGATAGTAAGTAAATCGTGTACCTTAACATTCTCGTTGTTTTTCATACACGTTGATAGTTCTTCCATAAAGAGCTTGATTTCTATATCCAACATGAGCTTGAAGTGCTTTTTATAAGTTCTGTCCATTTTATACATCTTACTTAAGACACTTCTTCCAGGTGTCTCACCTGTCACAGAATAAATAGAAAAATAGAAAAATACCAATTATACACACATAATAATTTCATTTGTATATTTATTCAAAGATGACTGTCGACGATTGCCGAGAGGCGATGACTACGAGCGGTTCTCCCCATTTTTTCTTTCGACTTGCTTTATATATATATCCTCGTCTGACAATAAGTAGGTCAGTCACTGGATAATATTTGATTATTTTTTTCATGTTTGAAAAGTAAACATTTTTTTCTTTTTATTTATGTTCCTCATCTATTCTTGCTCACATGTGTAGAGTTCCATGGAACAAAGATTGATAATAATTACACACTGACTCATATTGGTTTACTACCCTTTTTCCAAATGGCGTCCTAAAATCGGTAAAATCGGCCATTTTCTAGAAAATGGTGGAATCTGAATGATCAATCATCATATTTTCAAAGAATTTTAAAATACAATTTGCTTGGCCTACATTCCAGAAACGGTCATGAACTGTGATGACGATTATGTCAACAAACCGGAAAAATACAAATGCTTGGGGAATACCATCGATGGAAACATATTTAACAAGCATAATGATCAGGAAAAAAAGACATTAGTAAAAAGAATCTTTTTTACTTGCATGGAATTTATTCAATTCAAACTTCTCTGTTTTAATCTCATCTTATAATTTTGACCTTGAAAAGAATTCCCTCTGTGCTTATGTACGCTATGAATATACGGAATAACGTCATTGGTCTCGTGCTGCACGATAATTGTAAATCAAAACAAGTGACCGACTTTATTGCATGACCGAGCAGATGTCACGTTACGATATATGTTATGTACAAGTTGTGACTTTGTACAAGTTATCTTACAATAGTTCATGGTCGACCAAGATAACATTAAAAATCCGCTCAAAAGCAGATTCTAAGAGCAAATTACAAAATATTTGACAGCAGATAATTCTGTTTTCCCGTACAGTAATGCAAATGATATACGCGTGACCCAAGATTTGAACTCTTCCGGGGAGATTATCGCTCATGCGCACTGTCCAGTTGATAAAAAAAATGTCGGATGCAAGTAAAAATATATTCCGTGTGTACCACATAAGAATAATTGCACCAAAACAAAAATGGTTCACACGACATGAAAAAGACAGATGCCTCAATAATCATTGTCAGGAATGTGTGTGTGCTTACCTCAGCATCCATGATTGTTTATCATTACGTCACGAGGTCATGATCGGCAATCATCGGAACAAAACAACCAAAAGTTAATCAGTCTCCACAACAATGGCGAGGACGATAAACATGCACACGGATTTGCAGATTTCTAATTGTTGGGAACGTATTTCGACTTGAAACATGCATGAATAGCTTAGTAAAGGTACCGCCGTATTCCAAATTGAATTTTCGGGGAAAATATTTTTTCACCCAAAACTGGTTTAATATTACTTTAAGAAAACGACAATCGTGCGAAGCATTGCCATAATCTTGAGTTTGTACATATATCTTTTGTTTTGTTTACAATTATTGTTTCACTCCGAACTTGATCATATAAAATGTTTTTGTTTTAAATCATTCTGTTATACATGTACACATATTCACAGTGTGGGAACGGAAGTGTATAGTAAATAAACAACTACGGTATTTGTGATGGTGCATAGCGACGATCCATTGCTTGCTGGACATGTAGCGTTTGAAATATGGTAAGTTTTTTAAAATATATTTTAATTTGGAAAGATTATTGACGTATATAGCGCTATATTTGCGTTCTTAGTTTCTTTATAATCATTTCAACAAGATCTGAGATATTACTTTAACCGTGTGTAAAAGATTCAGCTGCAGATCACTAAAGCTGTCGCATTTTAATATCAAAAGATGATTTTAAACATGCATTATTATAGTCCATAAAGTAAAGTTTAACTAGACAATGCGACTATTATATACACAAATATCACTGTTATTCCATGTAAAAGTATTAAGTCAATATATGCTTGACAAATGCACAAAAGATGCCTTTAATTATAATCGGTGTCTTTATGATAAGTGTATAGTTGCTTGTTCGCATAGGACATAGTTGCTTGCGAATTTTGTGTATAAATATTTAAACTTAAAAGTTAGCTATGTTACATATATAAAACAAAAAGGCGAGTGTATCATCAGATATTGTGGTAGGCCATGTGACGAGGTCGCAGAACGAGTCTGGCCTATCAAAATATCTGATGGTGCACGAACAACTTTGTTCAATAAGGGACTTGTATCTTGCGATGTCAATCAGATCTCCCGCGGAAACGCCCTCCTAGTTGGAGGGAAATCTTCATCATCTGCACGAGCCGCGTCAGATGAGAAAACGTTTTTGAAAGGTGAACAGAAAGCTTAATTTGGATGACTAAAAATATGAATCCTTCGGAGGACTTAACGCTTTCAAAATTTTGTGAAAGAATCGAAAGTGACAATAAAAATTTGTGCATAACACACAGGAAATTAAAACCATTGATTTTTATGATTTGGACTTTCTTTCACAGGATAATAGTCTTAAAAAAACGATTTTGATTTTTTTTTTCGTGTGAAATCGACGACGCCACGCTATCACAGTTCGTTTTATAGAGTTTTGTTATCGCTTGTCGTCCGTCATTTTTGAGTGTCCGTCATTTTAAACAGTTTTATCATCCCTTGTGTTGTTCGTCATTTTAATTGCCCAAATTGTCAAAGTTTGGGACGGGGGCATCAGTGTTTCACAAACGCATCTTTTTCGGTTTTGAAATCCTTTTGCATCCGTCATTTTTTTATTTTTTTATTTTGCTGTTTGAGTGAGAGTATGTAAGCTTTATGATGATATCTTGTATATTTTGGATTGGACCGAGGAATAGTTGAGTATTTTATTTGAATTATGCCGTTCATATATATGCAAAATAACTTGTATGTGTATATTTTTGCAGACTATTTTATATGCACACAAGTCGAGCAAAGGTGTACCCTTCAAAGGAATTGGAGCATGGTTTAAGACCCAAATAGTCAGATTAGCCAGTATATAATACCTACAAAAGTTTCCACTATTCAGCCAAGGTATGATATACTATATATTTACAAATCATGTCCAGTAGACAGACAGTAAGTTTTGATTGATTGATTGATTTTTGGTGTTTTAACGCCAATTTCAACAATATTTCAGCTATATCATGGCGGCCAGTTTTAGTGGTGGATGAAGCCGCAGTACCCGGAAAAAACCACCGATCATGGGCAAGCAACTGGTAAACTTTATCACATGCGGCTCCGAGTCGAGTGCACCCTTTTGTAATTAACAAAGCCGGGCTTGAACGTCGTATTGGTGATAGGCTTGTATGAGCTGTTAGATCCAGCGACCTAACTCATTGAGCCATCCGGGCCCCTTATAAGTTAATAAAAAGTAAAAACCTGTTGATGTAAATCAAGCAAAGAAGGAACGAGTATGCAAAGGGAAAAGAAACGTATAATTTTGTAGACACCAGGGTATGTAATAGTTATTACAAACTTATCAGCACATTAACCCACCATTTCTTTAGAAATGCCTGTACCAAGTCAGGGTCATTACGGTTTTCACAGTTTTCCGGTTGTTGACTGAATTTGTCTGTTTATATAATTATGAGTTTTGACTTTCCCTTTGTAAGATTGTTCGGAGTTCGGTAATTTTGTTATTACCCTTATTTATTATTCAAAATATAATAAAATATGAATTATACACTAGAACAGGTTTTTTGGCTATTGCCTAAGTAACGGCATATTTTTACTTGACAAATACCATAGTTTTCCCCAAAGATAATGATTTTATCCTCTCGATCGTCAAATTACTGATTGCTAAACATTTGGACGCTTCAGATACACTTAGCTATGAAATTTTATTGAAAGAGAAAATCAAGCGACTATACACTGTGTTTACAAGCGACTATCCACTACATATCTGATTGCCAACAAGCACCTATACACTGCAATTCTTGCATCACTATCTTTGACCCAAACTTTCTCGGCATTGAAACAACTTACACAATTATGTCTTTGCATGTCAAAAGTATATATGAAAGGCTTTTATAAAACGTATATTTCAATATCATAACATTTTCGAATATTTTGTAAAAAGCTGTCAAACAAGACAGGCACTCAAACTTCTACTGATCGGTGGTATGTTTAGGACATTTTATCTTGCATTTGCAGCATTATTGCAGTGTTTCATGCATCAAATATACACATGGACCTTCGTAATGCAAATTAAAACTTTGGTTGCTTTGTATAGGCTAAAACCATTACAAAATCTTACCCGAGGTAATATGTTTACAGTCCTGCAAGCGATGGATCGTCGCTATACATCATCACAAATATCGAAGTTGTTTATTTACTATACATTTTCGTTCCCACACTGTGATATTTTTTCACAGCCATATTTATTAAACCTAGTCAAAACATTTTCTTTTGATAATGGTTGATATTGTATCATACAGGGTAACAATAGGGCTGTTTTATAATAAAATTTGTACAATAATACCCCCAGCAACGCTATTGTAAATGCGGCCTCAGTAGTAATGGGGGCGGACAAATTATCATTTGCGGGGGAGCAATGGGGAGCAACCGGAAGTGACATGACCGGAAGTGAGGTCAGTCACGTGACCAGAAGTGACATCACTGAAACTTTTTTGTTCCATACTTTTTTCCACGTCCTTTTTTTCTCGTACTTTTTTCCCGTACTTTTTTTTTTCGTACTTGTTTCCGTAATTGTTTCCCGTATATTCCCCCGTATTTTTTCCCAGTATTTTTTTTTTCCTACTTCTTTTCCCGTATTTGTTTTCGTACTAGTTTTTAGTACTTTTTTTCCAGTAGTTTTTTTACCCGTACATTTTTTTCCATTACTTTTTTTTTTTATTTTTTCCCGTATTTTTTTTTCCCGTATTTTTATCCCCGTACTTTTTTTTTCCTGTACTATTTTTCCGTACTTTTTCAAAAGTCGCGACGTTTGAAATCCAACGTTTTAAAATATCAGCTAGTTGTTTTTCTAGTACTTTTCTAGCGACTTCTGATTGGTTCAATTTCCAGTGATATGATTGGTTGGTACTATAAAACATCTCAAACCTCTTTTGGGTTAAATAAATTCATTTTGGTCCCTTCAGATCGCGCATGCGCGCACCCCACCCGTCCAGGGGAAGTCCTACGGGTGACGTTTGAATGGATATTCCGCAAGGAACATGAACTGTGCTATAACAACATGTACTAGAAAAACAACTAACTGATATTTTAAAACGTTGGATTTCAAACGTCGCGACTTTTGAAAAAGTACGGTAAAATAGTACAGGAAAATAAAGAAAAAGTACGGGGAATAAAGAACGGGAAAATTTTTTGAGACAAGGTAAATATCATTTACCTGGTCATATAATACATTTCTATGACTATTGTTCGAACAGTGGATTATTTTTAAGAATCTAGTTTATTCTTTTGTTCTTGAATATATCAACTTTAACCTTTTACTGTTTTAGGCTTAAAAACGTGTTAAGCATAATTTGGGACTTTCGGGTATCGAACCACTGTTGGGTTTTTCAAGTCTACTTTGACTTTCAAAACTGCTATACTCTATGATTAGTATATATGACTCTTGATAGTAAGCTTTGTTCAAAAAAATTTCAACAATTTGCTTAAAGAAGCAATTGATCAAGAGATACAAGACACGAGACAAGTATATCAGATCTGGCATAATTTATGTTCAGAACAGACGAGTATGTGAACTTTTAAAATGTATTCTCGCAATACAAAAAAAACAACCGACTGTAAGTAATAACAAATCAGACAGACCACAGGTGAACATTTGAGACAATTGAAAGACCTTGAAATATCTAAATATAAAAGAGAATCGAAAGCACGGATGCCGATAAAATGTCGTTGTTTAATTTTTGTTAATTGTGGCTTATTTAACTTTCTGGACATTAAAAAGGTAAAGATATAAAATGAAAACACTGTTGCTGATAGAAATGTATTATGTAAGAGAATACACTCCAACTTGTAGATTCTTAAAAATAGTCAACTCGTCTCGTTGATTATTTTCAAGAATCTACAGTTGGAGTGTATTCTCCACTACTTATTATTTAGTTTATTGATTGTCTGTGGGGATATTGAATCGAACCCAGGTCTACAGGGCACACCAGTCTCTCACAAAAACACATTATCTATTTTTCATGCGAATGTAAACGAAATCTGCGAAATAAATTAAGTTATATTATTGATATAGTTGAAGACTTTGATATTATATTTTTTTACTGAAACACATTTAGATAACAGTATAAGTCATGCTGACATGAGTTTGCCAGGTTTTGAGGTTCCCATTAGGAGGGACAGGAACTGTAGTGGAGGTGGTATTATTTTTTATTATAAAAGTGTTGTTAATGTTGTAGGTAGAGTGTATGTGGTTTGAACTTAGGAACTAAATTTCAATCTATACTGATCGACATAAATTACCGGTCAGTGAGACAAGCACCTGCATATTATTGGCAGTATTTTGATTTTATGCTAAAAAGAGCTCTCGACGAGAATTGTAATATTATATGTTTGGGTGATTTGAACATACATTTCGTGGCTAATATTCCTACAAATATTAGGGATATTATTATCATCAATGGTTTTGTTAACATTATTAATAAACCGACACATTTTGATAATCGTACAGGTAATAATTCTTTACTTGATCCAATTTTCATCACCGACTTGATTAGTATTATTGATAGTGACAAAATACACATTGACAGAGAGCTTAGCGATCATGATGGAACATACGTCACAATAGGTTGTGGTTTCAGTAATAATAAAAATAATAAACGTAAAATTTGGGATTATAAACGAGCAGATTATGTTTTAATGAAACAAAAAATATCCGAAGCAGACTGGGTCAATTTAGAAACTGGTGTAAGTGATATTCATGGAGCGGTCACTGCTTTTACGTCAATATTTTTGAAAATAGCTAGTACATGCATTCCGACAAGGGAGGTAATTATAAGAAATGACGACAAAGTTTGATTTGATTCCACTTTGAGAAGAGAGATACGAATACGTGATCGTTTTCGTAAAACTTTTCTTAAAGTGAAATCAGTACTAACAGAGACGAAATATAAATAACAGCGAAATAAGATAAATAATCCAAAAAAAAAACACGCCAAGAAGAAATTTTATGCAAATACAAATGAAAATTTAGATGAATTAAAATCAGTCAATGTCAAATTATATTGGAAAACCATGAATATGTTAATAAAAAATGAAAGTTCATCTAATGAGACTCCTCCTCTTTCAGATCCACAGAACGACTTTAAATTATCATACGAATCCATAGAAAAAGCAGAAATTTTAAATAAATATTTTTGTTCAATGCCAAATTTAAAGGATGAAAATAAGGTTTTACCGGATTTTAATTGTAGATGCTTGAATGTTCTCTCTGATATTGAAGTTTGTGAACAAGATGTTATAGATATAATTGCCACGTTGAATGTAGATAAGGCTGTTGTACAGGATATTCAACTACCCATCAGTTAATTGAACTTTATGATAATATTTTACTTGCATTGGATAAAAAAAACAAATAACTAGTAGATTGTATAACCTTTGCTGGTATTAGTAAAGCCTTTGCTACGCTTATATTTAAACTCGAGAAATATGGCATCAAAGGGAATCTTCTTTTCTGGTTAAAAAGTTATCTTTCAAGATGAAAACAACGAGTAGTTATTAAAGATGCATTATCAAGTACTGGGGAATTAAAGGCTGGTGTGCCCCAAGGGTCGGTCTTGGGCCCGTTGCTTTTTCTAATTTTTATAAATGACGTAGCAGACAATATGACTGGCTTTGGTAGACTATTTGCTGATGACACTTGTATTGGCCATACCGCACATAATGAAGAAAATTTACATACTTTAATAAGTACAGACTTAGAATATTTAACTGCATGGTCATATAGATGGCTTGTGAAATTCAATCCCAATAAAACAGATATTAGGATTTTTAGTACTAGTCATTTAGAAAATAATTCAAAATTTGACTTTAGCGATATTTCACTCTCTCCTGTGCATATGCGTAAACATTTAGGTGTTATTTTTAGCACTGATTGTAAGTGGACAAAGCATATTGATGTACTGATTGAAAAAGCTTCTAAGCAACCTAACATATTAAGAAAACTTAAATACAGGTTAAAAAGAAATTATCTTGAAAAAATATATTTAGTTTTCATTCGACCTATTTTGGAATATGCCTCAGAAGCTTGGGATAATTGTGGACAAAAATATTGTAATCGTCTAGAAAAAACTTTAAATAGAAGCAGCTCGTATAGTGACAGGATTATCTATATATGCTAGTTATGATTCAATCTACAAGTAAACGGGGTGGGAAACATTGAGTACAAGAAGGGAAGTTAAAAAAAACTGCTACTTTTTTTTTACAAAATTGTCAATAAGGAAGCACCCGATTATTTTTTTGAATTAGTTCCACCTTTAGTGGCCTCAAACGTTAAAATATACATGTACCTTTTAACCGTTTGTTTACCAAAATTCTTACTTTCCATGTACTATTCAAGCATGGAATTCTTTGGATCGTACTATTAGAAATCTTCCTATTTTTTCCACTTTTAAACTAAAACTTCAACAAATATTTTTAACTAAGAGGAGAAATCCGCAATATTATTATATAGGTGACCGCTTTCTCAGTGTATTACACTCTAGCATGCGAAATAAATGCAGTGCATTAAATGCAGATTTATATCATGAAAATTTAATTTTAAATTCTAATTGTTTATGTGGACATCATAATGAAAATGCAGAGCATTACTTGTTACACTGTAACAGATTTACCTTATCGCGTATTATTATGTTATTTAAAAAAAAATAAGTTGAATGTGATTGGAATTCCAGTAAATATTGATTTATTATTTTTTGGAAATGAAGCACTTGGCTGTGATGTAAATTGTTCCATATTTTTGGCAGTTCAAAAATACATTAAAGACACCCGTCGCTTTTCTATGTCATGATCATAAATATTTGTAAATTAGTCATATTTGTAACATGAAACAGGTTAATAATGAATATTCATGAAGATCATATGAACTAAAATTTAGTTTCGAGACAGCCTCATGCAATTGGATAATCGACTCGTCATATCATAAATAAGAGTTTTTAACAATAATATAAAAAAGAAATACACTTACCGAAGGTTAATAGAAGAATCCTTCTCCCTATATCTTCACATGTTAACTACCTTAATTAAGCACCCACTTTAAATACAAATCCTTTAGAAAGTTAAATGCAAATTGAATGTTCGGTGTTTTCGTGTCATTAAAATATAATGGCGTGTTCGATTAAGTATACTTTAGCTCCGATAATCCCTTTGTATGATGCTCAACATTTTTAGTTTTTGTTTGTTTTTTTCATGTCTTTACTTGATATGAAATATGTATATAATATTATATAAGTTCATTTTGTATTTATTCATGTATGTATTGCAGAAGACGTTTCTAAGTTGTAACACGTCCATTTGTTTAGTATAGAACAATAGAATATGTTTAAAGAATGATGCTATCATAAACCTCACCATCACCTTTAATTGTATTCCTTATCACGAATCAGTTCAGCATTGTATTTTCTCTAGGTAATCTAGTTACTACAGATATATTACTGATGCTATCAACAACCGTGTGAATCATTTTGTTGGTTATTAAATTTTGCTACTTGAAAAGACAAAAATATCTACAAAAGTATCTTGGGTTTTTAAGAAATGATCATTATTTCATTACATAATTATCTTGGTTTTTATCCTGACGATTTTTCTTTAAGCGTTATATTATTGAACGAAGCGCAAAAAAATCACTCTATCTGTCATATCCTTATCAACCTCTTAATTGAATTGAGGCATTACACTGGATTTTTTAATTGGACTTCATGTCAGAAAAAAGTTTGAAAATACCAAAGGGGCAATCAGAAGCCGTAAACGGAAGAAGGACAAGTCAACGCAATGACCAAAAGAAAAAAGTACAAAACACTCTACAGGCTGCCCTTCTTCGATGTACGGATTCATCCCGATTACCCATTTGGTATCTTCACACTTTTTTTGTAGATTATTGTTTGTCGTTTTTGTCATTTTTCATTTGACCATTGTGTAATTGACTGTACTTCTTCGATGTACGACTTCTGATTATCCCTTTGGTATTTATCTTAAAACTTTCATTGCTGCACAGCAAATCAGAAGATGGAATGGAAGGAATTTTGTTTGTTAGCTCCTGGTGTAGCTGAAGATCGATGTGTCGTCCAAGGCACGAATAAACAACTGAATACATACACATCATGATTATTGTCCTGATCAAGTCTTTATTGCTTTTACAACTTATAAGTTGACCTCATTTATTGTTTTATTTCCATAAAGACAATGAAAAGACATATTACGCTTTACGTATGATTAACTTTCACCTGAGTAGTATATCAGCACCGGAAGGGTGTGATGCGCACATCCGCAAACGGAAGTTGTGCGATATTCGTCCTAGTGGTGCCTTTTCACCTGAAGTGACGTCATCAAGCGTGACATGACTCCGAATGTCTTCCTTTAAAAGGGTGGCGTGTGCGCATGCGCAACCGGAAGTTACGTAATATTCGATGAAATGTCACCCCTAGGGCTTCCCCTGGGAAATGTGGGAGCGCGCATGCGCGATCAGAAGTGCCCTTTGGGTACTCTCTAGAACATCCGGGTCTTATAACCTTATCATTTTCTACGAACTAACCCTTTCACTGGTTATCTGCCCCTTTCCCGCCATTTTAATTTCATGGGGAGCGCCTTCAATAGTTGCACAACCATTTTTTCGGGTGTTTTCGGATATGTTCGAGGTATTGTGTAGTACTCCAAGTGTCTTTTCTATCACGTCCGCATTCTCACTGTGGTATTTCTACTAAATAACCTAAGAGTCAAATGAATGAAATTGTAAATTTGATTCCTACTTGCATAGTCTCTAACAAAAAAAGTATTCCAGGATGATTCTTCTCAATTCTGAAAAACAATGTATATACATGTATAAAGGGAGGAGGAGGAGGAGGATGGCGCGATGGAAGATGAAAGGGAGGAGGAGGATGAAAGGGAGGAGGAGGTAGGAAGGGTGCAGGAGGAGTGCGAGAGGGAGGGATGAGGATGGCGTGAGGGAGGATGAAAGGGGAGGAGGATTTAGGTGGAGAATAAGGGTGGGATTGAAGGTGGTGGAGGAAGAGGTAGGGAGGGATGGAGGAGGAGGGAGGGAGGGTGAGGGGGAGGAGGAGGAGGCTTCTTTGGGTGTAATTATGACTAACACAGAAATCAAGTTTCATATTTCATTGTTCACTTTACATTAAGTTCAATGTCCATTGTCCTCAGCTCTGTTTCTCAGTCTCTTTCATATAATCTTCTTCAGTCACTTTATTGTCCATTGTCCTCAGCTCTGTTTCTCAGTCTCTTTCATATAATCTTCTCCAGTCACTTTATTGTCCATTGTCCTCAGTTCTGGTTCTCTTTCTTCAAATAAAGGTATAGTCTTTTTCAGTGCTTTCCATTCATAAAGACTCAGGGTCACTCCTATCTTCTTAGGATGCAATGTCCTTCTGTATTTTCCATATCATTTCACTATTCAACTTACTTTTCTTTTGTATTTTCCAAATCTTTTCACTATTCAACTTACTTTTCCTCCATAATTTGTTAAATTTATTCCAAACGTCAATAAACTTTACAGTAATGTTTCTTATCACATGCAGATTTGCAAACAGAGATATTAAGTTTCAAAATGGCTGCAGTTAGTTTGTGGAAGCTTTTGACGGGTTGAAAAAAATTAAGATGGGGTGGGGTGACGTCTGCTATTGCTTTACAAGGGCAATTCTAGTTATTATTATTATTCGTCCTGTAATAAAATGAAAAATAAAAAATACCACATTCTCATGGCTTTAGTTTTGTATTTATTTCCTATTTGTTACATGGTAGTATATGTTTTCATTCACCAACATTTTACAACGAGAAAAGTTCTTCTTACTCCATTTGGTCACATATAAAAAGACAAAGTTTGTGATAATCTTCCCGTGTAAACATTGGCACTCAGTCTAATATAAACTTTGTCGTCCATATATGCATACTTTATTGAAAACTTATGGTTCACAATGTGGTCTTTCATCAATTTCTCAACTTCATCCTGAAAATAATAGTAAAATGCACTGACCGCATCACAGGGCCGTTTTAAAACAGCAGTACAGGCCCCCGGGCAAAGCAGTACACTAGTGCCCATACGTACACAGTCACTCACAGGAATAAACTGTAAATATCGATAAAATTAAACATAAATTTATCGATATTTACAGTTTATTCTTGTGAGTGGCTGGGCAGGTATACACCCCCGGGCAAAGCAGTGCCCTGGGGGTCCATACCTACACGGCCACTTACAGGAATAAACTGTAAATGTCGATAAAATTAAACATAAATTTATTGCATTGGTATTTCCAACAAATTTAGTGTTTTTAAAACATTAATAAACATGTTGCATACAACATACATATATTAGCATGGGGCCCCGGGAAAATGTCCAGTGTGTCCACGTGTTAAGACGTCACTGTCGCATCATTCCACAAAGAGAGGAGGTTTGGTCCATAACACTAGTTTAATTTTTCGGCTTCTCACTACCCCTTTAGTATCTTGTAACTTTTTCTAACCCGGTGCCCAGTTTACCTCTTTCTACGATTGTTCCATTGTATTTTGATTGATTGATTGATTGATTGATTGATTGATTGATTGATTGATTGATTGATTGATTGATTGATTTGTTGGTGCTTAACGCCATTTTCAGCAATATTTCAGGTATATCATGGCGACCAGTTTTAGTGGTGGAGGAAACCGGAGTACCCAGAGAGAACCACCGACCCTGGGCAAGCAACTGGTAAACTTTATCACTTGCGGCTGCGAGTTGAGTGCACCTTTTATTGTAATTTACACAGCTGGGCGCTAACCCACGCCGTATTGGTGATAGGCTTGTATGAGCTGTTAGATCCAACTATCTAATTCATTGAGCCAACCCCCCTCCCCCACCCCATTGTATTTTGAGACTATTCATTTGATGCAATACTTAAATAGCAAACTTGTTTTCCAATAAATGAAAAACAAACGAAAAATACCACAACGTCTGAACAGTTACAAATTATTATATAAAAATCATAGAAAGAGAGAGTACCTCAGTAAGACATAATAGTGTCCTGTGAAATTGTTTCCGATTGTATCTTTTGCAAATGAAAAATCCCCAACAGACCAAAAGAAGTCACCTCTGCGATTTATTCCGTCGTCCTCGGACTATATCATAGAAAACAATTGTAACAGAGGACAATATTTCACGGTGGACACTATTCAATCCTACATATACACCGATATCCCTAACAAACATTTGTATACTCGTCAACAAAAGAAACGATACAAGGGTTTGATGCTCAACTCGATCATGAGACGGAAAACTTTCCGGAATTTTTCCGTAACGGAACGAGATGTCATTGTTTGTTTTGTGAGGATAAACGCGTTTCACACAAACATTGACGTAAATGATAACAAGCAATTGTTTTGGTCTTAACATAAAAATATATTACAAAAAACACCTTTATATCGTTTCTTTTGTTGATTTGTATTATTATTATTATTATTATTATTATTATTAATATTATTATTATTTACTATTATTACTATTATTAATATTATTATTATTATTATTATTGTTATTATTATTATTATACTTTACTATAGAAACCAAGCAAGACATAATTAAGATATTTTAAAGTTTTATTCCATGGAACAAGAAATAACTCATTATTCCCGCGGAAAACTGCACGTAGGTCAAATAACTGTGAGGGAATCTGCACGTAGCACAAAATAACTGTTTGAAATTGGCGCGCTTTTGCACGTCGAACCAATAACTAGTTATTTCCCTCAGCACGTCGAACCAATAACTAGTTATTTCCCTCATATTAGTTCAGTATAATAATACAGTTATGTCCTTCATGAGAAGTTAATAATGCGGACCTCGGGACAATAACCCTTTCTCAATTTAATAATTATGGATATTAACTTCTCATGAAGGCCATAATTGTATATTATTAATATTATTATTATTATTATTATTATTATTATTATTATTATAGAAACCAACCAAGAAATAATTAAGATATTTTAAAGGGGCATTAGCTACCATTTTGACCAAAAAAATTATATGTTTTGGAAATTGGTAAATAGCTTTAAAATGATGAAATAAAGGTAAATATTTCACATAAAACAGCTTATCGTACCACTTTTCGCATTTTGAGAACGAATATTACCATCGATTTATTATTTCCTTGCAAGCAAATAATTTCACCTTGCTTTCTCCGTATGCAACTGACCTTACTAGTGACAGGTAAAAACGAATAATTTGTATTTTGTCGCTTATTAACTACAAGCTTGCATGGTTCTTTGTCCGTAATTAATGCCGAATAAAAGCAGATTCACAGAAAATAAGAAATAAGTGTATTGTTGTACTTATTTAATGACGATTCGGCAAACTCCGTAGACAATGCCGATAATTAATAAGATGGCATTCATTTCTTGATCGATCTCAAAACACGAGCAGTTGCACATTTTTTCCCCGATGCGTGTACATTTCATAACATTTATAAGTTACAGAAACACGTTTTATTAAGGCATCAATCATATCTGATAGTTTTTATGGGTAACAAAAATTTACGATTTTGGCAGATAATGCCCTTTTAAAGTTTTATTCCATGGAATAAGAAATGACTCATTATTCCCGCGGCAAACTGCACTTAGGTGACAAAAGTATTTCACGTTTTGTGTACACAACGTCACGCCACCAGATAAGAATGTACTTCGGTTGCCTATAACTTTATTGATATTTATCATTATGTTATTAAATTTAGACACCATAATTTCCAAAATATGACGTGTTAGTGACGTAATTTCCACGTGCGTACATAAAACGTAAATGCTACAAAAAGGGAGTTTCCAACATGCATAGAAAAACAAAAGAGATGAGCCATGACTAAAAACGGCAGATATTTCGGCTACATCAGGATGGATTAAAAAAAGAAAAATCGGAAAGATCATTGGATTTAGTCGATCTGCAGTGTCTAAATTTTTGAAAAGATTTGATCCATGGGAAGATATAGAAAACAAGCCGTGAACATGTCGACCCAGATCTACGAGCAAGCAAGGTGAGCGTACATTGATAGGCCATAGGGCTTGTAAAACAGGATCGTAAAAGAAACTTACGCGATTTGATGAATGAATTTAGTCAGTCTGTTCCTCCGATTTGTAAAAGGTCAATTCAAAGAGGATCGGGTAATTTATGGCTTTCACAAGAGAATTGTTGCGAAAAGAACTGACGACTTCGTTGAAAATAGATAAAAATCGTGTGCAATGGTGTCGAAATAGACTACACTGGACAATACAAGAACAATGGAATTAAATAATATTTCTGGTGAAATGTGGTGTTAACTAGGGAAATATTCACGTGTGTATGTGTGGTGAAAAGCAGAAGAAAGGTGGAACACACTATGTTTAGGACTGTATGGAAGTCGTGATGGCGGCGCACATGTGTGTCTAATGTTTGAGGTGTATTTGTAAAGACGGGGTTTGTACAATCACAGATGTAGAAGGAAATATTAACTCGGCTAAGTGCGTAGACATTCTCGACAATAATCTTTTGCCAGCCGTTTTAAAATTCGAAAATTATCAGTGGATTTTCCAAGATGACAGCGCCCCCGGTACACTAGTCCGTACAGACAAAATTGTAGAAAGATAGCAATGATGTCGATTGTCTTGTTTGGCCATCCCAATCACCAGACCTTAATATGATTGAAAATATTTAAAGATTAATTAAAATACGATTAGAACTGGAACAACACACCATTCATTCCAAGGTTGACCTAGTCCGGGCTGCCACAATAATTTTGTATGCCATTTCAAGTGTGTGCATTTCAAACTTATTTCGATCTCTTCCAAGACAAACAAGACATGTAATTAAAGCTAAATGTCATGTTACTAAATACTGCATGTTTGGTCGATATAATTCTATTTATTATGAAGTCATAGCTTCTCAAACATCAACAAACTGCAACCGCTTAACTTGCGCTTTTGCACGTCGAACCAATAACTAGTTATTTCCCTCAGCATGTCGAACCAGTAACTAGTTATTTCCCTCATATTAGTTCAGTATAATAATACAGTTATGTCCTTCATGGGAAGTTAATATCCATAATTATTAAATTGAGAAAGGCTTTCTCAATTTAATGATTATGGATATTAACTTAACCCTTTCTCAATTTAATAATTATGGATATATAGTCTCTAACATTGTTTCCCGTTTATTACGATAATTTCTCAAATCAAGATAGTTAATTTTTCACATTTTAAAGTTCGAGGTTTACCGAGAACTTTAAAATGTAAAAATTTAACTATCGAGATTTGAGAAATTATCGTAATAAACGGGAAACAATGTTAGAGATTGTTTCTCTAATGAACCACTAAAAATTTGTTTGATTCTTTTTCTCACTAATTTAACAAAATATATGGCCGTTTTCACTTTCTCAAATCGACGTTCAATGACGTCACTGACGCATACTTCAATTGACGTCACACCCGTTAAGGAATGTTTTTGAAGCAATGATGGAGAAGGGACAAGATTCCAGATGAGGGGTTCTTATGACGGTACGGTTAATTACGGTTAGTTACGGTTAATTAAACGATTTTATTGACACAATGACATTTTGCGAAACGTAAATTTTTACGGGAATAGTAGCGTGAAATTCTTATCTCACCCACGGGTTGAGACATAATTGCGCAATTGACCAATCAGCGACTGAGAATAAAGTCATCCACACGTTGATTATCAATTTCTTCTCACACGGGTTGAGAAGTGTGAAAATTGAACAAGAATTAGAGAAATTAACTTCTCATGAAGGCCATAATTGTATATTATTATTAATATTATTATTATTATTATTATTATTATTATTATTATTATTAATATTATTATTATACGAATCACCTAGATGGTTGAATGGTTATCGTGTTCACATAGAGTGTGGTAGATTTTGTGGAATCGGACTAGAGTATCCGAGTAAAGAGACTTGTCAAAAAGTGAACTGTTGTTAGTGTGTAAGATTTTATTTTGATTTTTGGTATTTTAACGCCACTTTCAACAATATTTCAGCTATATCATGGCAACCAGTTTTAGTGGTGAGTGCACCCTTTTTGTAATTTACAGAGCCGGGTGTGAACCCACGCCGTATTGGTGATAGGCTTGTATGAGTTGTTAGATCCAGCGATCTAACTCATTGATCCCCCCGGGTCCCCTAGTGTGTAAGAACTATCAAATCCAGTTAGGCATATTGGTCTATTGCATACTAGTATATTGTTATACAGTCATAGCACAACGTGAAAAAATTAACACATTAATAGTGCACAGTCAATACGATTAATAAGCCTGATAAATTCCACCTTTTCATGGATGAAGCGAAACGATTGTGAAATACGTTGAAATTAACAAGTTAAAGCTATACATTTGTCTTATATTGACTGAACGGATGAACTTATTTCTTCCGTTAATAACAATTAAGTATAATTAAAAATTGTGGGAAAGTTAATGACATTCCTACAGATTTGTAATTGGTTTGATCTGGTTTATGGTGTTTAACGCCATTTTCAACAATATTTCATTAAATCGTGGCTGTCAGTTTTATTGATAGAGGAAACCGGAGTACCAGGAGAAAACCACAGACCTGTCACAAGTCACTGACAAACTTTATCACATAATGTTGTATAGAGAAAACCACCGACCTGTCACAAGTCACTGACAAACTGCATCATTTAAAGTTATATCGAGTATACCTTGCTATTGTGACGTGTTAACAATTGCAAAATTTAACAGTACAACTGACCTCGAAGAACACCTTTGGTCTTCTAAAGACTGAAACACATACTTAACACCATTTACGAAGAATAAACAATACAAATTGAATCACAGAAGAATGATATGTTCTTTTATATGGTATTTATTATCAGAGATGTAGACGTATGTTTTTCACAAATGTGGGAAATTCCTTCTTTTCTCCGGAGTGGAGCGAAGTTAAGTGAGAGCAAAAAACGTTGAATGTTGAACACGATGCATAATAAAAACGTAGATATCTAATTTAGTGCACACGACACATTTCTGGAATAACCTTCATCAGGTACACATATAGTCACAATATTAGAAACCAAAATAATGTAAAAGTCTTTGGAAGCAATAAAATCAAGGGGCCTAAACATGATAGCCAAATCTGATACGGTTACACATGCCTGAGGGAGGAGAACCTTAGTTTTAATGCTAATAACACAATCCACATTCACGATATACTTTAAACATATTTTATTGTCATACAAAACAAGTCAAATGGATAAGACACAAGTTGTAAGCTTATGAAGTCTTCTCCGGTACATATATAAACATTAGCAATGACAATATATTACAAATACAGATAATATGAATAACTACTACAGCAAAAATTGAAGATAACATAACAGGACAAACACAGTTCTATTGGTTGGAATATAAGAGTCAGCTTTGTATAATATTTATCTTTAAACACAAATACGGAAACGTATATACAAGGTCGTTGTCGTCTGATGTATATTCAATATATAAATTTAGTGGACAAATCTTTTAGAGTTGACAATGTATTTTTGAACGAGCAAGAACAGTTTAGAGTTTTTGTCGTTTTCAAAAGAGGCATTTCCAAATAATATATTTGCGATGTTTATATCAAAACCCAAGTTACTCATGCCACGGAATAGTTGTATTCTGTGTTCAGTATATATGTTACATTTTAAAAAGAAATGGTCCACAGACAGGATGTAATTTCCACAATCACAATTATAAGAGGCAATTAAGTTACATCTGAATAGATCACATTTGAGGTTACTACATTTTTGACGTAAGCGAGCATGTAATATATTAGCAATTCTAATACCCGTAGACAAATATAATGGTGGTTTGTCAGGTATGTCATAAACTTTTCGTATTTCGTTTTTAACATTTGTTGGCAAGGAGAATTTCTCAAGTCTGTTGGCAGATTGTTCCAGAGTCTAATAGTACTTGGGGAAAAAGAACTTTGATATAAACTAAGCCTTCCTGGGGGAATTGTGAAGTTTTTAGAGTTTCGTAAGTTATAGTTATTGGTTTGACCCACCGTAATAGGTAATAAATCTTGAAGATAATCAGGTGATTGGCCACTGACTATGTCATAGAATAATGAGAGTTTTCTTTTTTCACGCCTAACTGAAAGTTTTTCCCATCTCGTTTCCTTATAGATAGACAGTATACTCGCATAAGACATTAAACCGGTTACTATACTTGCGGCTTCAAGTTGAATTTTTTCAAACCGTTATGAGTCGGCGAGAGTACAAGTATCCCAAACCTCTTCTGCATATTCTAAAAGTGAACGAATAAAAATTAAATACATAGTTTCAAGGAAATTTCGAGATACCTTAAATTTAAGTTTTCGCAAAACTGCCACTTGTTTGGATGTTTTTGCAATAATAGTATGTATGTGGTTTGACCACTTACAATCTGCACTTAAAGTGATACCTAAATGCTTATGACATTTTACCGGATGCATTCTAGTGTTTTCTATCCAGAAGAACAAACCAGGAGGTATGTCTCTAGTATTAAAATAGACAATGTCAGTTTTAATAGGATTAAGTTTGACTAACCATTGTTTGGACCATTCTGAAATATTTTTTAAGTCAGTATTTACCATGTTACGTAAACTATTCATTTCATACGATTTTTCTCCTATGGATGTGTCATCTGCAAACAATCTACACAAGCCTATCGTTTCATCAGCAATGTCATTAATAAATACTAAGAAGAGAAGGGGCCAAGGATGGACCCCTGGGGAACCCCTGCCTTAAGATTACCTTTCTCAGAAATAGCATTTTTTATTATTACCTGTTGTTCTCTGGCTGAAATATAACTACCTAGCCACTGAAGAAGATTTCCTTTAATACCATATCTTTCTAATTTTAATAATAAGCCTCGCAACCACACTCTGTCGAAAGCTTTACTCACATCACAAAATATTAAACATATAAGCTCACGATTATCGAGTGCCATACATATTTCATTAATAAGCTCTATAAGCTGGTGTGTTGTAGAATGGCCAGGGAGAAATCCAGACTGGAATTTGTGTATCAATGCATTTTCCATTACAAAATTAAATATATGTTTGTAAACAGCCTTCTCAAACACCTTGCTTATAGTACTAAATAAAGCAACAGGTCGATAATTAGACACGGACGATTTGTCACCAGATTTGAATATCGGGATAATATGGGCAAGTTTCCAGTCCGCTGGAAATATTTCATCTCTTAGCGACTTGTTAAAAAGGAGACACAAAGGACCAGCGATTTCATTCTTTACTTCCCTAAGCATTTTGTTACTTAATACGGTCGGGGCCAACTGCCTCATTGAGATCAAGTAATGAGATTATATCAATAATATCTTGTTCAACAACAGTAATGTCAGTTAAAGTCTTGGGACCCCGGTCGTCAAAGTCTGGTAATGATATATTCTTTGCAAATATACAGAATCAAGAATGTCTGTATTTGCCTTCTAGCAGGGGATTGTGCTTCGTCTGAGTTTCCAGTACAATGAGCTGGGGGTCGTCGTGGTCGTGATTGTATGATGATTAGATTTGCAACTACCTATGCAATAAATGCCTATCATCACTAGCGTTGCGAGTTCGATACAACATTATGTGATAAAGTTTGTCAGTGACTTACTGCAGGTCGGTGGTTTTCTCCTGGTACTCCAGTTTCTTCTATCAATAAAACTGACCGCCACGATATAGCTGAAATATTGTTGAATGTGGCGTTAAACACTGTAAGCCATAAACAATACAATGGGCATGCACAGTACCAATGTAAAGTAAGCATAAGCTGAATGCATAATAATAAATTTATAATGAATTATAACACTACCTCCTCCTTTCGTTTTGTTAACAAACGAGCGAGTTATCCATTCGGTATAATCTCATTAGCACATGCGCCGGTGGATGCGACTGATTTTTCCATTGCAGCATAAATTGTGTGAGACATTTTCCACAAACGTAAATGTAAATTACCGTCTTCCAATCAAAGTATACTACAGTATTTGTACTCTTAGACATATCAGAATCGAAATAAATCATGAAAGCCAGAATGTGTTTTGAGCTTTAACATGGATTGGCGCTTTAAAATCTGATTCAACCCACCATTTCTTTAGAAATACCAGTACCAAGTCAGGGTCATTACGGTTTTCACAGTTTTCCGGTTGTTGACTGATTTTGTCTGTTTATATAATTATGAGTTTTTACTTTACCTTTGTAAGATTGTTCGGAGTTCGGTAATTTTGTTATTACCCTTATTGTATAACTGGAATTGAATTGGGTGAACATGCACATCATATGAATCCATCTTAGTTTTATTTTTCTTTCTGTTGGTGAATATTTGTCATTGATTCGTTACATTTCAAAACCATTACGATGAAAACATTTGGAGTTGTCAGAGAAGAAAATAAAAAATCAACAACAAAAAATGCCAAAAATACGACTTATTTTGTCCATAATATGTCACCGTTATTTTTACACCAACCATTTCGTTTATTTCCTGGTTTGTTTTGGGGACAACCAATTGATTCCGCGGGAGGGGGGGGGGGGGGTCTGGCAGTTTTTGCAAATAAAATAAATAATCTGGCCACCCAAAGTTGGAAAAAAAAATTCTGGCCTTTGCTTCATAGAAAATAAAAAAATAATAATCTGGCCTGAACTGAGTAAACAATGTTATAACCTGTCCTGCACTATGTGTCGAATGAATTTTCTGTCAAATATTCTAACCTGACTAATCTTGCCAGGCCCCCTCAGAATCAAATTATTTGCCTATATATTATTATGAGATAAAGAATGTGTGCTTTCTTTCACATTCATGTCTCTTAGGCCAAATAAATTTTAAATAGATTTGAAACAAAGTAATATTCATTTTTAATATAAAAAAAACTAATGTTTTAACATAATTACAAGTTGCGTATGCAGTGTCCCCTTACTGGACCCCGCGAAATTTGCTGAATTATACCAATGACGTATATAAGATTCTATATACGTCCTTGATTATACACATAATGCCGTTTCTGTTTCTGTTTCTGCCATATGATTGCCTCCTTCATCATATTGAAGATTATGCAATTTTGATTTTTGTGCGGCATGCCCAACGAATAATGAAGCCAAAATTTAAATCAGTTTCCAAATAAATGATAATAAGTGATAATAACCAAATTGACTTTACAATTTACAATTAAAACTATATACAGTTGTCACTGTCTGGACTATAGGGACACGATCCTTGCCTTAAAGGCCTCAGGTGTGTCCAATTCAACAATGTTAAAAGACATTTACGGCGGTTTAGATCATAGATGGTGATATATATTTATTTTCCAGGTAAAGAGATCCTTGTTTAATGTTTCCCTATGAGAAAATTATTTTTAATCGTGGATTGAATGGAAAATAATGGAATGTAAATCGAAACGAAAATGATGTTACCTGTCAAGACTATAACGGAGCATGCGCACAATCTCTACCGAATGAGTTCAAATCTGAGGTCAATAGCATATGATTTGCATTATTGTCCGGGTAGCAAGAATTATCGAAGACAGAATAAAATGACGTTTTCTCCTGAATTATACATCGTAGCTCTCAAAAAGTGAATGGTTTACGTTCTTTATATATTTAATATGAAAATACGGAAGAAAGGAAAGTCGAATAGTGATAAGATATGGAAAATATGGAAGAAAGATAAGTCGAATTGTGAAATGATTTGGAAAATATGGAAGAGAGGCAAGTCAAATAATGATAAGATATGGACAATATAGAAGAAAAGTACCCCCGGTACCTACTTTCTTCCATATTTTTCATATCTTTTCACTATTCGACTTGCCTTTCTTTCATATTTTTCATATCATTTCACATTTCAACCTACTTTTCTTCCATATTTTTCATATCTTTTTACAATTTTCTTCTGTATTTTCCAACTCTTTTCACTATTCAACTTGGGTTTCTTCCATAATTTGCATATCTTTTCACTATTCGACTTGCCTTTCTTCCATATTTTCCATATCATTTCACATTTCAACTTACATTTCTTCCATATTTTCCATATCATTTCACTATTACCTACTTTTCTTCCATATTTTTCATATCTTTTCACTCTTCGACTTGCCTTTCTTCCATATTTTCCATATCATGTCAGATTTCAACTTACTTTTCTTCCATATTTTCCATATCATTTCACTATTACCTACTTTTCTTCCATATTTTTCATGTCTTTTCACTATTCGACTTGCCTTTCCTCCATATTTTCCATATCTTTTCACTATTCGACTTACCTTTCTTCCTTATTTTCCCTATCTTTTCACTATTTGATTTACCCGTACTTTTCTTCTATATTGTCCATATCTTATCATTATTTGTCTTGCCTCTCTTCCATATTTTCCAAATCATTTCACAATTCGACTTAGTGAAATGATATGGAAAATATGGAAGAAAGGCAAGTCGAATAATGAAAAGATATGAAAAATATGGAATAAACCCAAGTTGAATAGTGAAAAGATTTGGAAAATACAGAAGTAAATTGTGAAAAGATATGAAAAATATGGAAGAAATGTAGGTTGAATAGTGAAATGATATGAAAAATACGGAAGAAAGGCAAGTTGAAGTGTGAAATGATATGGAAAATATGGAAGAAAATTGTGAAATGATATGGAAATTATCGAAGAAAGGCAAGTTGAATGGTCAAAAGATATGGACAATATGGAAGAAAATTGTGAAATGATATGGAAAATATGGAAGAAAATAGTGAAAAGATATGGAAAATATGGAAGAAAATAGTGAAATCATTTGGAAAATACAGAAGAAAATAGTGAAATCTTTTGGAAAATATGGAAGAAAATAGTGAAAAGATTTGGAAAATACAGCAGAAAATTGTGAAAAATAGTGAAAATACAGAAGAAAAAGTGAAAAGAGAGGAAAAATACAGAAGAAAATAGTCAAAAGATTTGGAAAATATGGAAGAAAATAGTGAAAAGATTTGGAAAATACAGAAGAAAATTGTGAAATCATTTGGAAAATATGGAAGAAAATAGTGAAATGATATGGAAAATATGGACGAAAATAGTGAAAAGATTTGGAAAATACAGAAGAAAATTGTGAAAAGATATTGAAAATACAGCAGAAAAGTAAGATATGACAAATATGGAAGAAACCCAAGTTGAATAGGGAAAAGATATGGAAAATACAGAAGAAAATTGTGAAATGATATGGAAAATATGGAAGAAAATAATGAAGCGATATGGAAAATGCGGAAGAAAAGTAGGTTCAGTTGTGAAATGATATGGATAATATGGAAGAAAAGTTAGTCGAATAGTGAAAAGATAGGTGAAATACAAAAGAAAATTAAGTTGAATAGTGAAAAGATTTGGAAAATACAGAAGAAAATAGTAAAAAGATAGGGAAATTATGGAAGAAAGTCAAGTTGAACAGTGATAAGATAGGGAAATTATGAAAGAAAGATAAGTTGAATAGTGAAAAGATATGGAAGAAAGGTAAGTTGAATAGTGTAAGGATATGAAAAATACGGAACAAACCCAAGTTGAATAATGAAACGATATGGAAAATACAGAAGAAAGGTAAGTTGAATAGTGAAAAGATATGGAAAATACAGAAGAAAATTGTAAAATGATATGGAAAATATGGAAGAAAATAGTGATAATATATGAACAATATGGAAGAAAGGAAAGTTGAATAGTGAAAAGATATGAAGAATATGGAAGAAAAGTATGTTGAATAGTGAAAAGATTTGGAAAATACAGAAGAAAAGTAAGGTGAATAGTGAAAAGATAGGGAAAATACAGAAGAAAAGTAAGGTGAATAGTGAAAAGATAGGGAAAATACGGAAGAAAAGCAAGGTGAATAGTGAAAAGATAGGGAAAATACAGAAGAAAAGTAAGGTGAATAGTGAAAAGAAAGGGAAAATACGGAAGAAAAGCAAGGTGAATAGTGAAAAGATAGGGAAAATACGGAAGAAAAGTAAGGTGAATAGTGAAAAGATAGGGAAAATACGGAAGAAAAGCAAGGTGAATAGTGAAAAGATAGGGAAAATACAGAAGAAAAGTAAGGTGAATAGTGAAAAGATAGGGAAAATACGGAAGAAAAGCAAGGTGAATAGTGAAAAGATAGGGAAAATACGGAAGAAAAGTAAGGTGAATAGTGAAAAGATAGAGAAAATACAGAAGAAAAGTGGGTGGTGGTGGTGGTAGCAAACTTTTTTAAGAAATGTAATTATTGAAATAAATAATGTAATTATGAAAATAAAATGGCGGGGAAGGGGCAGATAACCAGTAAAAGGGCTAGTTCGTAGAAAATAATAAGGTTATAGGACGCAGATAATGAAAATAAAATGGCGGGGAAGGGGAAGATAACCAGTTAAAGGGCTAGTTCGTAGAAAATAATAAGGTTATAGGACGGAGATAATGAAAATAAAATGGCGGGAAAGGAAAATCGCGTAGAAGCGACGACCAATGTACAGAATGTTGTGTTGTTACTTGCTAAACATGTGCTATGAAAAAAAAAGAATAATAAATAAATAAAATAAAATAAAAAAATGAAAAAAATGGGGGGGAAAAAAATGGAAAAAAAGAAAAGTAAAAGATAAAATGAAAGAAAAAAAACGAGGAAAAATGAAAGGAAAAAAAACGAGGGAAAAATGAAAAAAAAAAGAAAACAAATCAAAACCGAAAAAGGGGCGTGAAACCCGGTTGCGCATGCGCGCACCCAAGGGTTCAACATTACCAACATTTTGCACTACTACTATAGTAAGAAAAAAGCGCGGGAATGCACTTCCGGTAGTCAATTTCCGGTCAAAAGTCCTTACTAGGGCGGTAATTGCGCAACTTCCTGTTGCGCATGCGCATAGCGTACTTCTGAGCAGGGCCTCTTTAGGTCATGCGACTTCCGGTCACGTGACTGACCTCACTTCCGGTCACGTGACTTCAGGTGGATCCACCACATATGCTAACTGAGCTGTCCCCATATACTACTTCTCAATATATTCCGTTTTTCCATTTGAAACTTCTAATTGTACAAACTATATCCATTTCGACAACAAAAACATTTGTACCAGTGCAGATAAAATCAAATATAGCCGGGTGATTAATGTGTGGTCTCTTGAAACCTGCATTCATACACAAGATGACCGCCGTTACAAGCGTAACAATTTCTAGAAATGGTAAAAACATTTAGATTTTACAAGAATATGTTTTTGTTCATATTATTATGTTTTCTGAGAATTTTGTAATTTGTTGAATTTTGAAAGTCCTTGATATTGTGCCAATTTTGACCTAAAACCATCTCCTCGGAAATCATTGGTCCAATTTAAGCTACACATGGCTGTTATGTATTAGTCCCATTCCAAATAGTATATCTATAAAACTAGTTTAAGCCCGCCACCTTTTTATTGAAGTGCCTATACCAAACCAGGAAAGTGATCTGTCGTGTAGTTGTGTCTTGGTGGTGTCTATTTTGTCATAGTTACTAGACACAGTCTGTTTTTAAATGGCTATTTTAAAATGCGCTAGGCTTGTGATCAGAAGTGAACGACCTTAAAACCCGGGTCACCCACGCCCCTGAATTTAATCTGAATCACAGTATAGACAACATATTTCCTTATTTTACAATAATTATCAATTATACATAACAGATTCTATCCAAAAAAACTGTTAACAAATTTGGCAAGAAAATAAAATTGTTCTACACAATTCTCTGCCACGAACAACTTGCGTCGGTAGAGGAGGAAGGTATGTTGTCTTTTTCTGTTTCCGAATGCGGTCTCTGTTTCTGTAAAAATGTGTTATTTATTTCCCCATTAAGAATATCAATATGAGATAGTTCAATGTTTGGTGGTATACTGTCGTGAGCTAATGCCGTGGTTAACCATTCACCATTGTTTATTCTAGGTGGCGCTTTATACAAATTCTCATGAAACGATGGTGGCGCTGGAAATCTCCTTTCGGTTTCAATATCTGAAAAATATAATACATCTCAAAATGAGTTTGTTTTGCAATACAAAAAAAGTATTTCCACATTAACTTTTTTTTATGATATCTAAAAACTATATTTAACACTATTTCTATAAATACTGATTGCTTGTTATTTCTAGAAACTAAGAAAAACGTAGATATCAAATTTAGTGCGCACGATGCGTTTCTGGAATAACCTTCATCCTGTACGTTCAATATCAAAATATTAGAAATTTTAATAATTTAAAAAGTGTTTGGGAGCAATAAACCGAAAGTCCTAAACAGGATAGCAAAGGTCACTAAATATCCCATACAGCTGGAACACATTATTTTATGTTCAAAGAAAATTAATATGTATTTACTTAGTGATTCCACTTAACATCCTATCATCATAATCGCTAAATATTAGTCAAACCGCTTCGATGATTTAATGTTAAACGTGATCGCCTTCGAGTGCGGTAGATTGTGGATTCGATCCCCGTTCTGGTCAAACAATAGACTTAAGATTGATATTTACCATATTTTCAATTTAATGTATTAAAATATTCGAAAGATCTTTGCCAGTTGTCGGCAAACTGTGAAATCGTTCAGCAAAAAACGAAAGACGAGAACGAAAATGTCAAGAAAACGCTATCAAAGATTTCAACGTTTATATTAAAAAAAAAAAAACATAAAAAAATCAAATAAGCAATCACACACATTTCCCTTCTTTGAGAATGGGTGAACAATTTCATCTTTACTCCGTCAATCTCCATGTTCCGTCGAATATATGGTGTATTTCCGTTTAAAATGTTGTTCTTACCATGACAAAAACGATTGTGGCTGAATCCCGCCGTTGCCATTGTATTTTGTTGAAATTGGTGATTAAATCGTGGAGAATTTTTGCATTTTGCTCTTTTGTTTTGAAACCACACTTGTATAACTCTGTAATCCAATCGCAATTCACGACTGAGTCGTCTGCGTGTGTCACGTGATGGCTTTGAATTCTTTTCATAGGCTGTTACCAAGCAATGGAGTTGTTTTGGAGTAAGGCTTGTTCTGTATCGTTTCCCGCTACCAGACGAACACTCTGAATCACTGTCATTGAGGTCGGATTCTGAAGGAAAAACAACACTTTGTTAGCATAAATTAAAATATTAATAGATCAAAATAGTATTTTATAAACTTTTCCCAACATTTGATTACAATATTTTTAAGTAACTAAAACATTTCTGGAAGGTATTCTCCATAAACAAAAAGAGCAGACTGTTGTGCTGGAATGCCTAATACATACATCATCTAGGTCTGTAAATCTTACCATGGAGGTATGGGGGAAACGTAAATATGTTATATTCCTTTGTCAACAAGATAATGTATTGTCTGCTGATTCATACACAGAAATGGTAAATACCAATATGGGTTCTCTGAAACATCTGCAAAGTCTTCTTCATTTTATTTTTATTAATGTGAAATAAACGTTAGAAAATACCGAAGGGGCAATCACAAAATGGACAATCCAGAGAAACTGACAACATAGGGTAGTACTAAAGACGAAGAAAAACAAAGCAAAAACACAACACAATATGTGTTCGACACCATTTATACACAAACAAGAACAGTCCTACAAACAACTGGAGGTAAAGACGAACCGAACGTCGTTTTATGGGGAAATCGTAATGGTCATCACAATACGGATCTCCATACCTGTCAAGTCTCACGCTTTCAGCGTGAGAGTCACGCTTCAAGGTATCAAATCTCACTCTCACGCCCACTCCCATTATTCTCACGCTAACACAAAATCAACGAATTGGAAAATTTCAGTAATGATAAAACTGCCTAAACAGAACTGGTTCGCTGAATACGGAAATTCGAATCCGTTAGAAATTTGTTTTAATGTATTTCTGTCACATCTGTTTACCTTACACATAAGAACTAATCTGGTTCTTTGATACCGTTATGTCGCATAACGGTATCAAAGAACCAGATTAGTTCTAAGTAACAAGTTAAATAGGGCGCGAATATTCAGATGCGGGTGAACCATGCAGGCAGTCCTGCAAAAAGCATCACAAAAAGCTCAGCGAAGCTGCTGTACATATAATACAAAGCTTTATTCCAATTGACGTAGCAAAAATCCATTGAATGCTTCAAGCTCCCAAACACACTGCACGTGTGGTTTGTTCTCGGGAATTTAGTTGTGCTCATCATGGTGAAGATGATATAAAGCGACAATGTGCGTAACACAAAATCAGATACCATGGGAAAAGGTACTGGTGAAAAACCCTTATGTGCACTTTGTTGGCTGTCCTTCCCATATGGCATATAATGCAGCACGTAAAGGATGAGATAGCTTTTCTGGAGCTTCTGTCAGTTCTGGATTTAATGTTGAGGATTTATTTGTAGATCTAGATTTCTATATTACTGATTTGACAAAGGTGCAAGGGGCTAAAGCGAATTAAATCAGCTTTGCGTATATTAACACAAGTATTTAACAGGTTTTGTATCCACACGTTGATTTAGCATGGAAGAGGCTGTTCTTCGTACTTTAGAAATGTACCAGTCCTTGAAAAGTTGTTTGTCTGGTTAAAGAAAGTAGCCAAGGTTTAACAAAACAGTTGTGCAGAATCAACATATTGTCTCCAGCTTCTGGAAAAGGGGGGGGCGGAGGGGGTGTCCCGCCCTCAAGACATCCTGTTCTCAATCTGAGACATCAAAAAGCCTTGACAGCTCTTGATTATCTCCGAACGTAAAAACACATGAGTGGACAACAACCAAAATAGGATATTGACATCAGTATGTCCGATTTCATATATAGAGTTTATTGGTATCATTGTATAGAGTTTATTGGTATCATTATATAGAGTTTATTGGTATCATTGTATAGAGTTTATTGGTATCATTGTATAGAGTTTATTGGTATCATTGTATAGAGTTTATTGGTATCATTATATAGAGTTTATTGGTATCATTGTATAAAGTTTATTGGTATCATTGTATAGAGTTTATTGGTATCATTATATAGAGTGTATTGGTATCATTATATAGAGTTTATTGGTATCATTGTATAGAGTTTATTGGCATCATTGTATAGAGTTTATTGGTATCATTGTATAGAGTGTATTGGTATCATTGTATAGAGTTTATTTGTATCATTGTATAGAGTTTATTGGTATCATTGTGTAGAGTTTATTGGCATCATTGTATAGAGTTTATTGGTATCATTATATAGAGTTTATTGGTATCATTGTATAGAGTTTATTGGTATCATTGTATAGAGTTTATTGGTATCATTATATAGAGTTTATTGGTATCATTATATAGAGTTTATTGGTATCATTGTATAGAGTTTATTGGTATCATTGTATAGAGTTTATTGGTATCATTATATAGAGTTTATTGGTATCATTATATATAGTTTATTGGTATCATTGTATAGAGTTCATTGGCATCATTGTATAGAGTTTATTGGTATCATTATATAGAGTTTATTGGTATCATATATAGAGTTTATTGGTATCATTGTACAGTGTATAGAGTTTATTGGTATCATTGTATAGAGTTTATTTGTATCATTATATAGAGTTTATTGGTATCATTGTACAGTGTATAGAGTTTATTGGTATCATTGTATAGATTTTATTGGTATCATTGTATAGAGTTTATTGGTATCATTGTACAGTGTATAGAGTTTATTGGTATCATTGTATAGATGTTATTGGTATCATTGTATAGAGTTTATTGGTATCATTGTATAGAGTTTATTGGTATCTTTGTACAGTGTATAGAGTTTATTGGTATCATTGTATAGAGTTTATTGGTATCATTGTACAGTGTATAGAGTTTATTGGTATCATTGTATAGAGTTTATTGGTATCATTGTATAGAGTTTATTGGTATCATTGTATAGAGTTTATTAGTATCATTGTATATCATATCGTTTGTAGACTTATTATGTTTGTATTATTAATAGCCGCAACCATTTGTTGTAAATGTGTTCATGCTAATAAACTATTGTCTATTATTTTCTATATAGAAATGGTGAAATTGAAAAAAAGAATGTCTCCTTGTGTAATTTTGAAGAACTGTAGAACTGTTTGGTTTTTTAAGTTTCAAAACGGTGTATCTTTAGCATGAACCTTGAGAAAGCAGGACTAGAGCATGCGACTTAAGCATGTGGGAAAGCTGAAGCATGTGAGAAAGTTGAAGGAGTGATAGTAGAGCATACGGCTTAAGCATATGGCATAAGGATAGGTTCTACATATATCATAGTGAGCACGACATTAACCTTTTGTTTTCCAAGCGTCATAGTCTTCAGCACATACTAGTTTGTCATCATCTCGAAGGTAGAATTTCTCGCCAGTCTGTAGAGGGCGCTCACAACAGGCACATTGAAAGCACGTCTGGTGGTAAGCATTGCCGTGAACTCGTCTGACAAATTCTTGATTCGACAGCATCAATTTACAACCTGAACACTTGAAGGAATTTGATCTGGAAAAAAATTGGAAGATGTAAATGTTAAAAGGGGGGAATGACGTAGAGTTAAGTGTAGGCTTATGGTGTTTAACACCACTTTCAACAATAGTTACATCGTGGCGGTCAGTTTTTTGTGTGGAGGAAACCGGAGTACCGGAGAAAACAACCGATCTTCCACAAGTCAATGACAAACTTTATCACATAATGTTGCATCGAGTACACCTCGCCATGGATGGCATTCGAGCTCACAACTTTAGTGGTGGTAGGCGCTCCCGCGTATGTAACTACAAATGTAGTTGTAAATGGAGGGGAGATGTAAAAAGTGCAAAATGTTCATGATTGTTAAAAAAAATGTTAGATTAAACAATCTGATTGGCTGAAACACTAGCAATATGCAAATAAGTTGTTCTGCTTTTATTGAATATATGTTTCATTACATCGTCAGTAACACGGCTGATCACTCTCACTGGTGTGTTACCGACGATGATTTTGTTTATGATTTAATGGAAGCATATTGTGTACTTATACTCTATATTACTGGATGGTTTAATTAACATAAAGAACTTAACATCACGTTATTTGAGTTCTTGTGGCCCACCCGTGTCCAGGTGTCCCCGACACAACCGTATGTGACCCACCCGTGTCCAGGTGTCCCCGACACAATCGTATGTGACCCATCCGTGTCCAGGTGTCCCCGACACAACCGTATGTGATAAATTTAAGTGTGTCCGTCAGTGATTAACGAGAAGTCTGTGATTTATTCCTGTCTCTTCCAGAAATAAAAATTCACTAAGATGACGTTCAACATCAGTTATCCCAATCACAAACTACCAAGAGAAATCGTATTATAAAAACGTAGATATCTAATTTAGTGCGCACGGCGCGTTTCTGGAATAACCTTTATCGGGTACGATGATAGTCAAAAGATTTGAGAGCCGATTATTTAAAAGTCTTTGGGAGCAAGGAAACAAATGAACCTAAACAGGATAGCTAAACAGGATAGCTAAACAGGATAGCTAAACAGGATAGCTAAACAGGATAGCTAAACAGGATAACTAAACAGGATAGCTAAACTCGGCTAAGGTCACCTATGCCTAAGGGAGAAAAACCGTAGTTTTGAAAATAATTGCATTATTTAGGAACTGTAAATTTCAGTAATGAATATATCTAATAAACCATATCAGCGCCGAAATACTGACTACTGGGTGGTTGATAAATAATCTCCGGGACTAATAGTCCACAAGCAGAGATTTTTAGGGAAATTATATTAAAAAAAATCTCACCGGATGTAGTCATCGTAGCACAATATATTACTTCCGTCACTGTAGCACGTGTTCTCAAGTTCTTTGCTACAGACAGTACACTGTAAACATGACGGGTGCCAAACTTTGTCCAGGATATACAATAACTTCTTGTCGTAAATTATGTTACCACATCGAGCACATCCTGGAACACCTGCAACAACAAGGAATCATTAGCATATGAATATGGAAAATGCGCCCTTAAAATACAGGTTAGAATTATATGCACTATTCATTGGTGGGAAAAATTGGGTAGCCTTTAAAAGACAGTGATGTGTTATATAGATGCACCCTTTAAGGCAGATTTGACTGTACAACAAAACCTAAAACACTGTTACATAACCTCATGGGTGGTGCAATGGTTAGCGTGCTCGCCTCATGTGCAGTAGATCGTGGGTTCAAGCCCCGGTTGGTTCAATCCAATAATTATAAAATTGATATTTGCTGCTTCTCCGCCAATTACGTTACAATTGGGATCCACGAAATTAAATTTATATTTTATTATTTTGTAGCATGAAGGTAGAGAGTATAAAAGAGGATATTTTCTCATCAGAACATTTTAGAGACCTCCCTCTACATCCTTGTATGGTAGGTTGTCATTAACGACATGACTATAAACATGTTCCATTGACCTCTGACCTTACAGTGAAAAAAATGTTAACCGCATTGGTAGTGTATTGGTTAGCGTGCTCGCCTTGAATGCGGTAGATTGTGGGTTCGAACCCCGGTCGGGTCAAACCAAAGACTATGGAATTGGTATTTGTTGCTTATCCACCAAGCACACAGTATTAAGGAGAAAGAGCAAAGACTGGTTGGCTCGGAATCAGGATAATGTGTCCGACTGACACATATATGCTACTGAACCACCAACATAGAAATTATCTCCTGGGGCCGTCGTGGTTGTGATCGTATGGTATTTGGTTTACAACTACCTATGCAATCAGTACCTATCACCACTAACAGAACTTAGAGTTGTCAATTGAAACGACGACTTGTCTTTTGACATATGACACAAACAGTGCATGTGCTCACTTTATTTCCTCTTTATATCATATTTCTTTTCATTATTTAATTTCACATGTAACTGTATATTATTATATCAAGTTTAATTTGTCTTAATTATTATATTAATTCATTATAATTTCTACCATTATTATATATTATTATATCAAGTTTAAATTGTCTTAATTATTATATTAATTCATTATAATTTCTACCATTATTATATATTATTATATCAAGTTTAAATTGTCTTAATTATCATATTAATTCATTATAATTTCTACCATTATTATATATTATTATATCAAGTTTAAATTGTCTTAATTATTATATTAATTCATTATAATTTCTACCATTATTATATATTATTATATCAAGTTTAAATTGTCTTAATTATCATATTAATTCATTATAATTTCTACCATTATTATATATTATTATATCAAGTTTAAATTGTCTTAATTATTATATTGATTCATTATAATTTCTACCATTTGAGCATATATTCTGCTTTGTAAATTTAATTTCTTCAGGAAACGGATTAATATAAGTTTTATAACTTGTTTCCGAATCCTATTAATGATTCATCCGAATAGTTTGTACATATTCATGCTTGTATTGTCTTAATGAATTACTTAATAAAATATGTTTACACTAACGTTGTGAGTTCGAATTCCACTCAGGCGATACAACATTATGTGATAAAGTTTGTCAGTGACTTGCTACAGGTCGGTGCTTTTCTCCGGGTTCTCCGGTTTCCTCCGCCAATAAAACTGACGGCCATGATATAACTGAAATATTGTTGAAAGTGGGTTAAACGTCACAACCCTAAACATAGAAACTATCTTGATAAACATTATATTATATGATGTCTTGATATAGTCAGAAAATTTCTCAAAAGTTATGAATTTCGTCAGAAAATTGAACACAAACATTTTTTTTTTTATTAATGTTGAAATTCAATTTTATCTTTAATATCATATTTCTAACTTTTTTTTTTTTTTTTTTTTTTTAATGTAATATCAAGCCATAATCAGCATTATTTCAGTTTTCGTGTGGGAAACGTGGTAATTCTCATTTTCTGTGATTTTAATATCGTTTCCTATACCACACAAGAGATACCCAGTTATTTCCACGAGATGCGAAATACAATGTTTTCCGAATGGAAACCGAAGTCTGTCCTAGAAAATCCTAGTTTCTGTTGGAGAATCCTGGCATTTCTCATTTTTGTTACTATCGCCTGCCATATTTGTTTGTTTGATAGCGTTTAACATACTTTCAACAATATTTCAGCTATATCGTGGCGGTCAGTTTTATTTGTGGAGGAAACCAGAGTACCCGGAGAAAAAAACCGACCTGCCGCAAGTTCCTGGCAAACTTTATCACATAATGTTGTACACCTCGCCCTGATCGGGATTCGAACTCACAACAGCAGTCGTTGTAGGCACTGACTACAGGCTAATTGTAAAACATATATATACATATATAAATTAAGAATATATGATGCATGAAATTAATATCTATATGTGTCTTTGATGTGAATTGAACAATCAAGAGATATCAAAATTCAACTTATGAAGCAATGAAAAAGTTATTAGAGTTTGACGATCAATGAATGACTGAAAATTGAAATTAATATTATGAAATGAAAGATTTTGTATTTCAAATACAACAGTCGTTTAAAAGGTCAAAAATAGACATATATACCACATCGCTTTGCTTGTCGCGACTCAAAAGAAAACTAAGGGTCGTGGTCGTGATCGCATGGTAGTTGGATTTACAACTGCCTATGCAATCAGTGCCTATCACCACTGATGTTGTGAGTTCGAATCTCGATCAGGGCGATGTGTACAACATTATGCGATAAATTTGTCAGTGACTTGCAGCATGTCGGTGGTTTTCTCCGGGTACTCCGTTTTTCCCCACCAATAAAACAAATAAATAACTTTATGCTAAATAAAAAAGTTCAATTTATGAAGTAAAAGTCATATGATAACTGTTGCTTTGCGTCAGGCTTGTATAGATTAAAAGTATTGCTAGCCCACTGCAGAACATTGTAAACACTACGATTCTTAGCTATCTATGAATACATTTTGTACTTAATAAAGAATCATTGAAATATACAACTCACAGGCGCTCGTGGGACGGAATTATCAGCCCCACCCCCCTTTTTTTAAGCATTCTGTTTACATATTTATTTTCCTTGATTTATATAAAATCGACACATGTAACTTGCTGTTAACATAAGATTGTATGAATATGGACTCGAACAAGTTAAATTAAAGAAAAAGACATGAAATAATAAAGCATTTTTTATTGAAAATAAATATGTAAACAGAAAGTTAAAAACGGGGTGGTAATTCTGTGCCACGACCTCCTGCGATACTACTTGGTATATTTTCTACGTGAGAGTTATAATGTCAGATCTCACATTAGACTGATATAAGGTTGATTGATTGGTACTTAACGCCAAGTTTAGCAGTATTTCAGCTATATCGTGGCGTCTGATATAAAGTGTATGTTGCTCTCTGTAAAGTGTATGAATAGCGTCCCTTAATTATTATGTTTGATTGATTGGTTGGTGTTTAACGCTAACTTTAGCAGTATTTCAGCTACATGTATATCGTATGCAAATTTTATTATTAACTTAGACAACTCTAACTCTAAGTCTCTTAGAAATAAAACATACAAGTTGTCTATAAAATAATCGGATTATATAAACAAATAAAAAAAAAAAAACATTTGCTATAACATATTTGGATTTCCAATAAAATCTTTATCTTTTAAAAAGTTTCATTCTCTAAGCATTACTTGTGTTTATTTCTGATAAACCATTGTACATACCTCCTTTCCATATGTCTGTCTTGTCAGAATCTGAAGATATTGATGATCCAGAAGAACTAGGAGAGGAATATTCCATGTTCATAGATGTATTATGACTTATCAAAGTCTTTCTCTCTGTTTGTTTGTTTATATAAATGTTTGTGTTATCTAAAGTTTTAAGACTTTTCAGAGTTGTAAATGTCAGTGTAACCTTATATTAAGTGTTTACGACCATATGAGATGTTTGTGGGATGAATTACTTTTATAATAGGCTAAATGGTTTTATTTTGTCTGAATTATCAAAATCCGACGGAAAAATTACAAATTATCCGTCTGGACTGATAACACCATTCTAGAAACTAGACATAAACAAACGTCTCCCTTCCGGTGTTTATTTAACAATAACTACTGGTAATTAGCTTAATGACAGGTACTCTGCCGTGAGTCGTGTGTTCGTCTAGTATCGTATTGTTTGTTTGTTTGTTGTGATCACCTGTCTATTGATGTACTTTGTCGGTTTGATTACAGGTGTGATTTGAAAGGTAAACAAGATCAGCTGGTGTGAACTACCGATGTTGTTAGAAAGTCTACCTTTTAGTGTGGAAGACGCGGGGTTTTGTTTTCGAACAAAAATCATTGTGTTTTATTAAAAAAAGCATTTTTATTGGGGAAACCATGTTAAGTTATTATAATCTTTACATTAGTATTAAATTTTACTTTAATGTTAAGGAAACTAAATATATTAATTTATTCGGAATTATTTAAACTTTTATAATTTTGCCGTGTAATTTCTTTGGACAATTTTCCGAGAAAAAAAAGGTCGTACATATTAGTTGTATACAATAAAAAGAAGTGTTTATTAAATCACAAAAAGAGCTGAACAACTTGAATAAATTAAATTATATCATCCTCCTTTCCCATTTTATAAGAAGTATCCTAGTAGTTTTATTCTATTTTCTTCTTCTTCTTTCCATTTGGCGAGGGGGGGGGGAGGGGTCTGTTTTATTACTTCCAGTTTAGGGGTTTAAGCTTAAGTTTAAACATATTTTATTGTCTTATAAATGTACAATTAGATTAGAAACAAGTTATATCATCCGCTCCATACAATAATGTCATACACATAAATATGAAAATGACAGCAAGTTACATATATAATAAATGCATACATAATATATTTGATAAACAGAAGTGGTGGGAAAAAAGGGAAAGGAGATTGAGTGCAAATGTGTGATAGCATCCTGAGTACATAGTATAATTTCATATCATCCAAATCTATTAGTATGATGTATATATTTTTGTGCATTTCTAAACACTATAAAATTGTTTTCATCTGTTAAATTATCAGAGCCAAATAATAAGGTTTCAATTGAGATAACGGTATATGGTGTAATATTCATAAATAATTTACATTCTTGCATTCGTATAAAAGGGACATTGTAATAAATAATGAATAGCATCTTCTAAAGGGAATCCGCAGGGACAGCTGTGGTCATTAACTATATTTACTCTAAATAAATCTGCTCCCAGAG
This sequence comes from Bathymodiolus septemdierum, assembly GCA_963383655.1. Classification (NCBI taxonomy): domain Eukaryota; kingdom Metazoa; phylum Mollusca; class Bivalvia; order Mytilida; family Modiolidae; genus Bathymodiolus; species Bathymodiolus septemdierum. The sequence continues at coordinate 4,595,196 of OY726528.1, forward strand.
AACTACACTGATGTCTTAATCTAGTATGTATAATATTACATTTCCTACTTCCTAACATATACCGGTAGTAATTAGAAACTTTAAATAAATTCGCCCTTACATTTTGTTTAAACTTTGAAGTAGTTTGAACAGATTTAAGATTCGGTTCCAATGATTTCCATAAGTTTACGTATAGTAAACAGAAAAAACGATTTGGAAAATGTTTCTAAACGACATCTTGGTACCCTATATTGTAAAGATTCATTTAGACAGTCGTTTAAATATTCAGGAGCTATATTGTTATGAATTTTATGAAATAAAGTCAGTTTTCGACGTCTCCGTCTACAACTTAAAGTCTCCCAACCGGTTTCAAAGTATACGGATTCCTTGCTTGCCCGTTGAAGCTGTTCCAACTTATTTGCATCCCTTGAACAACCGGTACGTCTAAACACCGCTCAGGACTCCTGAATGCACTCAGGACAAACAATGTGCACTCAGGACATGAAAAAAAGGGCTTATCAGATATTAAAGTAGATCATCTTATTCGAAATTGATTTGCAATCGTATGCAATAGGATTGAAATCAATAGTATCAATATTTTTTAAGTTGTAACCATTTTTGTGCGACACGTGCCATAGCTGTGTAGTGAGTCGTGCGTAAACGCATGTTTATTGTAACCATTGGTGCGGAGATTGCCATCAAGCGCGCAATAAACAATATAATTAGATTGACAACGTGAAAACGAAGAATCGAAAACTGATATATACAAAATCAATACATTGTTCAATTTGTTGTGTTGTAGATATGCAATGAACACTTATTCAAATCTATACGGAAATAAAATGGTATTATTATTTTTTCAATATGAAATTGATTTTTTTAACCATATTTCCAAGAGATTTTCTTTATCCTGGACTAAATTAAATGAATGTAACCCAATATAAAACGTCATTTTTAATTTACATATGCACATATAAAATGATAAAAAAAAATTATCAAATGTTGCAAATGAGATGAGAATAATTATCTGTTCATTTAAGTTCATTTTGTAACAAGAAATTTTCATTTTTAAATTGTAATGAAAATTTTTTTTATAAAGTTTGAAATTAGAAAATATTATTGAAATTTGCAGACTAAATGCAAGAATATTTATGTACCTTACGAAATCCAGCCTACAGATGTTGTGACAATCCATCGTTACTATACTTCTTTAAATTCGTATGAAAAAACGTGTAAATTGGTTTGAGATCTTCCAGAACAATACCTATCTCGACAACATGTAACCATCGTTGAATATTCGGTATCTGTCCACGTGGTAGTGTACCTCATGGTAATGCAAAGCAGACTTCCCAAGAATATGTCAGAACCGATCACAAAATAATAGAAGAAATCCGAGATCATCTCAATCAAAAACAGTCGTGCTCCGATATATGCAAAGACTTAGCATTTAAAGACTTAGACAGCGCACCTCGTGATCACCACCAATGTTGGTTTTCAAAGACACTCGAGCAGCGTGAGCGCTTATTTCAAAAGTTGTTGAACTACCACACTCCTCTAGTCACAGCCGTCAAATCTACATGTTCAGATTTCGAAGTTCCCAAACCCCAGAAACTTGCCGAGAAACCTCATCAGAACAAACGACCTCGAACCAATCGTACACAGCCAAGATATTAGAACTTTGTGATTTTAATACTGGTACTAAGTACGTATGCACAAAACATTTTTCATACATATAGCTATTTATTATGTATACCTGTTTTTGCTATGAATAATTTATTTATTGATTAAAATATATAGAAATCCATTTTATGGTGTAATTCGTTTGGCCAAGAAACGATAGTAATTTGTTTATTGGATTTTCATGCATGATCGATCAGTCATCCGGTTGTGTAATGGGTGGCATGTCAAAGAAATATAAGAAAATCCTTCATAACTCCTATATCATAGTTCAAGTTATGTGCACAAAACTTTGACAGTTCAATACTAACTATATAATGTACTGAAGTCATATGCATGACCTGTGTCAAACTAAAATAACTGCATCATGTCCTGAGTGCATTTTGCGAGTCCCGAGCGGTGTTTAGACGTACCCTTGAACAACACCCATCCCATAACTCGCATGCATATTCTAGTAATTGTAAAATATAAGTTAATATATTTTATTTAAATTATTCCTGTTTAATATGAACTTTAATTTTCTAATGACAAATATATATATATATTTGCTTAGTTGCTTTTTGGCATAATATGATTTGTATGTTCTTCCCACTTACAATTGCTAGATATAGTGACTCCTAAATGTTTATGATTGTCTACCTGATTTAAGTTTTCAGAATTAAATTTTAGATTTATTGGATTTATGCTTTGCCAAAATGAAATAACCATATATTCAGTTTTTTGCGGATTAAAGTCTACTAGCTATTGCTTTGCCTTATTATCTAAAGCATGAAGATCCAAGTTTAACCTGGCTTCAACTTCTAATGGATTAGTAGATGAGAACATTAAAGAACTGTCATCAGCAAACAATCTTACAAGACTTTGAATATTATCTGCAATATCGTTTATAAAAAGCAAAAATGGTAAAGGCTCCAGAAACGAATCCTGCGGAGCGCCTGCTTTCCATGTTCCAGGTGTGGAAATTGAACTGTTTAGTAAAACTTGTTGTTTCCTTTCTGAAATATAATATTTGTGCCAGTGTAATAATCTTCCGTTGATGCCTTATAATTTAAATTTTTCTATTAAACCTTTATGCCAAAGACGGTCAAATGCTTTGGAAATATCACAAAAGACCGCAATCGTAATTTGACCATTTTCTAAAGCTATGCACATTTTATGATATAATTCAATTAACTGATGGGATGTAGAATGACCAGACACAAATCCAGATTGGAACTTATATAATAATTTATGTTCAAGCATATGATTGTAAATATATTTAAACACAATTCGTTCAAATACTTTTAGGGGTGGGATTGTCAGAACAGATGCTAGCTTTTCTAATTTCGTCGAAATCTATTGAAATTAATGATTTGATAATATATATATATATATATTTTTATTGATCATTGATTTGACAAATTATTTATATAAACAAGTAGCGTTTTTCAGGTTCTAAGATGGGTGGATACTGAAAGGAAATGGTATCTATATCAATGGGAATAAATATATATTATCCTTCTGTTACTAGCTATATATATATATAGTGAATTACGATATTTCCCCACTGATGATTTTAAATCTCGAACTAGTCAAACAAGGTTTTCTAGTTTCCTCCGCCAATAAATTTGACCGCAGCGATAAAACTTACATATTGTTGAAAGTGGCGCTAACGGTAAACACCACTGATAACCTTAACAAGATAAAAATGTGAGAAAGTTAGTTAATCAATAATAGATCGATTAATGTTTTTTTCGTTCATCGCACTAATTTGAATAAACAATTTTGTACAATCCTTAAGAAAAAGTATGAATTACAGAGAAAGTAGGAAAGATAGAAAAAAAAGTGTATAAAGGAAAGTCAGAGGAATAGGCGAAAGATTTGTCAAGCTGCACGTTCATTCTTTCGGCATGTAGTAACAGCATTTAGTAAAACATGACTGTGAATAATTCACGTCTTATTTCTAACACTAAGATTTAAAACGGGGATAAATAAAACTTATCACAGATGAAACTGAGAAAAAAAAAACAGTTAATGAAAAGATTAGATAGATCTCTCTCCGGTCAAATACGAGAACAATTTATTTTGCGGAATTATAACGTATTCTACCCGACACAACGAAATATTAAAATTTCACCGGAAGTAAATAAAGACACATGTTGGTTTTTTTTCAGTATTAAAACACAGCCACGCTAAATGTAACTTATAAGTGTTTATTGTTAACACTGACATATGATGTCTGACATACAATTAAATTTAACACATGGGCCGGAAAGTACAAGAGAATTAAAGATAAGACATCGTGGAAACAGGGTAAACAATACATGTTTATATTGGGAGATAGGACTGTCTGTGCAGAGTTGTAATGATTGGCATGAAGTTCCTCTTACTATCACAAATATGGGATGATTACTTGCTCATTATTTCCAACTTATGATTAGTCTGTGTTGATGGTGTGATTTTTGTTCACAGGATTAGCCTGTTGTTACAGTGGGATCATGGGATGGTTATTTTTTTTTGGAAGTAGTGTACAAATGTGTACAGCTCCCAATCGCAACTATTTTGTATAGAGTTTATATATTTTTTCTGACAAACAGTGGTCTGTTCCCCCATAATAATAGATCCAGGATCACTATTTGCCATTAAAGTTTTAAAACACAGTACAAACCCCAGAAAAAGGTAGCTCTTTCCATTCATTGTCATAGACATAATATTAATAATACAGCTACCCTCACTTGTATATACATTGTACATTTGTGTATTGTAAGTACATATTAATCTGTTTAAAATTAGCTGTTTTAATATGCTCTGCCTCCCTAACATATGACAGAACCTGATTAAAGGTCACGTCCAAATGAATTCATGATCAGCCAATGAAAATGTTGCTGGTAAAATCTTAGCAGCTCCGGATCCTTTCATGTTCTCTGATTGGTCGATCTTTTTGATAGTATTCATATAAGAAAGTTTATCTGGATATGACCTCTATCAGATTCTGTTAGATGAGGGGCCATGTATCAGCTAATTTTGACATGTTAAATGAGACATTGGCTGAATTTAACAACTGTCCTTCAACTCTTAACATGTTAAACTATTCCAGATAGGACATTGTTATTATTGACACTACCAAAGACTATAAAAACGGTATTTGTTGCTTCTCTGCTAAGCATGCAGCATTAAAGAGAAAGGACAAAGACTTGTTGGCTCAGATTCAGGATAATGTGTCAGAGTTGGGTGACATGTCTATCCGCAGTCTGTTGTTTTAGTGAGCTAGCACTATAAAAATCCAACTAAGCGTGTTGGTCTAGTACAAAACAGACCTCATCATCATCTCATTGAAAATTAGCTTGTTCTCGCCATGAAATAGCTGAAAAATTGCTGAGTTGGTGTTAAGCAACAATCACCAGGCCCTATGAGAGGGGGGTTCAGCCGGTACATCGGTCTGGGGCCCGAAGAGCCAAGAAGGGGCCTATGAATCTCTGAAGGGCCCTATATCATTAGCCATAGATGTTTTATTTTGATTTTTTCATATATTTTTTTTAGTATTTTTAACTATTTTTAGTTTATTTAGAAAAATAATTATGTAAAATTCACTAAGACTTCTGAATTATATTTGTCACTGCTTTGTATAAACTAAAGGATATGTTATATAGACATTCTGCTGCACAAGAAAAAAAACATTCATGAAAGTTTACCAGTGGTTTAATATGGACCTGAAATCCTCAATTTTGAGAGAAGTCTCAGCCTGTCTCTGGGGCCACAAAGCAGTCTTGTCCGCCTTGTAAAATTTCTCTTGGAGGCCCTGACAATCACTCACTCAATCTCATTATTAACACTAGATATTCAGGAAACTGTTATATTACAAATTTTACAGCCGGTTTGACTGTATATCTTTTGTTTATGCTGTTTATTAATATTACTTGTACTAAGATGATGTATCTTGTGGTACGATAGACTGATTTGTGCCGTCACCATGTTTCATATATACACTACAGTCAAGCATGCCAATGCGGTCAGATCTATTAAACAGTCGCCTGTATTGAAAGGTCACCTTTTTCTGGTACTGTCATAGAAAATTCCATATTATGAATTGAACCTCTATTAAGAGGTCACCTGTCTTATAAGGCCACTTTTTCTTTGTCCCTAAGGTGACCTTTTCATGTATACAGGTTTGACTGTATATAGATGTCGCAAAATGTATGTATTTAATTCTATAGCAGTATCAAAGATTAATTATTTTCTACGGTCATTCCAGATTAAAACTGAATTATCAATCTACGGTCATTCCAGATTAAAACTGAATTATCAATCTACGGTCATTCCAGATTAAAACTGAATTATCAATCTACGGTCATTCCAGATTAAAACTGAATTATCAATCTACGGTCATTCCAGATTAAAACTGAATTATCAATCTACGGTCATTCCAGATTAAAACTGAATTATCAATCTACGGTCATTCCAGATTAAAACTGAATTATCAATCTACGGTCATTCCAGATTAAAACTGAATTATCAATCTACGGTCATTCCAGATTAAAACTGAATTATCAATCTACGGTCATTCCAGATTAAAACTGAATTATCAATCATTTACAAATGTACAAACATCAGTTGTTAACTGTGGCCATCGTGGTCGTGATCATATGATAGTTAAATTTTTAACAACCTGTGCAATCAGTGCCTATCACCACTAAAGTTGTGAGTTCAAACCCAGTTCTCCAGGTATTCTGGTTTCCTCCATCAATAAAACTGATCGACACAATATAACTGAAATATTGTTGAAAGTGGCATTAAACACCATAAACCAACCAAGCAAGTTGCTAACGGATACATTTATTGCTTAATTTTAGGGTCAGAGAATTAAAGCCAGACGTGATGAAAAAGCCAAATGTCTGACAAAAACTGTAACAACATCATCACATGATCTACAAACATCCAAATCACCAAATAACAGTGAAAAAAGTAAAGAAAAATACAAAGAACTGTCAACGCCAAATAGAAAAAGGAAACATGATGAATTGTCTCCCTTTATTAAAGATGGTGGAAAGCCATCTGGACAAGTTATTTCATCCTTGTTCCGATTTAATCCAGAGATTCCACAAGTTAAGAGGTTAGTTAATGAATATTCATATTTCTTCTTATTGATGTGAATAAAAGGGGCTGAAAGGGGTAAAGGATCTAAATTCATTACCGGTAATTGTAATACATATGTGATAACACTTTTATATAATTTATTTGTTCAAATCAACATAATCAAATTATCATTTACAAATCCTTTTTTTTTATATTCTGTTTAAATCTTTCATTTATTTGTTTATTCTAATTAATGTGATTATTCTACTCATCTTGCATTGTGCACTGTTGATTGGCAAATAAATTTTGGGGTTTGTATTAAAATCCAATCTATTATTTGCCAGCATCGGTATATACATTGGTGTAAGATTCACTGGCTCAGCCACCTCCACAAATTTAAGAATTCAACACAATGTAATGTTTTCTTTACCATTTACAAAATATTCTCTTATTTAATAAAATACTTTCTTAATGCTTTAATATATTTATTTTATTTTTTGGAATCCATAATTTCAGAATCAAATCAGGAATGTTGATATTTTCACCATTGGTTTATAATGGTAAAATTATTATTTTGAAGTAAAATGTCTTGACCTATATTTATTCTGTTAAATGTGATATGTATGTTTTAACACTTCAACAGCGTGTTCACAACAGGTGGAAATAACATTGTCGAAGTGTTTGAGAGTTTGACAACAAGTTTTTGAACGATGGACACACCGTTGTTTAGCGGACATTTAGGAACATTTGACACACTATCACATTTAATGTTATCCTTACAATGACTAATGCTATGAGTAAAAACCTACCTTTAAGCGGCACAAAATGGCTTCCAATTATGACGTACATTCACCCCCCCCTGTATAAGCAACCCACACAAATTTTTATAAGTTTTTTCATAGCATTATTTTATTATTTTGTAGCATAAAGGTAGAGAGTATAAAAGAGGATATTTTTTCATCAGAACATTTTAGAGACCTCCCTCTACATCCTTATATGGTAGGTAGTCATTAACGACATGACTGTAAAAGTATGTTATGATTTCATTGACCTCTGACCTTACAGTCATAAAATGTTTTTATACGATTTTTGTACTCATACTTCATAGTCGTCCAATCAGAACTCTGAATTTGCTGGATACAGCATTTTGATTGGTTATTTTTTTTTAGCATGAGTACGAAAGTTTTAAGATTGTAATGCCTGAACATGAGATCACATCATTAAGTTTGCTATGTCAGAGGAAGATGTGACCATCATGGTAGACATTTTGTCCATAAACGTTGAGGAATTAAACATATTTTTGTTAATCTTTGAAGAAGATTAGAAATATGGTATCAGGGACAAGTTGTTACAACATTATTTCAAAGTCTCTCCATAAAACTTTGTTTTGTTGAAATTAATTAATTTGACTTTTGATATTGTATTTCTGCTACTTGAGGTTTTCGTGTTTAACGTCACTTTCAACAATATTTCAGTTATATTGTTGTGGTCTGTTTTATTGGTTAATCACCATAACACTAAACCCCTCTATAATAGAGAAATAGTAGAAAACTTTATTTTTTTTTATTTTTTTCAGATATCAAATCTAGAGGATAAATTGAAATTAAAGACAATGACAGCAGTTCAAAAACAGAGCATTCCTCATATTTTACATGGGAGAGATGTCTTAGTGAAATCTCAGACAGGGTCAGGTTAGTACACTTAATTTACAGTCTTTTTTATGTCTAATTAAATGTAATTAATAATAATAATGAAAAGTATCAGATGGAAAGGGGCTCAGGAGTTAAGTACTTTTATTTTATTTTTTTGTGAAAAAAAAAAAAAATTGTTTAAATCTTCTTCTCTGAAACCTCTTAACCAAATTAAACCAAATTTGATTAATCTCCTTTAAAAATGGTATATATTATAGAGCATTGTTATTACAGGTAAGACCTTGACATTTGCTGTACCTATTGTTCAGTGTTTACAGAGTATCACACCAAAAATTCAGAGAATACATGGACCTTATGCCATCATCGTGGTACCAACAAGAGAGGTAATACAATAACTATAGTACAATCTCTTACAGAGTTATCTGTCCTTATCCTCTCTCATATACTTCAGCTAACGTCTCAGCATTTATAAGATTCTTGTAAGACTAAAGCTAATTTCATTCAAATGAATTAATCTCCTCTCCTAAACTCAAATTCCAAACGTTTATGTATTTATCTTACAATTATAATCTTTGACTTCAATAATTTTCAGATTGTTTTCAGACCATTTCGTAACTACAATGTGCAAAGTTAGCGGTAGACAGATAAACATTGTCTATAAGAATTCCAGTCGGTCTACCTTAATCTTTGTTGAACTTGAAGTAGACCTGCATGCCGACAATTGACATGACACCTTGTCTTTCACGTGGTGTAGTATTTCTTTGTTTACGAATCCTAAGAATTTTTATATCCAAACCAATATTTCAATGAAAAATTGGTACTTTTGAAGCTTCAAGAGATGCCCAGAATGCAGAAATTTCCACCATTTATCTCCCACCCACAGCTGTGCAATTTGGTCCATTCTAATCTTAATTGCGCCATGCTAATATAATTCTTTGTGGACCCATTGTCTATGATGCTTCACTTATCAATTTCACACACTGCTAAGTTAGTAATAGTGCTTGAATAGAATTTGTTGTATTCTAAACCATCCTTTAGTTGGAATGGAATATCATCCATGTTAAATTAGTTGTATTCTAAACCATCCTTTAGTTGGAATGGAATAGCATCCATGTTAAATTAGTTGTATTCTAAACCATCCTCTAGTTGGAATGGAATAGCATCCATGTTAAATTTGTTGTATTCTAAACCATCCTCTAGTTGGAATGGAATAGCATCCATGTTAAATTTGTTGTATTCTAAACCATCCTCTAGTTGGAATGGAATAGCATCCATGTTAAATTAGTTGTATTCTAAACCATCCTCTAGTTGGAATGGAATAGCATCCATGTTAAATTATTTGTATTCTAAACCATCCTTTAGTTGGAATGGAATAGCATCCATGTTAAATTAGTTGTATTCTAAACCATCCTTTAGTTGGAATGGAATAGCATCCATGTTAAATTATTTGTATTCTAAACCATCCTCTAGTTGGAATGGAATAGCATCCATGTTAAATTATTTGTATTCTAAACCATCCTCTAGTTGGAATGGAATAGCATCCATGTTAAATTAGTTGTATTCTAAACCATCCTCTAGTTGGAATGGAATAGCATCCATGTTAAATTATTTGTATTCTAAACCATCCTCTAGTTGGAATGGAATAGCATCCATGTTAAATTAGTTGTATTCTAAACCATCCTCTAGTTGGAATGGAATAGCATCCATGTTAAATTATTTGTATTCTAAACCATCCTTTAGTTGGAATGGAATAGCATCCATGTTAAATTAGTTGTATTCTAAACCATCCTCTAGTTGGAATGGAATAGCATCCATGTTAAATTTGTTGTATTCTAAACCATCCTTTAGTTGGAATGGAATAGCATCCATGTTAAATTAGTTGTATTCTAAACCATCCTCTAGTTGGAATGGAATAGCATCCATGTTAAATTATTTGTATTCTAAACCATCCTCTAGTTGGAATGGAATAGCATCCATGTTAAATTTGTTGTATTCTAAACCATCCTCTAGTTGGAATGGAATAGCATCCATGTTAAATTATTTGTATTCTAAACCATCCTCTAGTTGGAATGGAATAGCATCCATGTTAAATTATTTGTATTCTAAACCATCCTCTAGTTGGAATGGAATAGCATCCATGTTAAATTAGTTGTATTCTAAACCATCCTCTAGTTGGAATGGAATAACATCCATGTTAAATTAGTTGTATTCTAAACCATCCCCTAGTTGGAATGGAATAGCATCCATGTTAAATTTGTTGTATTCTAAACCATCCTCTAGTTGGAATGGAATAGCATCCATGTTAAATTAGTTGTATTCTAAACCATCCTCTAGTTGGAATGGAATAGCATCCATGTTAAATTAGTTGTATTCTAAACCATCCTCTAGTTGGAATGGAATAGCATCCATGTTAAATTAGTTGTATTCTAAACCATCCTCTAGTTGGAATGGAATAGCATCCATGTTAAATTAGTTGTATTCTAAACCATCCTCTAGTTGGAATGGAATAGCATCCATGTTAAATTAGTTGTATTCTAAACCATCCCCTAGTTGGAATGGAATAGCATCCATGTTAAATTTGTTGTATTCTAAACCATCCTCTAGTTGGAATGGAATAGCATCCATGTTAAATTAGTTGTATTCTAAACCATCCTCTAGTTGGAATGGAATAGCATCCATGTTAAATTAGTTGTATTCTAAACCATCCCCTAGTTGGAATGGAATAGCATCCATGTTAAATTTGTTGTATTCTAAACCATCCTCTAGTTGGAATGGAATAGCATCCATGTTAAATTAGTTGTATTCTAAACCATCCTCTAGTTGGAATGGAATAGCATCCATGTTAAATTAGTTGTATTCTAAACCATCCTCTAGTTGGAATGGAATAGCATCCATGTTAAATTAGTTGTATTCTAAACCATCCTCTAGTTGGAATGGAATAGCATCCATGTTAAATTAGTTGTATTCTAAACCATCCTCTAGTTGGAATGGAATAGCATCCATGTTAAATTAGTTGTATTCTAAACCATCCCCTAGTTGGAATGGAATAGCATCCATGTTAAATTTGTTGTATTCTAAACCATCCTCTAGTTGGAATGGAATAGCATCCATGTTAAATTAGTTGTATTCTAAACCATCCTCTAGTTGGAATGGAATAGCATCCATGTTAAATTAGTTGTATTCTAAACCATCCTCTAGTTGGAATGGAATAGCATCCATGTTAAATTATTTGTATTCTAAACCATCCTCTAGTTGGAATGGAATAGCATCCATGTTAAATTAGTTGTATTCTAAACCATCCTCTAGTTGGAATGGAATAGCATCCATGTTAAATTATTTGTATTCTAAACCATCCTCTAGTTGGAATGGAATAGCATCCATGTTAAATTTGTTGTATTCTAAACCATCCTCTAGTTGGAATGGAATAGCATCCATGTTAAATTTGTTGTATTCTAAACCATCCTCTAGTTGGAATGGAATAGCATCCATGTTAAATTTGTTGTTTTCTAAACCATCCTCTAGTTGGAATGGAATAGCATCCATGTTAAATTTGTTGTTTTCTAAACCATCCTCTAGTTGGAATGGAATAGCATCCATGTTAAATTATTTGTATTCTAAACCATCCTCTAGTTGGAATGGAATAGCATCCATGTTAAATTATTTGTATTCTAAACCATCCTCTAGTTGGAATGGAATAGCATCCATGTTAAATTATTTGTATTCTAAACCATCCTCTAGTTGGAATGGAATAGCATCCATGTTAAATTAGTTGTATTCTAAACCATCCTCTAGTTGGAATGGAATAGCATCCATGTTAAATTAGTTGTATTCTAAACCATCCTCTAGTTGGAATGGAATAGCATCCATGTTAAATTTGTTGTATTCTAAACCATCCTCTAGTTGGAATGGAATAGCATCCATGTTAAATTTGTTGTATTCTAAACCATCCTCTAGTTGGAATGGAATAGCATCCATGTTAAATCAGTTGTATTCTAAACCATCCTCTAGTTGGAATGGAATAGCATCCATGTTAAATTAGTTGTATTCTAAACCATCCTCTAGTTGGAATGGAATAGCATCCATGTTAAATTATTTGTATTCTAAACCATCCTCTAGTTGGAATGGAATAGCATCCATGTTAAATTAGTTGTATTCTAAGCCATCCTCTAGTTGGAATGGAATAGCATCCATGTTAAATTTGTTGTATTCTAAACCATCCTCTAGTTGGAATGGAATAGCATCCATGTTAAATTTGTTGTATTCTAAACCATCCTCTAGTTGGAATGGAATAGCATCCATGTTAAATCAGTTGTATTCTAAACCATCCTCTAGTTGGAATGGAATAGCATCCATGTTAAATCAGTTGTCTTCTAAACCATCCTCTAGTTGGAATGGAATAGCATCCATGTTAAATTAGTTGTATTCTAAACCATCCTCTAGTTGGAATGGAATAGCATCCATGTTAAATCAGTTGTATTCTAAACCATCCTCTAGTTGGAATGGAATAGCATCCATGTTAAATTTGTTGTATTCTAAACCATCCTCTAGTTGGAATGGAATAGCATCCATGTTAAATTTGTTGTATTCTAAACCATCCTCTAGTTGGAATGGAATAGCATCCATGTTAAATTTGTTGTATTCTAAACCATCCTCTAGTTGGAATGGAATAGCATCCATGTTAAATTTGTTGTATTCTAAACCATCCTCTAGTTGGAATGGAATAGCATCCATGTTAATTTTGTTGTATTCTAAACCATCCTCTAGTTGGAATGGAATAGCATCCATGTTAAATTAGTTGTATTCTAAACCATCCTCTAGTTGGAATGGAATAGCATCCATGTTAAATTAGTTGTATTCTAAACCATCCTCTAGTTGGAATGGAATAGCATCCATGTTAAATTAGTTGTAATCTAAACCATCCTCTAGTTGGAATGGAATAGCATCCATGTTAAATTAGTTGTATTCTAAACCATCCTCTAGTTGGAATGGAATAGCATCCATGTTAAATCAGTTGTATTCTAAACCATCCTCTAGTTGGAATGGAATAGCATCCATGTTAAATCAGTTGTCTTCTAAACCATCCTCTAGTTGGAATGGAATAGCATCCATGTTAAATTAGTTGTATTCTAAACCATCCTCTAGTTGGAATGGAATAGCATCCATGTTAAATCAGTTGTCTTCTAAACCATCCTCTAGTTGGAATGGAATAGCATCCATGTTAAATTAGTTGTATTCTAAACCATCCTCTAGTTGGAATGGAATAGCATCCATGTTAAATTAGTTGTATTCTAAACCATCCTCTAGTTGGAATGGAATAGCATCCATGTTAAATTTGTTGTATTCTAAACCATCCTCTAGTTGGAATGGAATAGCATCCATGTTAAATTAGTTGTATTCTAGACCATCCTCTAGTTGGAATGGAATAGCATCCATGTTAAATTTGTTGTATTCTAAACCATCCTCTAGTTGGAATGGAATAGCATCCATGTTAAATTAGTTGTATTCTAAACCATCCTCTAGTTGGAATGGAATAGCATCCATGTTAAATTTGTTGTATTCTAAGCCATCCTCTAGTTGGAATGGAATAGCATCCATGTTAAATTAGTTGTATTCTAAACCATCCTCTAGTTGGAATGGAATAGCATCCATGTTAAATTTGTTGTATTCTAAACCAGCCTCTAGTTGGAATGAAATAGCATCCATGTTAAATTAGTTGTATTCTAAACCATCCTCTAGTTGGAATGGAATAGCATCCATGTTAAATTTGTTGTATTCTAAACCATCCTCTAGTTGGAATGGAATAGCATCCATGTTAAATTAGTTGTATTCTAGACCATCCTCTAGTTGGAATGGAATAGCATCCATGTTAAATTTGTTGTATTCTAAACCATCCTCTAGTTGGAATGGAATAGCATCCATGTTAAATTAGTTGTATTCTAAACCATCCTCTAGTTGGAATGGAATAGCATCCATGTTAAATTAGTTGTATTCTAAACCATCCTCTAGCTGGAATGGAATAGCATCCATGTTAAATTATTTGTATTCTAAACCATCCTCTAGTTGGAATGGAATAGCATCCATGTTAAATTAGTTGTATTCTAAACCATCCTCTAGTTGGAATGGAATAGCATCCATGTTAAATTTGTTGTATTCTAAACCATCCTCTAGTTGGAATGGAATAGCATCCATGTTAAATTAGTTGTATTCTAAACCATCCTCTAGTTGGAATGGAATAGCATCCATGTTAAATTTGTTGTATTCTAAACCATCCTCTAGTTGGAATGGAATAGCATCCATGTTAAATTAGTTGTATTCTAAACCATCCTCTAGTTGGAATGGAATAGCATCCATGTTAATTATTTGTATTCTAAACCATCCTTTAGTTGGAATGGAATAGCATCCATGTTAAATTTGTTGTATTCTAAACCATCCTTTAGTTGGAATGGAATAGCATCCATGTTAAATTAGTTGTATTCTAAACCATCCTCTAGTTGGAATGGAATAGCATCCATGTTAAATTATTTGTATTCTAAACCATCCTCTAGTTGGAATGGAATAGCATCCATGTTAAATTAGTTGTATTCTAAACCATCCTCTAGTTGGAATGGAATAGCATCCATGTTAAATTATTTGTATTCTAAACCATCCTCTAGTTGGAATGGAATAGCATCCATGTTAAATTAGTTGTATTCTAAACCATCCTCTAGTTGGAATGGAATAGCATCCATGTTAAATTAGTTGTATTCTAAACCATCCTTTAGTTGGAATGGAATAGCATCCATGTTAAATTAGTTGTATTCTAAACCATCCTCTAGTTGGAATGGAATAGCATCCATGTTAAATTTGTTGTATTCTAAACCATCCTTTAGTTGGAATGGAATAGCATCCATGTTAAATTAGTTGTATTCTAAACCATCCTCTAGTTGGAATGGAATAGCATCCATGTTAAATTATTTGTATTCTAAACCATCCTCTAGTTGGAATGGAATAGCATCCATGTTAAATTAGTTGTATTCTAAACCATCCTCTAGTTGGAATGGAATAGCATCCATGTTAAATTATTTGTATTCTAAACCATCCTCTAGTTGGAATGGAATAGCATCCATGTTAAATTTGTTGTATTCTAAACCATCCTCTAGTTGGAATGGAATAGCATCCATGTTAAATTATTTGTATTCTAAACCATCCTCTAGTTGGAATGGAATAGCATCCATGTTAAATTTGTTGTATTCTAAACCATCCTCTAGTTGGAATGGAATAACATCCATGTTAAATTATTTGTATTCTAAACCATCCTCTAGTTGGAATGGAATAGCATCCATGTTAAATTATTTGTATTCTAAACCATCCTCTAGTTGGAATGGAATAGCATCCATGTTAAATTTGTTGTTTTCTAAACCATCCTCTAGTTGGAATGGAATAGCATCCATGTTAAATTATTTGTATTCTAAACCATCCTCTAGTTGGAATGGAATAGCATCCATGTTAAATTATTTGTATTCTAAACCATCCTCTAGTTGGAATGGAATAGCATCCATGTTAAATTATTTGTATTCTAAACCATCCTCTAGTTGGAATGGAATAGCATCCATGTTAAATTAGTTGTATTCTAAACCATCCTCTAGTTGGAATGGAATAGCATCCATGTTAAATTAGTTGTATTCTAAACCATCCTCTAGTTGGAATGGAATAGCATCCATGTTAAATTAGTTGTATTCTAAACCATCCTCTAGTTGGAATGGAATAGCATCCATGTTAAATTTGTTGTATTCTAAACCATCCTCTAGTTGGAATGGAATAGCATCCATGTTAAATCAGTTGTATTCTAAACCATCCTCTAGTTGGAATGGAATAGCTTCCATGTTAAATTAGTTGTATTCTAAACCATCCTCTAGTTGGAATGGAATAGCATCCATGTTAAATTAGTTGTATTCTAAACCATCCTCTAGTTGGAATGGAATAGCATCCATGTTAAATTATTTGTATTCTAAACCATCCTCTAGTTGGAATGGAATAGCATCCATGTTAAATTTGTTGTATTCTAAGCCATCCTCTAGTTGGAATGGAATAGCATCCATGTTAAATTTGTTGTATTCTAAACCATCCTCTAGTTGGAATGGAATAGCATCCATGTTAAATTAGTTGTATTCTAAACCATCCTCTAGTTGGAATGGAATAGCATCCATGTTAAATCAGTTGTATTCTAAACCATCCTCTAGTTGGAATGGAATAGCATCCATGTTAAATCAGTTGTCTTCTAAACCATCCTCTAGTTGGAATGGAATAGCATCCATGTTAAATTAGTTGTATTCTAAACCATCCTCTAGTTGGAATGGAATAGCATCCATGTTAAATCAGTTGTATTCTAAACCATCCTCTAGTTGGAATGGAATAGCATCCATGTTAAATTTGTTGTATTCTAAACCATCCTCTAGTTGGAATGGAATAGCATCCATGTTAAATTTGTTGTATTCTAAACCATCCTCTAGTTGGAATGGAATAGCATCCATGTTAAATTTGTTGTATTCTAAACCATCCTCTAGTTGGAATGGAATAGCATCCATGTTAAATTTGTTGTATTCTAAACCATCCTCTAGTTGGAATGGAATAGCATCCATGTTAATTTTGTTGTATTCTAAACCATCCTCTAGTTGGAATGGAATAGCATCCATGTTAAATTAGTTGTATTCTAAACCATCCTCTAGTTGGAATGGAATAGCATCCATGTTAAATTAGTTGTATTCTAAACCATCCTCTAGTTGGAATGGAATAGCATCCATGTTAAATTATTTGTATTCTAAACCATCCTCTAGTTGGAATGGAATAGCATCCATGTTAAATTAGTTGTATTCTAAACCATCCTCTAGTTGGAATGGAATAGCATCCATGTTAAATCAGTTGTATTCTAAACCATCCTCTAGTTGGAATGGAATAGCATCCATGTTAAATCAGTTGTCTTCTAAACCATCCTCTAGTTGGAATGGAATAGCATCCATGTTAAATTAGTTGTATTCTAAACCATCCTCTAGTTGGAATGGAATAGCATCCATGTTAAATTAGTTGTATTCTAAACCATCCCCTAGTTGGAATGGAATAGCATCCATGTTAAATTAGTTGTATTCTAAACCATCCTCTAGTTGGAATGGAATAGCATCCATGTTAAATTAGTTGTATTCTAAACCATCCTCTAGTTGGAATGGAATAGCATCCATGTTAAATTAGTTGTATTCTAAACCATCCTCTAGTTGGAATGGAATAGCATCCATGTTAAATTAGTTGTATTCTAAACCATCCTCTAGTTGGAATGGAATAGCATCCATGTTAAATTAGTTGTATTCTAAACCATCCTCTAGTTGGAATGGAATAGCATCCATGTTAAATTAGTTGTATTCTAAACCATCCCCTAGTTGGAATGGAATAGCATCCATGTTAAATTTGTTGTATTCTAAACCATCCTCTAGTTGGAATGGAATAGCATCCATGTTAAATTAGTTGTATTCTAAACCATCCTCTAGTTGGAATGGAATAGCATCCATGTTAAATTAGTTGTATTCTAAACCATCCTCTAGTTGGAATGGAATAGCATCCATGTTAAATTATTTGTATTCTAAACCATCCTCTAGTTGGAATGGAATAGCATCCATGTTAAATTAGTTGTATTCTAAACCATCCTCTAGTTGGAATGGAATAGCATCCATGTTAAATTATTTGTATTCTAAACCATCCTCTAGTTGGAATGGAATAGCATCCATGTTAAATTTGTTGTATTCTAAACCATCCTCTAGTTGGAATGGAATAGCATCCATGTTAAATTATTTGTATTCTAAACCATCCTCTAGTTGGAATGGAATAGCATCCATGTTAAATTTGTTGTTTTCTAAACCATCCTCTAGTTGGAATGGAATAGCATCCATATTAAATTATTTGTATTCTAAACCATCCTCTAGTTGGAATGGAATAGCATCCATGTTAAATTATTTGTATTCTAAACCATCCTCTAGTTGGAATGGAATAGCATCCATGTTAAATTATTTGTATTCTAAACCATCCTCTAGTTGGAATGGAATAGCATCCATGTTAAATTAGTTGTATTCTAAACCATCCTCTAGTTGGAATGGAATAGCATCCATGTTAAATTAGTTGTATTCTAAACCATCCTCTAGTTGGAATGGAATAGCATCCATGTTAAATTAGTTGTATTCTAAACCATCCTCTAGTTGGAATGGAATAGCATCCATGTTAAATTTGTTGTATTCTAAACCATCCTCTAGTTGGAATGGAATAGCATCCATGTTAAATCAGTTGTATTCTAAACCATCCTCTAGTTGGAATGGAATAGCTTCCATGTTAAATTAGTTGTATTCTAAACCATCCTCTAGTTGGAATGGAATAGCATCCATGTTAAATTAGTTGTATTCTAAACCATCCTCTAGTTGGAATGGAATAGCATCCATGTTAAATTATTTGTATTCTAAACCATCCTCTAGTTGGAATGGAATAGCATCCATGTTAAATTAGTTGTATTCTAAGCCATCCTCTAGTTGGAATGGAATAGCATCCATGTTAAATTTGTTGTATTCTAAACCATCCTCTAGTTGGAATGGAATAGCATCCATGTTAAATTTGTTGTATTCTAAACCATCCTCTAGTTGGAATGGAATAGCATCCATGTTAAATCAGTTGTATTCTAAACCATCCTCTAGTTGGAATGGAATAGCATCCATGTTAAATCAGTTGTCTTCTAAACCATCCTCTAGTTGGAATGGAATAGCATCCATGTTAAATTAGTTGTATTCTAAACCATCCTCTAGTTGGAATGGAATAGCATCCATGTTAAATCAGTTGTATTCTAAACCATCCTCTAGTTGGAATGGAATAGCATCCATGTTAAATTTGTTGTATTCTAAACCATCCTCTAGTTGGAATGGAATAGCATCCATGTTAAATTTGTTGTATTCTAAACCATCCTCTAGTTGGAATGGAATAGCATCCATGTTAAATTTGTTGTATTCTAAACCATCCTCTAGTTGGAATGGAATAGCATCCATGTTAAATTTGTTGTATTCTAAACCATCCTCTAGTTGGAATGGAATAGCATCCATGTTAATTTTGTTGTATTCTAAACCATCCTCTAGTTGGAATGGAATAGCATCCATGTTAAATTAGTTGTATTCTAAACCATCCTCTAGTTGGAATGGAATAGCATCCATGTTAAATTAGTTGTATTCTAAACCATCCTCTAGTTGGAATGGAATAGCATCCATGTTAAATTAGTTGTATTCTAAACCATCCTCTAGTTGGAATGGAATAGCATCCATGTTAAATTAGTTGTATTCTAAACCATCCTCTAGTTGGAATGGAATAGCATCCATGTTAAATCAGTTGTATTCTAAACCATCCTCTAGTTGGAATGGAATAGCATCCATGTTAAATCAGTTGTCTTCTAAACCATCCTCTAGTTGGAATGGAATAGCATCCATGTTAAATTAGTTGTATTCTAAACCATCCTCTAGTTGGAATGGAATAGCATCCATGTTAAATCAGTTGTCTTCTAAACCATCCTCTAGTTGGAATGGAATAGCATCCATGTTAAATTAGTTGTATTCTAAACCATCCTCTAGTTGGAATGGAATAGCATCCATGTTAAATTAGTTGTATTCTAAACCATCCTCTAGTTGGAATGGAATAGCATCCATGTTAAATTTGTTGTATTCTAAACCATCCTCTAGTTGGAATGGAATAGCATCCATGTTAAATTAGTTGTATTCTAGACCATCCTCCAGTTGGAATGGAATAGCATCCATGTTAAATTTGTTGTATTCTAAACCATCCTCTAGTTGGAATGGAATAGCATCCATGTTAAATTAGTTGTATTCTAAACCATCCTCTAGTTGGAATGGAATAGCATCCATGTTAAATTTGTTGTATTCTAAGCCATCCTCTAGTTGGAATGGAATAGCATCCATGTTAAATTAGTTGTATTCTAAACCATCCTCTAGTTGGAATGGAATAGCATCCATGTTAAATTTGTTGTATTCTAAACCAGCCTCTAGTTGGAATGAAATAGCATCCATGTTAAATTAGTTGTATTCTAAACCATCCTCTAGTTGGAATGGAATAGCATCCATGTTAAATTAGTTGTATTCTAAACCATCCTCTAGTTGGAATGGAATAGCATCCATGTTAAATTAGTTGTATTCTAGACCATCCTCTAGTTGGAATGGAATAGCATCCATGTTAAATTTGTTGTATTCTAAACCATCCTCTAGTTGGAATGGAATAGCATCCATGTTAAATTAGTTGTATTCTAAACCATCCTCTAGTTGGAATGGAATAGCATCCATGTTAAATTAGTTGTATTCTAAACCATCCTCTAGCTGGAATGGAATAGCATCCATGTTAAATTATTTGTATTCTAAACCATCCTCTAGTTGGAATGGAATAGCATCCATGTTAAATTAGTTGTATTCTAAACCATCCTCTAGTTGGAATGGAATAGCATCCATGTTAAATTTGTTGTATTCTAAACCATCCTCTAGTTGGAATGGAATAGCATCCATGTTAAATTAGTTGTATTCTAAACCATCCTCTAGTTGGAATGGAATAGCATCCATGTTAAATCAGTTGTATTCTAAACCATCCTCTAGTTGGAATGGAATAGCATCCATGTTAAATTAGTTGTATTCTAAACCATCCTCTAGTTGGAATGGAATAGCATCCATGTTAAATTATTTGTATTCTAAACCATCCTTTAGTTGGAATGGAATAGCATCCATGTTAAATTTGTTGTATTCTAAACCATCCTTTAGTTGGAATGGAATAGCATCCATGTTAAATTAGTTGTATTCTAAACCATCCTCTAGTTGGAATGGAATAGCATCCATGTTAAATTATTTGTATTCTAAACCATCCTCTAGTTGGAATGGAATAGCATCCATGTTAAATTAGTTGTATTCTAAACCATCCTCTAGTTGGAATGGAATAGCATCCATGTTAAATTATTTGTATTCTAAACCATCCTCTAGTTGGAATGGAATAGCATCCATGTTAAATTAGTTGTATTCTAAACCATCCTCTAGTTGGAATGGAATAGCATCCATGTTAAATTAGTTGTATTCTAAACCATCCTTTAGTTGGAATGGAATAGCATCCATGTTAAATTAGTTGTATTCTAAACCATCCTCTAGTTGGAATGGAATAGCATCCATGTTAAATTTGTTGTATTCTAAACCATCCTTTAGTTGGAATGGAATAGCATCCATGTTAAATTAGTTGTATTCTAAACCATCCTCTAGTTGGAATGGAATAGCATCCATGTTAAATTATTTGTATTCTAAACCATCCTCTAGTTGGAATGGAATAGCATCCATGTTAAATTAGTTGTATTCTAAACCATCCTCTAGTTGGAATGGAATAGCATCCATGTTAAATTATTTGTATTCTAAACCATCCTCTAGTTGGAATGGAATAGCATCCATGTTAAATTTGTTGTATTCTAAACCATCCTCTAGTTGGAATGGAATAGCATCCATGTTAAATTATTTGTATTCTAAACCATCCTCTAGTTGGAATGGAATAGCATCCATGTTAAATTTGTTGTATTCTAAACCATCCTCTAGTTGGAATGGAATAGCATCCATGTTAAATTATTTGTATTCTAAACCATCCTCTAGTTGGAATGGAATAGCATCCATGTTAAATTATTTGTATTCTAGACCATCCTCTAGTTGGAATGGAATAGCATCCATGTTAAATTTGTTGTTTTCTAAACCATCCTCTAGTTGGAATGGAATAGCATCCATGTTAAATTATTTGTATTCTAAACCATCCTCTAGTTGGAATGGAATAGCATCCATGTTAAATTATTTGTATTCTAAACCATCCTCTAGTTGGAATGGAATAGCATCCATGTTAAATTATTTGTATTCTAAACCATCCTCTAGTTGGAATGGAATAGCATCCATGTTAAATTAGTTGTATTCTAAACCATCCTCTAGTTGGAATGGAATAGCATCCATGTTAAATTAGTTGTATTCTAAACCATCCTCTAGTTGGAATGGAATAGCATCCATGTTAAATTAGTTGTATTCTAAACCATCCTCTAGTTGGAATGGAATAGCATCCATGTTAAATTTGTTGTATTCTAAACCATCCTCTAGTTGGAATGGAATAGCATCCATGTTAAATCAGTTGTATTCTAAACCATCCTCTAGTTGGAATGGAATAGCTTCCATGTTAAATTAGTTGTATTCTAAACCATCCTCTAGTTGGAATGGAATAGCATCCATGTTAAATTAGTTGTATTCTAAACCATCCTCTAGTTGGAATGGAATAGCATCCATGTTAAATTATTTGTATTCTAAACCATCCTCTAGTTGGAATGGAATAGCATCCATGTTAAATTTGTTGTATTCTAAGCCATCCTCTAGTTGGAATGGAATAGCATCCATGTTAAATTTGTTGTATTCTAAACCATCCTCTAGTTGGAATGGAATAGCATCCATGTTAAATTAGTTGTATTCTAAACCATCCTCTAGTTGGAATGGAATAGCATCCATGTTAAATCAGTTGTATTCTAAACCATCCTCTAGTTGGAATGGAATAGCATCCATGTTAAATCAGTTGTCTTCTAAACCATCCTCTAGTTGGAATGGAATAGCATCCATGTTAAATTAGTTGTATTCTAGACCATCCTCTAGTTGGAATGGAATAGCATCCATGTTAAATCAGTTGTATTCTAAACCATCCTCTAGTTGGAATGGAATAGCATCCATGTTAAATTTGTTGTATTCTAAACCATCCTCTAGTTGGAATGGAATAGCATCCATGTTAAATTTGTTGTATTCTAAACCATCCTCTAGTTGGAATGGAATAGCATCCATGTTAAATTTGTTGTATTCTAAACCATCCTCTAGTTGGAATGGAATAGCATCCATGTTAAATTTGTTGTATTCTAAACCATCCTCTAGTTGGAATGGAATAGCATCCATGTTAATTTTGTTGTATTCTAAACCATCCTCTAGTTGGAATGGAATAGCATCCATGTTAAATTAGTTGTATTCTAAACCATCCTCTAGTTGGAATGGAATAGCATCCATGTTAAATTAGTTGTATTCTAAACCATCCTCTAGTTGGAATGGAATAGCATCCATGTTAAATTATTTGTATTCTAAACCATCCTCTAGTTGGAATGGAATAGCATCCATGTTAAATTAGTTGTATTCTAAACCATCCTCTAGTTGGAATGGAATAGCATCCATGTTAAATCAGTTGTATTCTAAACCATCCTCTAGTTGGAATGGAATAGCATCCATGTTAAATCAGTTGTCTTCTAAACCATCCTCTAGTTGGAATGGAATAGCATCCATGTTAAATTAGTTGTATTCTAAACCATCCTCTAGTTGGAATGGAATAGCATCCATGTTAAATCAGTTGTCTTCTAAACCATCCTCTAGTTGGAATGGAATAGCATCCATGTTAAATTAGTTGTATTCTAAACCATCCTCTAGTTGGAATGGAATAGCATCCATGTTAAATTAGTTGTATTCTAAACCATCCTCTAGTTGGAATGGAATAGCATCCATGTTAAATTTGTTGTATTCTAAACCATCCTCTAGTTGGAATGGAATAGCATCCATGTTAAATTAGTTGTATTCTAGACCATCCTCTAGTTGGAATGGAATAGCATCCATGTTAAATTTGTTGTATTCTAAACCATCCTCTAGTTGGAATGGAATAGCATCCATGTTAAATTAGTTGTATTCTAAACCATCCTCTAGTTGGAATGGAATAGCATCCATGTTAAATTTGTTGTATTCTAAACCATCCTCTAGTTGGAATGGAATAGCATCCATGTTAAATTAGTTGTATTCTAAACCATCCTCTAGTTGGAATGGAATAGCATCCATGTTAAATTTGTTGTATTCTAAACCATCCTCTAGTTGGAATGAAATAGCATCCATGTTAAATTAGTTGTATTCTAAACCATCCTCTAGTTGGAATGGAATAGCATCCATGTTAAATTTGTTGTATTCTAAACCATCCTCTAGTTGGAATGGAATAGCATCCATGTTAAATTAGTTGTATTCTAGACCATCCTCTAGTTGGAATGGAATAGCATCCATGTTAAATTTGTTGTATTCTAAACCATCCTCTAGTTGGAATGGAATAGCATCCATGTTAAATTAGTTGTATTCTAAACCATCCTCTAGTTGGAATGGAATAGCATCCATGTTAAATTAGTTGTATTCTAAACCATCCTCTAGCTGGAATGGAATAGCATCCATGTTAAATTATTTGTATTCTAAACCATCCTCTAGTTGGAATGGAATAGCATCCATGTTAAATTAGTTGTATTCTAAACCATCCTCTAGTTGGAATGGAATAGCATCCATGTTAAATTTGTTGTATTCTAAACCATCCTCTAGTTGGAATGGAATAGCATCCATGTTAAATTAGTTGTATTCTAAACCATCCTCTAGTTGGAATGGAATAGCATCCATGTTAAATCAGTTGTATTCTAAACCATCCTCTAGTTGGAATGGAATAGCATCCATGTTAAATTAGTTGTATTCTAAACCATCCTCTAGTTGGAATGGAATAGCATCCATGTTAAATTATTTGTATTCTAAACCATCCTTTAGTTGGAATGGAATAGCATCCATGTTAAATTAGTTGTATTCTAAACCATCCTTTAGTTGGAATGGAATAGCATCCATGTTAAATTAGTTGTATTCTAAACCATCCTCTAGTTGGAATGGAATAGCATCCATGTTAAATTATTTGTATTCTAAACCATCCTCTAGTTGGAATGGAATAGCATCCATGTTAAATTAGTTGTATTCTAAACCATCCTCTAGTTGGAATGGAATAGCATCCATGTTAAATTATTTGTATTCTAAACCATCCTCTAGTTGGAATGGAATAGCATCCATGTTAAATTAGTTGTATTCTAAACCATCCTCTAGTTGGAATGGAATAGCATCCATGTTAAATTAGTTGTATTCTAAACCATCCTTTAGTTGGAATGGAATAGCATCCATGTTAAATTAGTTGTATTCTAAACCATCCTCTAGTTGGAATGGAATAGCATCCATGTTAAATTAGTTGTATTCTAAACCATCCTTTAGTTGGAATGGAATAGCATCCATGTTAAATTAGTTGTATTCTAAACCATCCTCTAGTTGGAATGGAATAGCATCCATGTTAAATTATTTGTATTCTAAACCATCCTCTAGTTGGAATGGAATAGCATCCATGTTAAATTAGTTGTATTCTAAACCATCCTCTAGTTGGAATGGAATAGCATCCATGTTAAATTATTTGTATTCTAAACCATCCTCTAGTTGGAATGGAATAGCATCCATGTTAAATTTGTTGTATTCTAAACCATCCTCTAGTTGGAATGGAATAGCATCCATGTTAAATTATTTGTATTCTAAACCATCCTCTAGTTGGAATGGAATAGCATCCATGTTAAATTTGTTGTATTCTAAACCATCCTCTAGTTGGAATGGAATAGCATCCATGTTAAATTATTTGTATTCTAAACCATCCTCTAGTTGGAATGGAATAGCATCCATGTTAAATTATTTGTATTCTAAACCATCCTCTAGTTGGAATGGAATAGCATCCATGTTAAATTAGTTGTATTCTAAACCATCCTCTAGTTGGAATGGAATAGCATCCATGTTAAATTAGTTGTATTCTAAACCATCCCCTAGTTGGAATGGAATAGCATCCATGTTAAATTTGTTGTATTCTAAACCATCCTCTAGTTGGAATGGAATAGCATCCATGTTAAATTAGTTGTATTCTAAACCATCCTCTAGTTGGAATGGAATAGCATCCATGTTAAATTAGTTGTATTCTAAACCATCCTCTAGTTGGAATGGAATAGCATCCATGTTAAATTAGTTGTATTCTAAACCATCCTCTAGTTGGAATGGAATAGCATCCATGTTAAATTAGTTGTATTCTAAACCATCCTCTAGTTGGAATGGAATAGCATCCATGTTAAATTAGTTGTATTCTAAACCATCCCCTAGTTGGAATGGAATAGCATCCATGTTAAATTTGTTGTATTCTAAACCATCCTCTAGTTGGAATGGAATAGCATCCATGTTAAATTAGTTGTATTCTAAACCATCCTCTAGTTGGAATGGAATAGCATCCATGTTAAATTAGTTGTATTCTAAACCATCCCCTAGTTGGAATGGAATAGCATCCATGTTAAATTTGTTGTATTCTAAACCATCCTCTAGTTGGAATGGAATAGCATCCATGTTAAATTAGTTGTATTCTAAACCATCCTCTAGTTGGAATGGAATAGCATCCATGTTAAATTAGTTGTATTCTAAACCATCCTCTAGTTGGAATGGAATAGCATCCATGTTAAATTAGTTGTATTCTAAACCATCCTCTAGTTGGAATGGAATAGCATCCATGTTAAATTAGTTGTATTCTAAACCATCCTCTAGTTGGAATGGAATAGCATCCATGTTAAATTAGTTGTATTCTAAACCATCCCCTAGTTGGAATGGAATAGCATCCATGTTAAATTTGTTGTATTCTAAACCATCCTCTAGTTGGAATGGAATAGCATCCATGTTAAATTAGTTGTATTCTAAACCATCCTCTAGTTGGAATGGAATAGCATCCATGTTAAATTAGTTGTATTCTAAACCATCCTCTAGTTGGAATGGAATAGCATCCATGTTAAATTAGTTGTATTCTAAACCATCCTCTAGTTGGAATGGAATAGCATCCATGTTAAATCAGTTGTGTTCTAAACCATCCTCTAGTTGGAATGGAATAGCATCCATGTTAAATTAGTTGTATTCTAAACCATCCTCTAGTTGGAATGGAATAGCATCCATGTTAAATTATTTGTATTCTAAACCATCCTCTAGTTGGAATGGAATAGCATCCATGTTAAATTAGTTGTATTCTAAACCATCCTCTAGTTGGAATGGAATAGCATCCATGTTAAATTATTTGTATTCTAAACCATCCTCTAGTTGGAATGGAATAGCATCCATGTTAAATTTGTTGTATTCTAAACCATCCTCTAGTTGGAATGGAATAGCATCCATGTTAAATTATTTGTATTCTAAACCATCCTCTAGTTGGAATGGAATAGTATCCATGTTAAATTTGTTGTTTTCTAAACCATCCTCTAGTTGGAATGGAATAGCATCCATGTTAAATTATTTGTATTCTAAACCATCCTCTAGTTGGAATGGAATAGCATCCATGTTAAATTATTTGTATTCTAAACCATCCTCTAGTTGGAATGGAATAGCATCCATGTTAAATTATTTGTATTCTAAACCATCCTCTAGTTGGAATGGAATAGCATCCATGTTAAATTAGTTGTATTCTAAGCCATCCTCTAGTTGGAATGGAATAGCATCCATGTTAAATTAGTTGTATTCTAAACCATCCTCTAGTTGGAATGGAATAGCATCCATGTTAAATTAGTTGTATTCTAAACCATCCTCTAGTTGGAATGGAATAGCATCCATGTTAAATTTGTTGTATTCTAAACCATCCTCTAGTTGGAATGGAATAGCATCCATGTTAAATCAGTTGTATTCTAAACCATCCTCTAGTTGGAATGGAATAGCTTCCATGTTAAATTAATTGTATTCTAAACCATCCTCTAGTTGGAATGGAATAGCATCCATGTTAAATTAGTTGTATTCTAAACCATCCTCTAGTTGGAATGGAATAGCATCCATGTTAAATTATTTGTATTCTAAACCATCCTCTAGTTGGAATGGAATAGCATCCATGTTAAATTTGTTGTATTCTAAGCCATCCTCTAGTTGGAATGGAATAGCATCCATGTTAAATTTGTTGTATTCTAAACCATCCTCTAGTTGGAATGGAATAGCATCCATGTTAAATTTGTTGTATTCTAAACCATCCTCTAGTTGGAATGGAATAGCATCCATGTTAAATCAGTTGTATTCTAAACCATCCTCTAGTTGGAATGGAATAGCATCCATGTTAAATCAGTTGTCTTCTAAACCATCCTCTAGTTGGAATGGAATAGCATCCATGTTAAATTAGTTGTATTCTAAACCATCCTCTAGTTGGAATGGAATAGCATCCATGTTAAATCAGTTGTATTCTAAACCATCCTCTAGTTGGAATGGAATAGCATCCATGTTAAATTTGTTGTATTCTAAACCATCCTCTAGTTGGAATGGAATAGCATCCATGTTAAATTTGTTGTATTCTAAACCATCCTCTAGTTGGAATGGAATAGCATCCATGTTAAATTTGTTGTATTCTAAACCATCCTCTAGTTGGAATGGAATAGCATCCATGTTAAATTTGTTGTATTCTAAACCATCCTATAGTTGGAATGGAATAGCATCCATGTTAATTTTGTTGTATTCTAAACCATCCTCTAGTTGGAATGGAATAGCATCCATGTTAAATTAGTTGTATTCTAAACCATCCTCTAGTTGGAATGGAATAGCATCCATGTTAAATTAGTTGTATTCTAAACCATCCTCTAGTTGGAATGGAATAGCATCCATGTTAAATTAGTTGTATTCTAAACCATCCTCTAGTTGGAATGGAATAGCATCCATGTTAAATTAGTTGTATTCTAAACCATCCTCTAGTTGGAATGGAATAGCATCCATGTTAAATCAGTTGTATTCTAAACCATCCTCTAGTTGGAATGGAATAGCATCCATGTTAAATCAGTTGTCTTCTAAACCATCCTCTAGTTGGAATGGAATAGCATCCATGTTAAATTAGTTGTATTCTAAACCATCCTCTAGTTGGAATGGAATAGCATCCATGTTAAATCAGTTGTCTTCTAAACCATCCTCTAGTTGGAATGGAATAGCATCCATGTTAAATTAGTTGTATTCTAAACCATCCTCTAGTTGGAATGGAATAGCATCCATGTTAAATTAGTTGTATTCTAAACCATCCTCTAGTTGGAATGGAATAGCATCCATGTTAAATTTGTTGTATTCTAAACCATCCTCTAGTTGGAATGGAATAGCATCCATGTTAAATTAGTTGTATTCTAGACCATCCTCTAGTTGGAATGGAATAGCATCCATGTTAAATTTGTTGTATTCTAAACCATCCTCTAGTTGGAATGGAATAGCATCCATGTTAAATTAGTTGTATTCTAAACCATCCTCTAGTTGGAATGGAATAGCATCCATGTTAAATTTGTTGTATTCTAAACCATCCTCTAGTTGGAATGGAATAGCATCCATGTTAAATTAGTTGTATTCTAAACCATCCTCTAGTTGGAATGGAATAGCATCCATGTTAAATTTGTTGTATTCTAAACCATCCTCTAGTTGGAATGAAATAGCATCCATGTTAAATTAGTTGTATTCTAAACCATCCTCTAGTTGGAATGGAATAGCATCCATGTTAAATTTGTTGTATTCTAAACCATCCTCTAGTTGGAATGGAATAGCATCCATGTTAAATTAGTTGTATTCTAGACCATCCTCTAGTTGGAATGGAATAGCATCCATGTTAAATTTGTTGTATTCTAAACCATCCTCTAGTTGGAATGGAATAGCATCCATGTTAAATTAGTTGTATTCTAAACCATCCTCTAGTTGGAATGGAATAGCATCCATGTTAAATTAGTTGTATTCTAAACCATCCTCTAGCTGGAATGGAATAGCATCCATGTTAAATTATTTGTATTCTAAACCATCCTCTAGTTGGAATGGAATAGCATCCATGTTAAATTAGTTGTATTCTAAACCATCCTCTAGTTGGAATGGAATAGCATCCATGTTAAATTTGTTGTATTCTAAACCATCCTCTAGTTGGAATGGAATAGCATCCATGTTAAATTAGTTGTATTCTAAACCATCCTCTAGTTGGAATGGAATAGCATCCATGTTAAATTTGTTGTATTCTAAACCATCCTCTAGTTGGAATGAAATAGCATCCATGTTAAATTAGTTGTATTCTAAACCATCCTCTAGTTGGAATGGAATAGCATCCATGTTAAATTTGTTGTATTCTAAACCATCCTCTAGTTGGAATGGAATAGCATCCATGTTAAATTTGTTGTATTCTAGACCATCCTCTAGTTGGAATGGAATAGCATCCATGTTAAATTTGTTGTATTCTAAACCATCCTCTAGTTGGAATGGAATAGCATCCATGTTAAATTAGTTGTATTCTAAACCATCCTCTAGTTGGAATGGAATAGCATCCATGTTAAATTAGTTGTATTCTAAACCATCCTCTAGCTGGAATGGAATAGCATCCATGTTAAATTATTTGTATTCTAAACCATCCTCTAGTTGGAATGGAATAGCATCCATGTTAAATTAGTTGTATTCTAAACCATCCTCTAGTTGGAATGGAATAGCATCCATGTTAAATTTGTTGTATTCTAAACCATTCTCTAGTTGGAATGGAATAGCATCCATGTTAAATTAGTTGTATTCTAAACCATCCTCTAGTTGGAATGGAATAGCATCCATGTTAAATCAGTATCAGTTCAGATCAATTCTGTTTTTCATTGTGATATTCTTGCACGAAAATGTTTCTTTTTGGGGTACTGTCAGAGATTTAATGAGGGAATTGGGGGCTGTCATGCTCACGATCGTATGGTAGTTGGATTTATAACTACCTATGCAATCAGTGCCTATCACTATTAACGTTATGAGTTCGAATCCTGTTCATGGCGAGGTGTACTTGATACAATATTATGTGATAAAGTTTGTCAGTGACTTGCGACAGGTCGGTGGTTTTCTCTGGGTGCTCCGGTTTCCTCTACCTATAAAATTGACTCTCACAATATAACTTAAAAATTGTTGAAAGTGGTATTAAACGCCATAAACCTAACCTAATGCAAGGACAGATAGCAATAACTCTGTAAGAGTTTGTAAATATTCAAGTTATAAGTTTTATAAATGCACTTACTCATATAAAAACTGCGTCGGTGGCGTAACGGTTAGCATGCTCGCCTTGAGTGCAGTAGATTGTGAGTTCGAGCCCCAGTCAGGTCAAACCAAAAAGCACACAGCATTAAAGAGAAAGAGCAAAGACTGGTTGGCTCGGAATCAGAATAATGTGTCCCAGTGGAGCGACATATTTACTCGCAGACTGTTGTTTCAGTGAGCTAGCACTATAAAAATCCAACTCGGGATGTTGGTCTAGAACAAAGCGAACCTTATCACCATCTTATTGAAAATCTACTTGTTCTCACCATGATATAGCTGAAAAATTGCTGAATCGGCATTAAACAACAATCACTCACTCACTCAAAAATCTAAAAGTTTATTTGGCAATCCTTGATCAAATGGAAACTATAACTTTGCATGATTGTTCCCTTGGTGGGCCTCAGTCATCAACATTGGTGATTTTGAGGCAGATCCAATATTCAACATGGCCACTAGAGCCAATATGCAATTTGATTGATTGATTCCAGTCTTCGAAATTAGACTTTCAAATTTACTGGCCCGAAAACTTCAAAATTAGAATATTTATATAGATTCTATTGAAAAAATTTTGCAAAAGTCACTGGTCCGAATCAATTTTCACTGGCCGCGGGCCACCGGACCACTGCTAAAGTCGATGACTGTGATTCTCACAGTTTGATTGCTGTATTGGTCAGTTATTTGAAATTTAATATGGGGTGAAAATTCCTTGGTGGTTATTTGCAAATTTTGTGGTTTTTGTGGTGATTTGAAATCCAAGATGGCCACCAAAGCTGGACTTAATTTACATAGGACCCTATATAATAGGAAAATAAATAAAAGTTTTTTCTTAGAAACTGCAAAAATCATTGAACCAAAACTGTATTTGAATGTTCATTCATTGGTTGCTGACAAAGATTCCATTTTTTTATGTAGATTGGAAAATCTAAAAAAATTTATCTCTCTGGAATCACTGAACCATTTTAAGGAAATTTTGTCTTAAATATTCTTCAAGAAAATTTATGTTTTTTTATGCTGTTAGAAAATCAAAGATGGGTTCAACTGCAGAGGTGTACTCGATACAACTTTATGTGTTAAAGTTTGTCAGTGACTTGCGGCAGATTGATGGTTTTCTCCCGGTACTCCTGTTTACTTTAATCCACCAATAAAACTGACTGCCACCATATAACTGAAATATTATTGAAAATTGCGTTAAACACCATAGCCATAGCATGGTTGTGATTTATCTTCAATATAAAATATAATTGTCTCGTTTAAGATTATGTGACTCTTTATAGTTATAATTAGAATTTAAGACCACAGCTACAAACTACAGAGTATTCTCCCTTTGTTAAAAGTGATAATTTTCACAAATTCTGAAATTTTTCAAAATTTGATCTTTTATTCGAAAAACATAATAATGGTACTTTAGAGTATTAGAAGCAGATTTATTATCTACAAAATAGGAATTATTCTTGATATTTTCAAAGGAATTTGAGTAAATTTAAATTCTGGATTAAACCATGTTGTACATGATAGAAGGTTTATAATATAATTTAATTTAATTTATCAGGTTGTTAGGAACTGATTACCCTTTTGGAATCTTATTATAAGAAATAATATATTTTTTTCAATAGCTTGATAAAATCTCAAGTTAATAAAGTTAAGTTATAATTTCATAAATAAATATTGTGTTCTTGCATACAGATCAGAAAGCATGAAAGTATTATTATTATACCAAACAAGAAATAATAAAGATATTTTGTATTATATGTACCATGGATCTTACGAATTAACTTATTTAAACCAACAAATCGAAGGATGAGTTGGTTTAAATAAGTTCATAAGTAAGATCCATGGTATATATGTTTTGTAACATAAATTACATGATTGACAGATTTATGACGTCAAAATATCGAGGCCCATATTGGCCCGGGCCAATATGGGCCTTGACTTCGTCTCAGGCCAATATGGGTGTCTCTTTTCTAGATGACGGAAGTATGTAATAAATAGTATTAATCTGTATTTATTAAATTGAGAAAGGATCATGAGAAGTTAATATCCATAATTATTAAATTGAGAAAGGGTTATTTTAAAATAACCCTTTCTCAATTTAATAATTATGGATATTAACTTCTCATGAAGGCCTTAATTGTATATTATTATACTTTACTATAGTAACTGAATAAGAAACACCTCTGTTATTTTTCTATTTTTGTTGACGATGTCTAGCAATAACTAAATTTCCCTGTGGTATTCTGCACATGGCGCTAATAACTTTTAGGGAATATGCATTTGGCGAAAAATTAAAATAACTTGGAATTTGGCACGTAACTGCACGGAAGAATAACTGTTTGAATTTTGGCACATAACTGCACGTCGAACTCATACTGGTTATTTTCATTGTCTGCCAGTAAACAAACAAAACTGGACGTCGCTATGAGTGAACGGTTTGTGTCTATCTGATCTGATCTGGATGTGTAGTGAATACAATGTCCATGTTGTAAAAAACATAAAGAAACCAGACTCCTCATAAAAAACAAGTTTAAAAACAAAATTTTATTTAATTTAATTTTCATAATTATTTCGTTTATGACACATAAGAATAGTATTCTTGAGTTAATACTTACATATACTTACCGAAGAACATCGTTATAGGACAAATGTTTACCGATGTAAAAAAAAACAAAAAAAAAGTTTGATGTGACGATACTTACCCAAGTTGTCATCGGCATCCTCGACCTATGGAATGCTTCGACCTATCTTAGTATTTCCCAAAAAATTTTGCCGAAAAGCAGCAATTCGACCTATCGTCCCCATCGACCTATAGTCCGTAAAATACGATAATCACTGACACAATTTCAGTGGAATTTGTTATTTGTTGATTATTGTATTAAAATGTCAACTAAAATGAATTCTCTGTGGTTTCGTGCAGTAAAATGATACCATTGTGTCTTTTCTGGAAAATTAATATCCATAGTTATCAAATTTCGAAAGAGTTATTTCTCTCAGCCCATCATACTTCAGGAAATAACTCCTTCTAAATTTGATAACTATGAAATATTCAGTTTTCATCAAGGCCATAATTGTATATTGTAAATTTCAATTTATTTAACTTGGATTAAAACCTATAGAGTATTCTCCCTTCGTTAAAAATCTTAATTTTCAAAAATTCTGACATATTCTTAAATCTGAGTGTTTTATTTGGAAACAATGTAATGTTATTTTAAAATATTAACAATGAGATATATTTTTAACAAAGCAATAATTATTCTTGATGTTGTTTGAAGGAAATTGGTAAATGTAATTATTGGATTATACCATGTCTTACATGTTAAAGGAATAAATATAGTCAAACTCTACAGCACGCTGGATTAGGAACTGCTTACCCTTAAAACCGGAGCACCTGGTTTTTAGTTTTTTGTGTTAATATTTGAGAATAACTTGGTAAAATTCCAAGTTAATAAAATTAAATGATAATTCTTACACTATATATTGTGCTTTAGCAACTATGAACACTTCATATCAAAGAGGACGAAATTACTATAATAAATTTCAATTTATTTATCGTGTGTAAAACCTACAGAGTATTCTCCCTTTGTGTAAAATCATAATTTTCCAAACTTCTGATATATTTTGAAATCTCAGTGTTTTGTTTGAAAATCAAAGTAATGATGTTTACAATATGAAAAAGAACACATATTTCAGACAAAACAATAACTATTTTTGATATTAAAACAAGATTAATAAATTTAAAATTTGGATTATACCATGTTACACATGTTTAAAGATTTATAATATAAACTAATTAAATTCAGGATTTAGGCAGGAACTGCTTACCCTTTAAACCGGAGCACGGTTTTTAGTTTTATATGTATATTTGAACAACAACTTGGTAATATACCAAGTTAACAAAATAAAATGGAATGAAAAATTCTTGAAATAAATATTGTGTTGTATCTATTTAGACTGTACACATCAGTGAGGTCGAAATTAGGATTGTAAATTTATTTATTTATCGTGTGTAAAACCTATAGAGTATTCTCCCTTTGTTAAAAATATTGTTTTTCCAAAATTCTGATATATTTTAAAATCTAAGTATTTTATTTGAAAAACAAAGTAATGATAGTTTACAATATTAAATACAACACATATTTCTAGCAAAACAATAACTATTTCAGATATTATTAAAAGAAAATAGTAAATTTAAATTTTGGATTATACCATGTCACACATATCAAAAGGTTTCTAATATAGTCTGATTTAAATTAATGATTCATTGCTCAATCTTTAGTTTTTTGTGTTAATATTTGAACAAATACTTGGTAAAATCCCAAGTTAAATAATCCAATGTTGATTCCTAAGTAAGTGTTGTGTAGTAACAATAAGTGTAATGGTACTTTTCAGAGAGAACAAAGCTACTATTGAAAATTACAATTTATTTGTCGTTTGTAAAACGTATAGAGTATTTTCCCTTTGTTAAAAATCATAATTTTCAAAAATTCTAATATATTTTAAAATTTAAAGTTTTATTTGAAAAACAATATAATGGTAGTTCAAATTATTTGCAGAAGACATAGTAATGACAAAATTATAATTATTCTCATAATAAATAAAAGGAAATTAGTAAATTTAAATTCTAGATTATACCATGTCACACATGTTTAAATGTTTTTAATATAGTCTAAGTTAATTCCATTTTTGGTCAGGAACTGCTTACCCTTTAAACCGGAGCACGGTTTTTAGTTTTTTGTGTTAATATTTGAGCAATAGCTTGGTAAAGTCCCAAGTTAATAAAATAAAATAATAATTTCTTAAATAATTGGTGTGTTGTAGCAATGATTTTTATTGTATGTGTCAGAGGGCACTAACAATGTGTGATGTGCATTGTATTTTAAAATAATTTTGTATTAGGGTTTGGGATATGGTGTTTAATGCCACTTTCAACAATATTTCAGTTATATTGTGGTGGTCAGTCTTATTGATGGAGGAAACCGGAGTACTTGGAGAAAACCACTGACCTGTCACAAGTCACTGACACTTCTAACACTTTTCTGGGTTTTTTTCAGCTAGCTACTCAGAGTTTTAACAATTTTCAAAAGTTGGTAAATGTAAGTACTGTATAAATTAGTTTTTAGGATAAAAAAAAGAATGTTGAGAAAAATAAAGTCAAACCTGCTTTAGTGTTGAGCAATAATTTGTATTATGTGACCTTACTTTGAATTTCCCTTCACAGTGCAATTCATATTACAGTCGAACTTGTATTAAGAGATCACATTTGGGACATATTAAATGTAGTCTTATAAGACAGGTGGCCTCGTAAAAGAGGTTCAATTCATATGAAAGTTTCTATCACAGGACATGAAAAAGGAGACCTTTTGGCTTTTAATACATGTGACTGTCATATAAGACCACATTTTTATTATCCAAAATGTGACCTTTTAATACAGTTTGACTGTACATTTTTGTAGGGTTTCAGGACTTTTCAATATGTTTCAAGTCTACTAGTACTTTATTATTTACAGGCAGTATTTAGAAAAAAAAAATTTTGAACAATTTTTATGCATATCTTATACAACACTCTTTAAAATCAGGAGGTACCAAAGACCATTTTAAGCAGGTAAAAGTACCTGGTACCTCCCCTCATTGAAAGACCTGAAGTTTATCTGTTTATTCCAAGCAAATATCTAGATCCCAGAAGCTGGCAGGTAATTGAAAGAAGAGCGGTTTCCTATTAAAAGGGAGTTATGTGATTTACTTGAGTATATTTTGAGTGATTGATTGTTGTTTATTGCCAAGAGAGTAATATTTCAGCTATACCATGGCGAGACCAACATACATACATTGATAATGAAACAACAGTCCACATGTCAATCCACTCAAGCACATTGAATTTATTCTTACTCCTGAATGCTGCCTATGGAATCAGTACCCATCACCAATAACGTTGTGAGTTTGAATTCCACTCAGGCGATACAGAATAGAATAGAATAGAATGGAATAGAATAGAATAATTTTATTTTTCCAAATCAGGTCCCCAAGGGGGCATTTACATTTATCAGTCATGATTGATTAACATATATAAAACAGCATATGACAGCAAAATCAGTACATATCACTATACAACATTATATGATCAAGTTTGTCACTGACTTGCGACATGTCAGTGGTTTTCTCCGGGTACTCCGCTTTCCTCCACCAATAAAACTGACTGCCATGATATAACTGAAATATTGTTAAACACCCTAAGTCTAAGCTTAATGCTGCACACAAATTCTACAAAAAAAATTTAATGAAAATTTAGGTAAAATTTGCTCTTTTTTTTTTACTACATGTACAGGTAATAATATTTCTACATTGATTTTAGCCTTTTACCTGGGTTGTACCTGGCTGTCTGATGGGTGGAGAAAAAAGGAAGGCAGAAAAGGCAAGGTAAGTGTTATCTAACTCACACATACATTGTACCAGTATATAATTTCCTTTTAATATTGGGGTCGTCGTGGGCGTGATCGTATGGTAGTCGGATTTACAATTACCTATGCAATCAGTGCTTATTACAACTAACGTTGTGAGTTCAAATCCCACTCAGACGAGATGTACTCGATACAACGTTATGTGATGAAATTAGTCAGTTACTGTCGGTGGTTTTCTCCAGGTACTCTGGTTTCCTCCACCAATATAACTGAAATATTGTTGAAAGTGGCATTAAACACCATAACCCTAACTCTATTATTTATTTTTAATAGTGAGACTGTGGCTGTTGCTCTAGAATTTTGATATTAGAAAATATCAAACATGTGTAGTTTAATTTAATTCAAACGTCACTAAATCAACCAGAGGGGCCGTCGTGGTCGTGATCGTATGGTAGTTGGATTTACAACTACCTATGCAATCGGTGCCTATCACCACTGATGTTGTGAGTTCGAATGTCGATCATGGTGAGGTGTACAACATTATGTGATAAAGTTTGTCAGTGACTTGCGACAGGTCGGTTGTTTTCTCCGGGTCCTCTGGTTTCCCCCACCAATAAAACTGACCGCCATGATATAACTGAATTATTGTTGAAAGTGGCGTTAAACACCATAAACCAAACAAACAAACACTAAATCAACCAATCAGGATGTGGTATAGTCAAAAGTCATACATTTGAAGCAAAGTTAATATACCTGAGTTAGTTTTTCCCACCAGACATTTCGGGGGCTAAAAAGGGGTGCAGATAACACAAAGAAGCATATATACTTTGATCTGATTAACTAATTACTTAGGACAGAAATGATGCCAAAGTAATTATTTTTTCTGAAACTGTCAAGATCAAGAAATGTTTATAAATAATTGACAGAAAACACTTCGTTTCCCTTTCAAAATTATATCATGCTGTTCATGCAAGAGAACCACAAATAATTTCTTTTCATAATTACAAATTCTTTTAGGTGGGAAAAACTTCTACATTTTTGAAGAAATCAGCTTGAATTGAACTGGAGCTACATGACAATGAGTTGTGTGTAAAGGCAACTGGGTTTTCGTTGAAATCTGACATTTTGATGATTTTTGTTGATTTTCCATATTTTGCTGATTTTTCAGATTACGTAAAGGGATTAACATCTTAGTATCTACACCAGGTAGATTACTGGATCATCTAAAACATACTGGAAGTTTATCATTGTCAAAAATCAAGTGGCTGGTACTAGATGAAGCTGACAGGTAAGGAATTGTGGGATTGATTTAACAAAGAAATTCGCATTTTATTTCTACATTTTACAGGTAATTGGGATAATTCAAAAAGTTGCATCGTTAGTGTAGAGTAATATTGGATGGTGGGTGGGGGAGACATATTAGCATCGTTAGTGTAGAGTAGTATTGGATGGTGGGTGGGGGAGACATATTAACATCGTTAGTGTAGAGTAGTATTGGATGGTGGGTGGGGGAGACATATTAACATCGTTAGTGTAGAGTAGTATTGGATGGTGGGTGGGTGGGGGAGACATATTAACATCGTTAGTGTAGAGTAGTATTGGATGGTGGGTGGGGGAGACATATTAGCATCGTTAGTGTAGAGTAGTATTGGATGGTGGGTGGGGGAGACATATTAACATCGTTTGTGTAGAATAGTATTGGATGGTGGGTGGGGGAGACATATTAACATTGTTAGTGTAGAGTAATATTGGATGGTGGGTGGGGGAGACATATAGGTTGTGGGTTGTGGTGTTTTATGCCACTTTCAACAATATTTCAGTTATATCATGGCGGTCAGTTTTATTGATGGAGGAAACTGGGAGTACCTGGAGAAAACCACTGTTCTTCCGCAAGTCAGTGACAAACTTTATCACATAAACCACTATCTAAAGCCCTCATTTCAACAATACTAACTGTTCTGATTGTAAAGAAATATTGTTTTCTCATTACATTTTGATTGTTTTTATCTTTCCAGACTGTTAGACTTGGGATATGAGAAAGATATATCAGAAATAATTAATCATTTAAACAAAGACACGACAGAGAGACAAACTATAATGTTATCTGCTACATTAACTGATGGTAAGATTGATTACAAGGATTTGTAGATATTTAAATGCAACTAAAAAAAAATTGCGGTCATGTAAACTCAATGGTTTCTGTGTGATAACTTTTGTTCTAGTTTACCAATCCAGAAGAAGTTTTTAATTTGATTTGATTTGATTTATTGTGTTTAATACCACTTTCAGCAATATTCCAGCTATATCATGGTGACCAGTTTTAGTGGTGGAAGAAGCCGGAGTACCCGGAGAGAATCACCGACCATGGGCAAGCAACTGGTAAACTTTATCACTTGTGACTGTGAGTCAAGTGCACCATTTTTGTAACTTTTGTTCTAGTTTACCAATCCTTGAGAAGATTTTAACACTGTGGGGTAGGGTTATGGTGTTTAATGCCACTTTCAGCAATATTTAAGTTATATTGTGGAGAAAACTGGAGTATCTGGAAAACACCACTGAACTGCCACCGCAAGTCACTGACAAACTTATCACAGAATTGTTCTTCCATTTGATTTGTGAATTACTGTTAAGTGAATAGAAGTCAAAATTTTCTTCAAACAAAACTTGGTATGAATATATTTACAAGAGTGTATATTATATATTGGTCAATTAAATATATGAACCCTGACATGATTCCATTAACTCAAATAATTCAGTGCCCTCTATCCGCTATCGCTACTCGAGGGTTTGAACTCTCCTTGTGATAAAAACGTGTAAGCTGCTCTCTGAAAGAGAGAGCCAATCAGCGATGATTATTTGCCGAGTATGCGCAAGGCGGTTCTTTCAATTTCCAGCAATGTTTACAAACAACAAGAAATGGAGATCGACACAGCGTTTAGTGAGATTGAATAAAAATATCAGTCTTCGAACTTAGGCGGTAGTCTGAAGCCCGATGCATGTAAAATTGTACACCGGCGTATAAAATGAGTAGTTCCACAAGCCCGATGGGCCTGTGAAAAAAAACCAGTCATATAGTTTCAAAAGTTGATTTCATAAGATATTGTGTGTAGATATTTAGTTTATTGTTCTCCGTTTTCAGTTGCTGCCAAGACAATGCAAAAAATGGGTAGGCAAACAAGTCCTTTTAAGATTTTCCAATGTTCGAAATAAAGTTTAGGTGTGTCTGTTTTTTGCAATTTGATTGGTTGATATTTTTTACCATCATGTAGGCTTTTAAAAAGCAGGGCTCACGTTAGAGGGCGAAGAAGTTGACTTGTGAAGTTTGATTTCGATTTCTCGTTGGTCAAAAGCGAAGTTCAAGTAGCCTTGTAATTTTGAAGAGTCACCCTATTTTTGCCACATGCCATTTATGAAAATGCGACATCGTGTTTATTGAAATCTTGAAAAGTAATCCATTTCGGTTTAAAGAAACTTTAATTTCGTTCAATATCAAATAAAAATGGCACCACGAGAAAGAGGGCGTAATCAGGCACTGTGCTACGGGAAATGTTGATCGAAGCTACTTTTAACCAAATGAATTTTTGATTTATTTTTTCTCAATCCTGTGACATAAAATCTGAGTTCTCATATATAATATGTTCATATTTACGAAGGTTGCTCATTCAAAATTCGTTGAAATGCACTGGGACACTTAAGATTTTTATCAATCCGCTTCCAAATCCGATCGGTATTTTTCATTTAAAATTGCGATCTATTTATAGAACTGTTTAAATGCCGACAGACAGTGCCGGATTTACCTATAAACTCAATAGGCTGAAGCCTAGGGCCTCAAAATTTAGAGGGCCTCCGGCCAAGGTGTATATTTTTTTTAACACTGTTATTGGACTTTCACGCTTATGCTGTCATAGCGTAATGTACTTTCTAAACAACCCGTCAGTAATTTTCCTTTCACAATTCCACTCCATTTCAGAATATTGCAGAATTTTAAACACTCCTCATCATCTTTGCCTTATTGAAATTGATTAAACACACTTCCATCTTCCTCCAGTCGTGAAGGTGGGGAATTGAGAGGGGCCTCACAAGTGGATTAGCCTAAGGGCCTCTCTTTATCTAAACCCGGCACTGCCGACAGACCTGTGTCAACGTTAATACCTCTGCAGTTAAAAAATAGACTTTGAACTACAGTAGTTTTGTTCCATTGTTGCACTCTGATTTGAGGTCTGACAAATAATAATTACAATCTTTACTACTTGCTTCAGTTTATGACTGTCAGTGTCATTATACGTTCGTGCTACATTTGCATTCCTTAGCTATCTATATATAGTTGGACCGTTGAGCAAATTGGCATAGACATATTTCTTCTGCTGAAGGCTACACAAATATGACTTTTAACATTTTGTGTGGTATTAATTCAAAGCATAGTGATATTTAAAAAAAAAAGGGGGGGGGTACATATAAAAAATTATCACCAAATTATATGTCACACACAATGATGACACCATAAGTTTTTGCTATAAGAGTCTTATAACAATATTGGTTGTGATGATGAGGAGGAGGAGGAGATGGACAGTGATGATATGGAATATACTGAGGATGCTATTGACAATATAATTTTAGAATTTTCAAGAGATTAATATAAACGAATCCAAAATAATGTGTCTTTTTGTTTTTTTACTTAGCATTCTGGTCTTCCCTAATGCATAATTGACATGTCCACATAATATTTGGTACATCATCATGTTTTGAGTAAATGGTGGTTTGAATTAATGGTCATTAATGTAGTTTTCAAATTCGGGCCTGTAGAATTGATGGTGGGCCTGTACATATTTGAACTTACAGGCCCGGTGGGCCTGTAAGGTAAAAAGTTAAGCGTGAAGACTGAAATATGACTTTACATTTAAAGAAAAACAACTAACTGCCATCAAATCCATTATTGACAATAAGGATACCTTCATTGTGTTGCCAACTGAATATGGAAAATCTAAAATTTATGTACATCTATGTTTACAAACATTTCCTAAGCTCCTCCTTCTTTTAGCACCAAAAGTCACCAGCACTTTATACCCAGAATGCATAGCTAATTTGAGACTTCCGGTTGACACGTTTTGTCGAGAAAGTCGTTCAGGCGTTAATGTAGCTAAGCGTAATATAATGACTGGATTATTCGAGTTATGATTCCATATGAGGTGTCAATAGATGTTAGCGTATCACAGAATTAATTTTTTTTTAAAGATACAACAAACAGTTTATTTTAATTAGATTGTCCTTAATACCGGTATATATGCTATGTTTTTCAGGTGTAGATAGACTGGCAGGAATTACACTTAGTAATCCAGTTCATATTGACATTTCACAGAGCAATGATCATATACCATCAGAGGGTACCCCTACAGAACCTAAAACTAATTTTACCCTGCCACAGAATCTTCGACAACATTTTGTAATTACACCAACAAAATTACGACTGGTTACCCTTGCTGCATTTATTTCATGGCATTGTAAGGTGAGATGTACTATTTAAGCCTTTTAAGACAGGTGACACCTTACACAAAAAGAGGATCATGTAATAATGAAGAGTTGTGATTGTTTAATGTGGTCATGCTAAGATGTTAATCATGTTACCACCATACGACTTGAACTGTAATGCAAATCTTGCTATTTACTGTCAAACCTGCTTTAGTGAACACCTCTAATAAGCAAAAATAACTTGTATTGTGTGACCTTAATTTGTATTTCCCTTTGTAGTTTTATTTATATTAATCAAACCTCTATTAAGTGACCTCCTGACTTATGTGATCCTATTTCTATGTCCCCTTGGAAGGTCACATGACACAGGTTTGATTGTATTTCTTTGTTGACCAAATATGGTCCTAGTGTAGACACCTTTGTTTCACTATAAAAATCCAACTCAGCATGTTGGTCTAATACAAAACAGATATTATCATCATTTCATCCAACAGAATCATGTTCTCATCATGATATAGCTGACAAATTGCTAATTTGGAGTTCAACAACAACCACTCACTTACTCATTCTTTTCTTGTCACGATATAGCTGAAATATTATTGAAAGTGGCGTTAAGCACCATAAACCTAAACCTTTCTTGTAAAAATATACAACTCTCATTTTTTTTATCTCCCTCAAACTGGTATTTTACTTCTGTCTTGAAACAAAACATTTGTCTTTGCCATAACAGAGGTGTTAATTAATTTTTGGGGGGTTTTTTTGCAGAAAAAGACTACCAAATGTAAAATGATAGTATTTATGTCGACA
This sequence comes from Bathymodiolus septemdierum, assembly GCA_963383655.1. Lineage (NCBI taxonomy): Eukaryota > Metazoa > Mollusca > Bivalvia > Mytilida > Modiolidae > Bathymodiolus > Bathymodiolus septemdierum. The sequence continues at coordinate 4,639,176 of OY726528.1, forward strand.
CAGGATCTCGTGGAATTCCATTACGACTTGTTCCAACATTTCTTTGGTGTGTCAAACAATAAATTATATGATGACGTGGACAAGTTAATGGATACGGGTGATGATGAAGATAATATACTCTTCTTTAAACTTCACGGAGACATGCAACAGAAGGTAATTAATTAAAATAGGTCATATTTTGTGTTTAATTAATATCTTATGTACTGGGGCCGTCTTGGCCGTGATCATATGGTAGTTGGATTTACAACTACCTGTGTAATCAGTACCTATCGCCACTAAAATTGTGAGCTCGAATCTCGACCAGGGCGAGGTGTACTCGATGCAACATTATGTGATAAAGTTTGTCAGTGATTTGTGACAGGTTGGTGGTTTTCTCCGGGTACTCCAGTTTCCTCCACCAACAAAACTGACCGCCACAATATAGCCGAAATATTGTTGAATGTGGCATTAAACACTATAAACCAACCAAATAAACTATTATATCTACTACAAAACTGGAGAATAAGGGAATATTATTAAGGACCATTAGGTTCATTCATTAAAATAATAATTTAGTCCATCAATCCTTCCATGCAACATAAATATCCTGTCTAATGAGAAGTTAAAACAGTGATGATCAACAATTCTATCAGCTGCTGTTAATGATCAGTTTAAAATGTACCTATCCAGATTTACATGTCAAATTATTGAATGATTAACTAATTGATTCAAAATCGTTCCAATAACACAAGCAATGCAAAGCGACCGTCATGTTTCCAATAAATTACCTGTCTGTAATAGTAATACGAGAATCATTATGGGACAGGATGAAAAATCCAGATCAGCCTATCTTAAATAAATGGTCAGCCATCTTATTCTTTTTCTTTGTGTCAATGGTGACCATTGAATATGAGTTTGACTTGCATTGAGGAATTTTACATTTCAAATTTTATAAGATGCAGATGTGATGGTATTACACCTTGATGGTATAACACTTGATGGTGTTACACTTGATGGTATTACACTTGATGGTATTACACTTGATGGTATTACACCTTGATGGTATTACACTTGATGGTATTACACCTTGATGGTATTACACTTGATGGTGTTACACTTGATGGTATTACACTTGATGGTATTACACTTGATGGTATTACACTTGATGGTATTACACCTTGATGGTATTACACCTTGATGGTATTACACATTGATGGTATTACACCTTGATGGTATAACACTTGATGGTATTACACTTGATGGTATTACACCTTGATGGTATTACACCTTGATGGTATTACACTTGATGGTATTACACCTTGATGGTATTACACTTGATGGTATTACACCTTGATGGTATTACACTTGATGGTATTACACTTGATGGTGTTACACTTGATGGTATTACACTTGATGGTATTACACCTTGATGGTATTACACTTGATGGTATTACACCTTGATGGTATTGCACCTTGATGGTATTACACTTGATGGTATTGCACTTGATGGTATTACACTTGATGGTATTACACCTTGATGGTATTACACCTTGATGGTATTACACCTTGATGGTATTACACTTGATGGTATTACACTTGATGGTATTACACTTGATGGTATTACACCTTGATGGTATTACACTTGATGGTATTACACCTTGATGGTATTACACCTTGATGGTATTACACTTGATGGTATTACACCTTGATGGTATTACACTTGATGGTATTACACCTTGATGGTATTACACTTGATGGTATTACACTTGATGGTATTACACTCGATGGTATTACACCTTGATGGTATTACACCTTGATGGTATTACACTTGATGGTATTACACCTTGATGGTATTACACTTGATGGTATTACACTTGATGGTATTACACCTTGATGGTATTACACTTGATGGTATTACACCTTGATAGTATTACACTTGATGGTATTACACTTGATGGTATTACACTTGATGGTATTACACCTTGATGGTATTACACTTGATGGTATTACACCTTGATGGTATTACACTTGATGGTATTACACCTTGATAGTATTACACTTGATGGTATTGCACTTGATGGTATTACACTTGATGGTATTACACCTTGATGGTATTACACTTGATGGTATTACACCTTGATGGTATTACACCTTGATGGTATTACACTTGATGGTATTACACCTTGATGGTATTACACCTTGATGGTATTACACCTTGATGGTATTACACTTGATGGTATTACACCTTGATGGTATTACACTTGATGGTATTACACCTTGATAGTATTACACTTGATGGTATTACACTTGATGGTATTACACTTGATGGTATTACACCTTGATGGTATTACACTTGATGGTATTACACCTTGATGGTATTACACTTGATGGTATTACACCTTGATGGTATTACACCTTGATGGTATTACACTTGATGGTATTACACCTTGATGGTATTACACTTGTTGGTATTACACTTGATAGTATTACACCTTGATGGTATTACACCTTGATGGTATTACACTTGATGGTATTACACTTGATGGTATTACACTTGATGGTATAACACTTGATGGTATTACACCTTGATGGTATTACACTTGATGGTATTACACCTTGATGGTATTACACCTTGATGGTATTACACTTGATGGTATTACACTTGATGGTATTACACCTTGATGGTATTACACTTGATGGTATTACACCTTGATGGTATTACACCTTGATGGTATTACACTTGATGGTATTACACTTGATGGTATTACACCTTGATGGTATTACACTTGATGGTATTACACCTTGATGGTATTACACTTGATGGTATTACACCTTGATGGTATTACACTTGATGGTATTACACCTTGATGGTATTACACTTGATGGTATTACACCTTGATGGTATTACACCTTGATGGTATTACACCTTGATGGTATAACACTTGATGGTATAACACTTGATGGTATTACACCTTGATGGTATTACACTTGATGGTATTACACCTTGATGGTATAACACTTGATGGTATTACACTTGATGGTATTACACTTGATGGTATTACACTTGATGGTATTACACTTGATGGTATAACACTTGATGGTATTACACTTGATGGTATTACACCTTGATGGTATTACACCTTGATGGTATTACACCTTGATGGTATTACACTTGATGGTATTACACCTTGATGGTATTACACTTGATGGTATTACACCTTGATGGTATTACACTTGATGGTGTTACACCTTGATGGTATTACACCTTGATGGTATTACACTTGATGGTATTACACCTTGATGGTATTACACCTGATGGTATTACACCTTGATGGTATTACACCTTGATGGTATTACACTTGATGGTATTACACCTTGATGGTATTACACATTGATGGTATTACACCTTGATGGTATTACACTTGATGGTATTACACCTTGATGGTATTACACTTGATGGTATTACACCTTGATGGTATTACACTTGATGGTATTACACTTGATGGTATTACACTTGATGGTATTACACCTTGATGGTATTACACTTGATGGTATTACACTTGATGGTATTACACCTTGATGGTATTACACTTGATCGTATTACACTTGATGGTATTACACCTTGATGGTATTACACTTGATGGTATTACACCTTAATGGTATTACACTTGATGGTATTACACTTGATGGTATTACACCTTGATGGTATTACACTGAAATCAAATGTTTTGATTGGATGATTTTGGAGAATGAGGACTCAATCAGAATACTGTATATATACTTTAACAAGTGTTTTGATGACCTGTTTTCTGAGTACAAATTCAAGTTTTGTATGACAATTAGGCCTGGTCTTGTACAGACAGATAAAATACATACCACAATATGTTCTGTTTTCACAATGATATATCATAACAAACACATTGCTCTCTTGAGCATTTATATACTATTATCTATCTAATAAGTTATGTTTGGTTTTTTTCAAATTTAAGGAGAGGACGAAAGTTTTTGAAGATTTTATTGTTACAGATACTGGTGTCCTGCTGTGTACTGTAAGTACTAGGTACCAGTTCTCATATAAAATACTATCATGTTGGGTGCGTTCATGATTTATTGTATTATTTGGTCACTTGTGAAATATTTCTTGATAAAAAAATCAAGATTAGTTATATTTTCTCCATCTAACGTTATTGTATTAAAAAAAACTATGTAAATTTATAAAGATTATTAATATGAAAATCCTATCAAAACTTAATATGTGGTATATAACTGTTAACTTTAAAATTCATTCATGCGTTCATGTACTATATATACTGAAAAGTTTGATTTTAATATTCTGGATAAATGTTTTCTATTCTTTTCCTTGAGAAACACATTGGTTAAACTCTGCCTCAAAACTGTAGACAGTTGTGCACAGTTTGTTCATTTTGGAATGCCAACAGTCTGTTGAAAAATCATATCACCAAATATGGTTTATGGTGTTTAACTCCACTTTCAACAATATTTCAGTTATATCATGGTTGGTCAGTTTTATTGGTGGAGGAAACTGGAGTACCCAAGGAAAACCACCGACCTGTTGCAATTCACTGACAAACTTTATCACATAATGTTGTATCAGCACCAAATATGATGCATATGTTTGTCAATCAAAAGTTCATTATATGAGTGGAAAAATGTTGGCTGTCACATAAATTTCAATTTCATTTCAAACTGACATATTGTAGGATGTTGCTGCAAGAGGATTAGATTTGCCAATGGTACATTGGATTGTTCAATACACAACACCAGGTGGAGCCACTGACTACATCCACAGAGTTGGACGTACAGCTAGAGCAGGAAAACAAGGGCAGTCACTCTTGTTTCTCATGCCAACAGAAGCAGATTATATTTCTGTTTTGAATAAGGATAATATAAGGTTTGTTTCTTTTCTCTTTTATTACTAAGCACAAAAATAAACTCCTATGTTTCTGCTTACGTACCAACCCTAATCTTTAGTGACTACTTACCTACCAACCCTAATCTTTAGTGACTACTTACCTACCAACCCTAATCTTTAGTGACTACTTACCTACCAACCCTAATCTTTAGTGACTACTTACCTACCAACCCTAATCTTTAGTGACTGCTTACCTACCAACCCTAATCTTTAGTGACTGCTTACCTACCAACCCTAATCTTTAGTGACTACTTACCTACCAACCCTAATCTTTAGTGACTACTTACCTACCAACCCTAATCTTTAGTGACTACTTACATACCAACCCTAATCTTTAGTGACTGCTTACCTACCAACCCTAATTTTTAGTGACTACTTACCTACCAACCCTAATCTTTAGTGACTACTTACCTACCAACCCTAATCTTTAGTGACTACTTACCTACCAACCCTAATCTTTAGTGACTACTTACCTACCAACCCTAATCTGTAGTGACTGCTTACCTACCAACCCTAATCTTTAGTGACTACTTACCTACCAACCCTAATCTTTAGTGACTACTTACCTACCAACCCTAATCTTTAGTGACTACTTACCGACCAACCCTAATCTTTAGTGACTGCTTACCTACCAACCCTAATCTTTAGTGACTGCTTACCTACCAACCCTAATCTTTAGTGACTGCTTACCTACCAACCCTAATCTTTAGTGACTGCTTACCTACCAACCCTAATCTTTAGTGACTTCTTACCTACCAACCCTAATCTTTAGTGACTACTTACCTACCAACCCTAATCTTTAGTGACTACTTACCTACCAACCCTAATCTTTAGTGACTACTTACCTACCAACCCTAATCTTTAGTGACTACTTACCTACCAACCCCAATCTTTAGTGACTACTTACCTACCAACCCTAATCTTTAGTGACTACTTACCTACCAACCCTAATCTTTAGTGACTACTTACCTACCAACCCTAATCTTTAGTGACTACTTACCTACCAACCCTAATCTTTAGTGACTACTTACCTACCAACCCTAATCTTTAGTGACTACTTACCTACCAACCCTAATCTTTAGTGACTGCTTACCTACCAACCCTAATCTTTAGTGACTGCTTACCTACCAACCCTAATCTTTCGTGACTGCTTACCTACCAACCCTAATCTTTCGTGACTGCTTACCTACCAACCCTAATCTTTCATGACTGCTTACCTACCAACCCTAATCTTTAGTGACTGCTTACCTACCAACCCTAATCTTTAGTGACTGCTTACCTACCAACCCTAATCTTTAGTGACTGCTTACCTACCAACCCTAATCTTTAGTGACTGCTTACCTACCAACCCTAATCTTTAGTGACTGCTTACCTACCAACCCTAATCTTTAGTGACTACTTACCTACCAACCTTAATCTTTAGTGACTGCTTACCTACCAACCCTAATCTTTAGTGACTACTTACCTACCAACCCTAATCTTTAGTGACTACTTACCTACCAACCCTAATCTTTAGTGACTACTTACCTACCAACCCTAATCTTTAGTGACTACTTACCTACCAACCCTAATCTTTAGTGACTACTTACTTACCAACCCTAATCTTTAGTGACTACTTACCTACCAACCCTAATCTTTAGTGACTACTTACCTACCAACCCTAATCTTTAGTGACTACTTACCTACCAACCCTAATCTTTAGTCACAGCTTACCTACCAACCCTAATCTTTAGTGACTGCTTACCTACCAACCCTAATCTTTAGTGACTACTTACCTACCAACCCTAATCTTTAGTGACTACTTACCTACCAACCCTAATCTTTAGTGACTGCTTACCTACCAACCCTAATCTTTAGTGACTGCTTACCTACCAACCCTAATCTTTAGTGAGTGCTTACCTACCAACCCTAATCTTTAGTGACTGCTTACCTACCAACCCTAATCTTTAGTGACTGCTTACCTACCAACCCTAATCTTTAGTGACTGCTTACCTACCAACCCTAATCTTTAGTGACTGCTTACCTACCAACCCTAATCTTTAGTGACTGCTTACCTACCAACCCTAATCTTTAGTGACTGCTTACCTACCAACCCTAATCTTTAGTGACTGCTTACCTACCAACCCTAATCTTTAGTGACTGCTTACCTACCAACCTTAATCTTTAGTGACTGCTTACCTACCAACCCTAATCTTTAGTGACTGCTTACCTACCAACCTTAATCTTTAGTGACTGCTTACCTACCAACCTTAATCTTTAGTGACTGCTTACCTACCAACCTTAATCTTTAGTGACTGCTTACCTACCAACCCTAATCTTTAGTGACTACTTACCTACCAACCCTAATCTTTAGTGACTACTTACCTACCAACCCTAATCTTTAGTGACTACTTACCTACCAACCCTAATCTTTAGTGACTACTTACCTACCAACCCTAATCTTTAGTGACTACTTACCTACCAACCCTAATCTTTAGTGACTACTTACCTACCAACCCTAATCTTTAGTGACTGCTTACCTACCAACCCTAATCTTTAGTGACTGCTTACCTACCAACCCTAATCTTTAGTGACTGCTTACCTACCAACCCTAATCTTTAGTGACTACTTACCTACCAACCCTAATCTTTAGTGACTACTTACCTACCAACCCTAATCTTTAGTGACTACTTACCTACCAACCCCAATCTTTAGTGACTACTTACCTACCAACCCCAATCTTTAGTGACTACTTACCTACCAACCCCAATCTTTAGTGACTACTTACCTACCAACCCTAATCTTTAGTGACTGCTTACCTACCAACCCTAATCTTTAGTGACTGCTTACCTACCAACCCTAATCTTTAGTGACTGCTTACCTACCAACCCTAATCTTTAGTGACTGCTTACCTACCAACCCTAATCTTTAGTGACTGCTTACCTACCAACCCTAATCTTTAGTGACTGCTTACCTACCAACCCTAATCTTTAGTGACTGCTTACCTACCAACCCTAATCTTTAGTGACTGCTTACCTACCAACCCTAATCTTTAGTGACTGCTTACCTACCAACCCTAATCTTTAGTGACTGCTTACCTACCAACCCTAATCTTTAGTGACTACTTACCTACCAACCCTAATCTTTAGTGACTGCTTACCTACCAACCCTAATCTTTAGTGACTACTTACCTACCAACCCTAATCTTTAGTGACTGCTTACCTACCAACCCTAATCTTTAGTGACTGCTTACCTACCAACCCTAATCTTTAGTGACTGCTTACCTACCAACCCTAATCTTTAGTGACTGCTTACCTACCAACCCTAATCTTTAGTGACTGCTTACCTACCAACCCTAATCTTTAGTGACTGCTTACCTACCAACCCTAATCTTTAGTGACTGCTTACCTACCGACCCTAATCTTTAGTGACTGCTTACCTACCGACCCTAATCTTTAGTGACTACTTACCTACCGACCCTAATCTTTAGTGACTGCTTACCTACCAACCCTAATCTTTAGTGACTACTTACCTACCAACCCTAATCTTTAGTGACTGCTTACCTACCAACCCTAATCTTTAGTGACTGCTTACCTACCAACCCTAATCTTTAGTGACTGCTTACCTACCAACCCTAATCTTTAGTGACTACTTACCTACCAACCCTAATCTTTAGTGACTACTTACCTACCAACCCTAATCTTTAGTGACTACTTACCTACCAACCCTAATCTTTAGTGACTACTTACCTACCAACCCTAATCTTTAGTGACTGCTTACCTACCAACCCTAATCTTTAGTGACTGCTTACCTACCAACCCTAATCTTTAGTGACTGCTTACCTACCAACCCTAATCTTTAGTGACTGCTTACCTACCAACCCTAATCTTTAGTGACTACTTACCTACCAACCCTAATCTTTAGTGACTACTTACCTACCAACCCTAATCTTTAGTGACTACTTACCTACCAACCCTAATCTTTAGTGACTACTTACCTACCAACCCTAATCTTTAGTGACTGCTTACCTACCAACCCTAATCTTTAGTGACTACTTACCTACCAACCCTAATCTTTAGTGACTACTTACCTACCAACCCTAATCTTTAGTGACTACTTACCTACCAACCCTAATCTTTAGTGACTACTTACCTACCAACCCTAATCTTTAGTGACTACTTACCTACCAACCCTAATCTTTAGTGACTGCTTACCTACCAACCCTAATCTTTAGTGACTACTTACCTACCAACCCTAATCTTTAGTGACTACTTACCTACCAACTCTAATCTTTAGTGACTACTTACCTACCAACCCTAATCTTTAGTGACTACTTACCTACCAACCCTAATCTTTAGTGACTACTTACCTACCAACCCTAATCTTTAGTGACTGCTTACCTACCAACCCTAATCTTTAGTGACTACTTACCTACCAACCCTAATCTTTAGTGACTGCTTACCTACCAACCCTAATCTTTAGTGATTACTTACCTACCAACCCTAATCTTTAGTGACTACTTACCTACCAACCCTAATCTTTAGTGACTACTTACCTACCAACCCTAATCTTTAGTGACTAGCCTAAGGTTTTTACAGTTAAACCTATCAAACTGAATCCTGAATAAATCAGAATCCTGCATAAACCGAACTATATATATAATGTCCCAATATACAAGAATTTTACCTGTGTAAATGAAACACTAGTTGGTCCCATGGAGGTGAAGTTTAGATAGATTTCACTGAGTTGCCATTGACAACCATTGTTAAAAAGCCAATTCCAGTCCTGTATAATCTAGGTAAAAATACAATTTTTTAAAAGAATGTAAAAATCAAAAGTTTTGCCTACTTTTCCATGACCAAATTACTGTAATTATTTCAAGCAATAAAGTTTTGCTGACTTCATGAGAGTGATGTTAATTGCTTGTTTATGTATTGGTCCTGTTATCGATATGAAAATATCGCCCGTGTCATGTCATTTGAGCCATAGCTATTTCTCCGTGTCCACTGGAACTTCCAGAACTTCAGATAATCCCATGTTTTCATGGCAGATGGGTTGATATGCTGGTATTATTGTCTGTCTTGTAGCTCGTGTCATTCACACATATTTTACGTACGGTATCTTTGTCCGTAGTATCTGTTCCATTTATGTTGACAATTATAAATCCAAAGTATTTCCATACGTGACATTGGTAGTTTACAGGTGGATCTTTTAGTCTTACGCTATTAAAACTTATTATATTCATCACTGACACAATTTGGCACCTCTATTTTTGATTTTTTTCTGTGTATCTTCCTCCATTCCCTGAGTGTTACTTCTTTTCAAAGAGACGACTATTATAAGTATTTGGTACCAGGACCGTACTGAACCGAGGATGATGACATATAAACCGAATACCAAAAATGACAAAAAAAAAGAGAACATTTTATGCACTTCGGAGTATCGATACACCCCTAAACAAAACGAACAATCAACTTTCATCTTAACAGAATTCATTGAACACCAACAAGACTGTGACATTTGACGTTGGAAATCCAGGTTCTGGCTTGGGACAAGCACAAAAATGTGACCGGGTTAAACCGATTAATGAGATCGCAACCCTCCCCTCTTGATAACTAGATCTCCATTGTATATTTGAAATAAGTTTTGTTTTCCATGGGTAATTGATCTTCTCTTTGTACATGTTACATTTTAATTGACAGAAAATTTACATCACTGATTTTATTTAGAGTTATTTCATGGTAAATTATTAATTTAAATTCTTTATTACAGGTGAAGTATGGGTAATTTCGGGATCTCTTTAAAAGCAAAAAAAAAAATATTTTCTGCAATTAACTGCTGAATAATGTTACCAAAATACTGAATTATAAACAAATTTTTTTTTTTGCAACAAATCTATCCTTTTGGTGTATAAAATTATTATTCAACATTAGAAGCTTGTGCTCTTAGTTCAGAAGTATAGCATATGAATTATATTAGCAGTAAGTAAAACAATAGTTTCATTCAATGAAAACATGCAAATTTTCAAACCTCAGAAGAATTGTCTCCCCTATTTGAAGAAAAACCTTTCCTGTACAATAAGAGTTATCCTTCTTTGTACATCAATATTATAGGTTCTTACTATCCATAGTTTTAATTTATTTTTAATCTGAACCATTCTTTTAATTATTCTTGTTTATTTTAAATGACAAGAATAGGACTGGGAGTCACAGTATTTATAATAAAGAATAAACATTTTGATGAAATATTTGAAAGAAATTATTAAGAGTAGAATGTTCACATGGGGTGAATTCATTTCTTACCACTATTAATTACTAATGTGGGGTCTGAACGTGGCATATACTCACATGTATGAAAAGTTGGTCATATATAGCAACAATGATGGTTGACAAAGTGTAAGATGAACGAGATTTAACTGCAGAAAATTTAAGTTACAATTTCCCCAATAACAAACAATTTACTTGCTAAAATTTGATTCCTTTATCATAAGCTGATGTTTTGATAAGGTGTAAAATTTCCCATCGGCAGTGAATCATTAATAAAATTATCAGAGGTATTCTTTAAAACCATTCTGACATTCACATACTTGAGTGACAATCAGTGCTTATTACCACTAAATTTGTGAGTTCGAGGACCTCTGATAGCTAGGTGTACCCGATCACCCGATGGGGAACTGGACAAAAGCCCCCCGTACAAAAACCCCTGGCAAAAAGCTCCCCCATAATGAAATAATCATACAATCTTATTACATTTTTTTATATTGATGGTGATATTAAAGATATCTTAAAGATCAAAACTCATCCCTACACTAAAAAAATAAAATACTTTAAAAACATATATTTTTCACATTTCGTTCATATTAAATCAGGTAAAGTTAATTAGGAATTATTTTTATTGATAACAATTGATGATTACATTTATAATCTTTGAAGTTATTAAAAGTAATGAGCGAGTTATTTTCTCATCCTTTTTGCTATACTATAATGATTTTTTTTTAAGATAAAACAAATTTTGTTTTTACTTTCTTTGATGAAGGTTATTATAATTCTTAAACAAATATTTCAATTGTTTATGATATCTTCAAGTTCCAATAATAACTTATTATGAAAAATAGTATTCAAAAGTAATGATAACCCATAAATAGCAGTACAATAAGTCCAAAATGTGTGCAAAGATACCAATATATAAATAACTTGTACTTTTCATTATTGGGGGGCTTTTTGTCCTAGGGGGTTTTTTGTCTGGGGGGATTTTGTCCAGGGGGCTTTTATCCTAGACCCGTACCCGATACAACATGTACCGGTATTTGATCAAGTTTGTCAACGACTTGCAATAGGGCTGTGGTTTTCTTCCAGGTGCTCCGGTTTCCTCCACCGATAAAACTGACTGCCATGATATAACTGAAATATTGTTGAAAGTGGCATTAAACACCATAACCCTCCCCCCCCCCCCCCCCCCCTATACTTGAGTGATACTAATTTTATTTCAGGCCTATTCTTTATGAATTTGTTATTGGATATACGGAAAATTAGTATTTTTTGTCTCTTTATTTTTTGGTAGTGAACTGTGAGTTTACATTAGGTTTAGAATACATTTTTATACGCTCGTCTCCGTATTATGTGATTGAGTATGGCGGGCGGCGGGCGTCCACACAGGTTTCCGCACGATAACTTTAGTTCTGTATATCGGATCTTTACCAAACTTGGCCACATGATTCCCCCGTGGAAGGGGAAGAATCCTATTTATTTTGGGGTCATTAAGTCAAAGGTCAAGGTCACTGTTACTATAAATAGAAATTTTGACAACAGGATCGTTTCCACACAATAACTTTAGTTCTGTATATTGAATCTTTACCAAACTTGGCCACATGATTCTCCTGTGGAAGGGGAAGAATCCTATTTATTTTGGGGTCATTACCATTATACCGTTTGATAATTTATATAGACGTGCGTATTTTGTGATGCACACATTTCTTGTTTATTGTTCATTTGCTCATATAGTGTATTTCATACCTATTAGGTTTCTTTGTATTAGGAAAACATTATTTGTGAAACTCATCTTCAGTTTTAAATTGCAAATGAAGCTTGAATCTATGACAAATTCAGCTTCAGATTTGTTTAAATCAGGATTTAATGTGCAACCACACCGACAGTACTGGATTATTTAGCCTTTCACTACAACAGTATTGAAGTTAATAAGGTTGAAAGATTTTACAGTACACTGATATGCTCTGACGATGATGACAGGTCTATGATAATGTTGTGGACAAGTTTCTTCTATATAATGGATGATATCCAGTCTGTCGTACATTTCTTTACAGCTGGAATCTGTGTGTCGGGCCAAAACCAAGTACTCTGTCATTATCAGAAATTTAAGTTTACTGATGAACTTCACAGAGAATATGAATAAAAAGTTCTTTTCTCTTAAGAAAAACATCAAATTTGCTTGAACACAAATGTGCATGAATAACCAGGTGAACGATACAGGCTCAGGTAGCCTCCACTTTGATATTAGAAAACCAATGGTCAAAAAATAGAATTTTACCTACTTTAGTGACCACCTCTATTAAACAATAACTTATGTTATGTGATCTTTAGTTTAATTTCCCTTCCCAGTGCATTTCATATCAGTTACACCTGTTTTATCTGAGCCTATTTCAATGTTCTCTTGGAAGGTCACATAAGACAGGTTCAACTGTAGTTGCTTCAGAGACATATCTGCAGTAAATATCCTATATATCTGCCACTATAATGACCTTAAATAACATAATGTGGATTGTAGTGTATCTATAGTGATTCTTGATTTAGAGGTTCATCCATGTTTTATATATTCAAGAAGATAATTTCTGTGTGTGTACATGTAAGGAAGCTATCAGTATTTTTCTTCATTCTGATTTTTTTTTTGTAAAGAGCAAATTTATTATATAATATATAAGTCCCTTTTTTAACCAGAATTAATTTTTAATACTGAAAATCATTTTTTAATAAATGTATGAAAGAAATTGAATTCCTGATATCAAATATTTGACTTCCTGATATAAGAAATATGTACCGTAGTATTTGTTTATATAAAAAACTTTTTTATTTGAGAAAAAAAAAAAAAATTTTCTACATTGTATATCAGAAAATAAATGTTTTGATAGCAGAGAATCAATTTTTTTTTTATCTTAATAAGGTAGAGAATGAATAGTGAAACGACAGTGTGACCTCATAGATCTCTGTGTCCTGGTATTATTTACTTAGGTTTTGACTCCTGCTTGTTGTCTGCTTTAGATATCCTCCTCTATTTATAAAACTGACAGTCACAATATAAGAGAAGTACTGTTCTGTCGTAGATTGAAGATTTCTGATCTTGATTTGAGAGACCACTGGTTAACAAAGTAGTAATCTGAACATAATATTAGGCATATATGACATTAACACACAGAAATTGTTTAAATTGGATCTGTTTTAGATCACTGGGGCTGGTAAAAATCATTGCACGAAATGACCCAAATCTCTGCATATATTACTATACAATTATATATATATATAGCTATTTATGTCATTTCGTGGGATGATTGTTACCCACCCCTGTGTTTTAGATGATATGAAAAAAATCTAAATAAAGGAGAAAAGAAATGGTGAGTTGAGTTTTCTGTCTTGAATCTTCAAGTTCCTGTGGTGGTGTGCAGGGAACTAATATGAATGTAGATGGTGAAATATATAGTTGGAAAATTTAAATGGCAGAACATTGTGATTAGGAAGAATATGAATTGTTCAGTGACTGGGAACAACCGTTTAACTTTTAGTGGGGGAAGGGGAGAGGGTATGGGGTTTATTTTCTCTCGAAAGAATATTTTATTGTGAAAATTTAATTGACCTAAAAGATGCACACAAAAAATATCTGATCCTGTAGTCTTCAACAAAAAGGTTTGATAAAATTTGAAGAAAAAATACATATGTTTCATGTAAAAAAATAATCTGATTTTCCTTTAGTGTGAAAAAAAATTCTGGCTGAGGGAGAAAAACATTGCCCTCCAAAAGCTAAAATGGTAGGTACCTAATTGAGTATACAATAGATACTTGAAACCGATCAGTTTGTACTCAAAATATGGCAATCACATCAGTTGTGTAGTAGTTAGGACTGTTGGCCTTAAGTGCAGTAGTTGGTGGGTTCAAGCCTGTGGGGTCAAACCAGACAATAAAATTGGTATTTGCTACTAAATACAAAAACAACATCAGAAAGGCATGATTTTCTTTGATTACAGAAAAGGAATAATCCCACTAAAACAGGATTATGCCAAAATGTTTCAAAACGCTTCTTCTCTGAAACCACTGGGACAGTTGAAACCAAACTGCCCAGGAATGATCATTGGAAGGTCCTCTACAAAATTTTGTTTTTTATGCTGATCGGAAATCCAAGATGGCCACTACCGCAGGACATAGATTAACATTGGACCCTATGGGATAATGTTCAAATGCCTTCTTCTCAGAAACTACAAATATGATCAAAGCTAAACTGTACGGCAGGACTAAGTTTAACTTTAGACCCTATGCCAGGCGAAATTCAAGTTGGCTGCCACCACAGGTCATAGTATTAACACAGAACCATATGGGGAAAATAGAGAAATATGTTCTTCTCTGAAGCTATTGCACTGATTGAACCTAAACTGTTCATCAATCATTGGAAGCTCCTTTACAAACTTTGTGTTTTTATGTTGATCGGAATTCCAAGATGACTACCACCGCAGGACATAGTTTTTACATAGGACCAATTGGTTCTGTTTATTACCAGTTGAACGATACAGGCTCTTGAGAGCCTCTGGTGTATAGTGCTAGCTCACTGGAACAACAGTCCATGGATAGACATATCGCTCCACTCGGACACATTATTCTGATTCCGAACCAGCCAGTCTTTGCTCTTTCTCCTTAATGCTGTGTGCTTAGCAGAGAAGCAACAAATACCAATTTTATAGTCTGGTTTGACCCGACCAGGGCTCGAACCCACGATCTACCCCACTCGAGGCGAGAACGCTAACCATTACACCACTACCCACCGATGTAGTTGAAAGGCTATACGAAAAGTGTTTACAAATTAACAATTTATGTAATCCATGGAATATATTTCAGCATTATTATATACACAATAAATGTAATGCTATATCAGGAGATATTTTCAGCAAAACTCGAAATCCTGAGATATTTTCAGCGGGAATTCAAATTCAGTCGCAATGTTTCAAAAACAGGAATTGGCCTACGATTCACAATAAAAACGTTATTACGGTCTCTTGATAAAACGACCAATGTGTGTTTGTTGTCCGTTCGCACTGTTGATAAAACGATCTGGGTGTGTTTGTTGTTCTTCCTCTCTGTTGATAAAACGATCAGGGTGTGTTTGTTGTACCTCTCTGTTGATAAAACGATCAAGGTGTGTTTGTTGTTCTTCCTCTCTGTTGATAAAACTATCAGGGTGTGTTTGTTGTTCTTCCTCTCTGTTGATAAAACGATCAGGGTGTGTTTGTTGTTGTTCCTCTCTGTTGATAAAACGATCAAGGTGTGTTTGTTGTTCTTCCTCTCTGTTGATAAAACGATCAAGGTGTGTTTGTTGTTCTTCCTCTCTGTTGATAAAACGATCAGGGTGTGTTTGTTGTTCCTCTCTGTTGATAAAACGATCAAGGTGTGTTTGTTGTTCTTCCTCTCTGTTGATAAAACTATCAGGGTGTGTTTGTTGTTCTTCCTCTCTGTTGATAAAACGACCATTGTGTGTTTGTTGTTGTTCCTCTCTGTTGATAAAACGATCAAGGTGTGTTTGTTGTTCTTCCTCTCTGTTGATAAAACGATCAGGGTGTGTTTGTTGTTCTTCCTCTCTGTTGATAAAACGATCAAGGTGTGTTTGTTGTCCTTCCTCTCTGTTGATAAAACTATCAGGGTGTGTTTGTTGTTCTTCCTCTCTGTTGATAAAGCGATCAGGGTGTGTTTGTTGTTCTTCCTCTCTGTTGATAAAACGATCAAGGTGTGTTTGTTGTTGTTCCTCTCTGTTGATAAAACGATCAAGGTGTGTTTGTTGTTCTTCCTCTCTGTTGATAAAACTATCAGGGTGTGTTTGTTGTTCTTTCTCTCTGTTGATAAAACGATCAAGGTGTGTTTGTTGTTCTTCCTCTCTGCTGATAAAACTATCAGGGTGTGTTTGTTGTTCTTCCTCTCTGTTGATAAAACGATCAAGGTGTGTTTGTTGTTCTTCCTCTCTGTTGATAAAACTATCAGGGTGTGTTTGTTGTTCTTCCTCTCTGTTGATAAAACGATCAAGGTGTGTTTGTTGTTCTTCCTCTCTGCTGATAAAACGATCAAGGTGTGTTTGTTGTTCTTCCTCTCTGTTGATAAAACTATCAGGGTGTGTTTGTTGTTCTTCCTCTCTGTTGATAAAACGACCATTGTGTGTTTGTTGTTCTTCCTCTTTGTTGATAAAACGATCAAGGTGTGTTTGTTGTCCTTCCTCTCTGCTGATAAAACTATCAGGGTGTGTTTGTTGTTCTTCCTCTCTGTTGATAAAACGACCATTGTGTGTTTGTTGTTGTTCCTCTCTGTTGATAAAACGACCAGGGTGTGTTTGTTGTCCTTCCTCTCTGTTGATAAAACGATCAGGGTGTGTTTGTTGTCCTTCCTCTCTGTTGATAAAACGATCAAGGTGTGTTTGTTGTTCTTCCTCTCTGTTGATAAAACGATCAGGGTGTGTTTGTTGTTCTTCCTCTCTGTTGATAAAACGATCAAGGTGTGTTTGTTGTTGTTCCGCTCTGCTGATAAAACGACCAGGGTGTGTTTGTTGTCCTACTTTTCTTTTGATTAAACGACCAGGGTGTTTTTGTTGTCCTTCCATTTTGCCTAAACAGGCACTCTTTCCAATTCTAATTTCCAAAACTTTATTCATTCTAATCACATCTGCCTGTAGGCAGTTTCTTAATTTCTGCACCCGCTCGGCAACATATTCTAAATTTTCTTTTCGGCGAAATCTTGCATCCATGATTAGTTTCTCAACTTGCCTTCCAGTTTCTCGTAATTTTATTTTATCCTTCGGCGACCATAATTCAGGGATATTTTCTTGCAACCCTTCCTCCTTATCGGTTGGTGATATCTTTTTTGTTTTTCTTCTTTCGGAAGCTTTCCATTTTTCATGAAAACCTGATTTCGGTAGATATCCAGTAATCAAACACTTGACTAAATCCCGATCTCCGTAAAACCAGCTTTTCTGGTGAAATGTTAACTGTCGATAGTTGGTATTGTTTTCACTCCTATACAACGCTGTCAACGCACGATATTTTTTCTCTAACTGGTTTAATTTTATCGCCGCACGGAAATTCTCCTGAACATGTGGTTTTTTCCTCTCAGATTTAGACTGATGGGGCGATTTCGGAACTACAATATATGGCAATATCTGCACACGTGTAGCCATATCATATTGTTAAGTGTTTGTTACCTTCTCTTCCGGTAATCAGATTGTTGCTACAACCAGTCTGTTGACACGTCATTGTAATATTGGCGGTAACTCTTGCGCTTCGACGACGTCGATGAAAACCAGTAACGTTTCCAGTTTAGGAAAACCTGTTCGGATTTTGTGAAAGGATGGGGTTATAGGGTTATGATGTTTAACGCCACTTTCAACAATATTTCAGCTATAATCGTGGCGATCAGTTTTATTGGTGGAGGAAACCGGAATACGCGGAGAATACCACCGACCTGTCGCAAGTCACTGGCAAACTTTAAAGCATGTTGTATCGAGTGCACCTCAGCTGAGCGGGATTCGAACTCACAACGTTAGTGATGATATGCACAAAGGAACTTTTGATATAAGGAACAAATATACGTTGACAAGAAAACCTCTTCCGTTAGTCAAACGGCCACCAATCTCTCTAACTCATATTCAAATGATATGCTAACGGTAAAGTTATCGGGATTTCCGGATATGCATTGGCGGGATCTTTTCACGTCTACAAGGTCAGGAGGTAAGTTGCACATTATTATCTTGTATTCAAGCACTTTTTACGAAAAGGGCCATGTAATTCGACGCAATTTAAAAATTCCAAATGCCAGAGTAAGTCGTTTCGTTGACTGATGTGCCGTCACGAATGACACTAGAATCTTTCTCCTGCGTGTTTTGTCAATCAAAAGAGTTCGATCGTGTAACTGATTGATTGAAGCACAGTCTACAAGCAATTGTGGTGTATGTCAAGTATCTTTTTATGTTCCAAAATGATTATAAAAGACTTGGCCGCAGTGTAATTTGTAGCATTGACTATTGATTGTTGTATGTCAATCGAAAATTCAAATGATATGAGTTATCGGGATCAGAAATGAGTTAGCGGTACCAGATATGAGTTAGATAGTATTTATAATCGATGAGAATCCCAATGAATGTTTTGCTCCTTTCGTATTTTTATTGCTCTAGTAAGTTAGTATTAGTACATGCAGTTTTACTTAAGAAAAACAATTTGAAATCAATTTTGTGTTCGAGTTTGTCAACTTTTGTCAGTTCTATCCGTAACATAAGTATGATCACATTATTGATTTGGACCATAGATTTATTGAATCATCGTTGCTGTGTCTCCTGTCAAAATTACGTCTTCCAACCAAAATTTGTTCTTAAACATGTTTGGGTTTGAAATACTATATTGTTGCCAAACAAATAATGAATATTAAGTTCCTTCAACTGCTTTTTTATCAATCTAATTTTTAGAAAATTGATTTTGATTTACGACTTATATAAATTACTTTTCAAAACTTTCGTTTTATTTCAAGTGTGAGACACAAACATCGTTATTGATTTGTTTCACGACACATTTCAAGTTTTACCATGCAACGCATGCATGTGTGCAATACACAATGGGAAAGTACTGTAAGCACACAAGTCATTGAGATTCTCATATTATGAATACTATCTAACTCATTTCTGATCCCGATAACTCATATCATTTGAATTTTCGATTGACATACAACAATCAATAGTCAATGCTACAAATTACACTGTGGCCAAGTCTTTTATAATCATTTTGGAACATAAAAAGATACTTGAGATACACCACAATTGCTTGTAGACTGTGCTTCAGTCAATCAGTTACACGATCGAACTCTTTTGATTGACAAAACACGCAGGAGAAAGATTCTAGCGTCATTACGGTACATCAGTCAACGAAACGGCTTGCTCTGGCATTAGGAATTTTTAAATTGCGTCGAATTACATGATCCTTTTTGTAAAAGTGCTTGAATACACGATAATAATGTGCAACTTACCTCCTGACCTTGTAGACGTGAAAAGATCCTGCCAATGCATATCCGGAAATCCCGATAACTTTACCGTTAGCATATCATTTGAATATGGGTTAGAGAGATTGGTGGCCGTGCTGACCCATGACGAAAAAATAAGCGTTGTATATTCTTAGTTAGTATTTTATGATAATACCTATGATATAACCATAGTCGAGGTAATGTACATATGTTAAAAAAAAAGTCGCGGCAACCACAGGTGCTCGTGGCACGGAATTATCACACACCCCTTTTTTTTTTCTTTCTGTTTACGTATTTATTTTCAATAAAATTTCTTTCCCTTAAGTTAACTTGTTCGTCTCCATATTGATACAATCTTATGTTAACAGCAACCTGTATGTGCAGACCCTATACATTAACATAAAAGTGTACGAATATATGGACACGAACAAGTTAAATTAAGTAATAAGAGATGAAATATTGAAAATAAATATGTAAACAGAAAGTCAAAAAAGGGGGGGGGGGGTAATTCAGTGTAACGAGCGCATGTGTATTATATGCATATTGTGTTGGTACAACAGTTTGTATCATGTCCAGTCAGTTAACTATGTAAACAATATCACTAAAAGATTCATTGCGTCGAGTAGTGATGCAGTTTACACAACTAACGTTACAACATTCATTCAAACGCTGTCACTGTCGACTGTTCTACGTTGTTTGGGGGGAGGACATTCTTGACCTAAAGTGTAAGTTTTGATACTACAGATCCTGCAATATGAAACGGACTCCCTCGTGGTCGTGATCGTATGGTAGTTAGATTTAACTGCCTGTCTATTCAGTGCCTGTCATCACTTATTTGGAAGTTCGAATCCCGCTCATGGCGACGTGTACTCGATAAAACATTATGTGATAAAGTTTGTCAGTGACTTGGTCGGTGGTTTTCTCCGTGTACTCTGGTTTCTTCCACCAATAAAACTGACCGCCACAATATAACTGAAATATTGTTGAAAGTGGCATTAAACACCATAACCCTTACCCATGAAATATTATTTTGAACTATTAGTCCCCAATGACAATGTGTATTTATTAACGGAGACGTCATGAGGGTTTTCCTGCATTCTAAGCTGATGACGTCACGAAAGTAGATCCAACTAAAATACATCTTGTGTCACATTGTGTGTGATACAATGTATGATACAAGGTTTTGTATCGGATGGGTTGAATCGAATGGTTAAATTTGTGTATTTCTACAGAATACATACTTTATGTTACATAAATAGTAGATCATGGCTGTATGGCCTTAAGGAGTGAGTGAGTGATTGTTGTCTAACGTCAACTCAGCAATCTTTCAGCTATATCATGGCGAGAACAAGTTAATTATCCCTTCGCCAACGAAGTTGCGAAGGGATATAGTAACGCTACCGTCCGTCTGTCCGTCCTTCCGTAACATCCTTGTGAACACTCTAGAATCAACATCCTTCAATGGATTTTGACCAAACTTGGTACATACTTAGTCCTTAAGAGAATCTGGAACCCTATTGATTTTCAAGGTCAAAGGTCAAGGATCTAATTTGTACCCTGTAACATTCTTGTGAACACTCTAGAATCAACATCCTTCAATGTATTTTGACCAAACTTTGTATATACTTAGTCCTTAGGAGAATCTGAAACCCTATTGATTTTCAAGATCAAAGGTCAAGGTTACTGGGTCAAATTTTTTAACACATAGCATCCTTGTGAACACTCTAGAATCAACATCCTTCAATGGATTTTGACCAAACATGGTACATACTTAGTCCTTAGGTGAGTCTGGAACCCTATTTATTTTCAAGGTCAAAGGTCAAGATCACGGTCTAATGTTTACCCTGTAATATCCTTGTGAACACTAGAATCAACATCCTTCAATGGATTTTGACCAAACTTAGTACATACTTAGTCCTTAAGAGAATCTGGAACCCTATTGATTTTCAAGGTCAAAGATCAAATTTTTAGGCGAGGGAATACGCCACGCTTTGCGTTGCCCTTGTTTTCAATGAGATGATGAGGAGGTCCGCTTTGTTCTAGACCAACACTCTTGAGTAGGTTTTTTATAGAGCTAGCTCACTGAAACAACAGTCCACGGATAGACATATCGCTCCACTCGGACACATTATTTTGATTCCGAATCAACCAGTCTTTGCTCTTACTCCTTAATGCTGTATGCTTAGTGAAGGAGCAACAAATATCAATTTTATAATCTGGTTTGACCCGACCGGAGCTCGAACCCACCATCTACCGCACTCGAGGCGAGAACGCTAACCATTACACCACGTACCCACCGATGTAGTTGAATGGCTATACGAAAAGTGTTTACAAATTAACAATTTATATAATCCATGAAATAAATTTCAGCATTATTATTTACACAATAAATGTAATGCTATATCAGGAGATATTTTCAACAAAACTCGAAATCCTGAGATATTTTCAGCGGGAATTCAGATTCAGTCGCAATGTGTCAAAAACAGGAATTGGTCTACGATTCACAATAAAAACATTATTACGGTCTCTTGATTAAACGACCAGTGTGTGTTGGTTGTTCGTCCGCACTGTTGATTACGCGACCAGGGTGTGTTTGTTGTCCTTCCTATCTGCTGATTAAACGACCAGGGTTTGTTTGTTGTCCTTCCTATCTGCTGATTAAACGACCAGGGTTTGTTTGTTGTCCTTTTTCGCTGTTGATTAAGTTGATAAAACGACCATTGTGTGTTTGTTGTCCGTCCGCACTGTTGATAAAACGATCTGGGTTTGTTTGTTGTCGTTCCTCTCTGCTGTTAACACGACTAGGGTGTGTTTGTTGTCGTTCCTTTCTGCTGATAAAACGACCAGTGTGTATATGTTGTCCTTCGAATTTTCTGTTGATTAAACCATCTGAGTTTATTTGTTGTCCCTCGACACTGTTGAATAAACGATCTGGGTTTATCTGTTGTCCCTCGGCTCTGTTGATTAAACGATCTGGGTGTGTTTGTTGTCCTACCTCTCTTTTGATTAAGCGACAAGGCTGTTTTTGTTGTCCTTCCATTTTGCCTAGACAGGCACTCTTTCCATTTCTAATTTCCATATATTTATTCATTCTAATCACATCTGCCTGGCATTCTCTTGATTTCTGCACCCGCTCGGAAACATTTTCTAAATATTTTTTTCGGCGAAATCTTGCATCCAGGATTAGTTTCTCAACTTGCCTTCCAGTTTCTCGTAATTTTATTTTATCTTTCGGCGACCATAATTCAGGGATATTTTCTTGCAACCCTTCCTCCTTATCGGTTGGTGATATCTTTTTTGTTTTTGTTTTTCTTCTTTCGGAAGCTTTCCATTTGTCATAAAAAACTGATTTCGGTATATATCCAGTAATCAAAAACTTGACTAAATTCCGATCTCCGTACGACCAGCTTTTCGGGCGAAATGTTAACTGTCGATAGTTGATATTGTTTTCACTCTGATACAACGCTGTCAACGCGTGATATTTTTTCTCAAACTGGTTTAAATTTATCGTCGCACGGAAATTCTGATTGGGCGATTTCGGAACTACAATATATGGCAATATATGCACACGTGTAGCCATATCATATTGTTAAGTGTTTGTTACTTTCTCTTCCGGTAATCAGATTGTTGCTACAACCAGTCTGTTGTCACGTCATTGTAATATTGGCGGTAACTCTTGCGCTTCGACGACGTCGATGAAAACCAGTAACGTTTCCAGTTTAGGAAAACCTATTCGGATTTTTTGAAAGGATGGGGTTATAGGGTTATGATGTTTAACGCCACTTTCAACAATATTTCAGCTATAATCGTGGCGATCAGTTTTATTGGTGGAGGACACCGGAATACCCGGAGAATACCACCGACCTGTCGCAAGTCACTGGCAAGCTTTAAAGCATGTTGTATCGAATGCACCTCAGCTGAGCGGGATTCGAACTCACAACGTTAGTGATGATATGCACAAAGGAACTTGTGTTATAAGGAACAAATATACGTTGACAATAAAACCTCTTCCGTTATTCAGACTCATGACGAAAAAATAAGCGTTGTATATTCTTTGTTAGTATTTTATGATAATACCTATGATATAACCATAGTCGAGGTAATGTACATATGTTAAAAAAAATGTCGCGGCAACCACAGGTGCTCGTGGCACGGAATTATCACACACCCCTTTTTTTTACGCTCTGTTTACGTATTTATTTTCAATAAAATTTCTTTCCCTTAAGTTAACATGTTCGTGTCCATATTGATACAATCTTATGTTAACAGCAACCTGTATGTGCAGACCCTATACATTAACATAAAAGTGTACGAATATATGGACACGAACAAGTTAAATTAAGTAATAAGTGATGAAATATTGGAAATAAATATGTAAACAGAAAGTCAAAAAGGGGGGGGGGGGGTAATTCCGTGAAACGAGCCAATGTGTCACAGGGGCGGATCCAGGAATTCAAGTTAGGGACGGAAGGTGTTAAAAAAAATTGCGCCCAGCGGAGGTAGGCGCGAAAATATTTGGGGTCTTTCGTGTGAAAAATCACGATTTTACGCCAAAAAATCTTATTTTTTTCCAAGTTTAGGGGTTCTCCCCCCCCCCCCCCCCCCCCCCCCCCTGGATCCGCCCCTGTGTCAAAACGTAATCGAATTTCATTTTAAGCTGAGTGAAGATAAAATACACGTTTAGGATTTGGCGGAGTCGTTTACTTTGTACATGAGGAATCATAGACATTAATCTAATAAAACATGCATTAGAAATTCTAGACTTTAAATATTTGTTGATGGATAGTTTTATCATAGACATCACTGCATTTTATCTTGATACGCTGCATTGCTACTTTTTTAAAGCCAATATCTTGACTTCCAATTATCAAAAGGGAGATTTAGCTTAATTGTTTTGGCAGATGTATAGGAGTTCTACTATAAACTTTTTAGGTGTTGATATTATGTTTGTGTATTGATTTGGCCTTTGTGTGAGAAAATAAATTAACAAATATAGATGGGTCTTTTTTAAACAGGATATAGATCTGTGCCATGATAAAACTGGAAATTTAACACACATCTATGTAAAACATCAACGCTATTGTCAACAATTGACTTCTATTTTGAAATAGCATCGGATAATTCGTTTCTAACTTCTTGACGGCGGAACGCCTAATTTTTACAAACGAATTTACATATTGAATGAAACGTTTTCACCACGTTTTTAATTTTATGTCCAGAGTAAAGTCCCTTTGATAATATGTTATTTTCGAGTATTTTACGATATATTTTCAAACTTTCATTATATCTTAGAATTATTTTTGTATATTATGTCACTTTTACGCGTATTATATCTTATTTAAGTACTAATATTATAAAATCGAAGTTAAATTAATTTCTATTGAAGTTAATTCATTTAGATATGACCATAAGGTTGGAGAATTTAAATAGTGTAAATAGCCTCCGTTTCCATTTAAGCTTTTAACCGTCTTTATCTGGGGTTGCGAGCTTGCTCAATGAACGTTTAGTGAGAGCAAGACTGCTAACACCACTGATTATAAATATAAACGCACCGCTTGGAAGTAATTCTGGGTCTGGGTGCAATTTTTGGATACTTCCAATAGAGGAAGAAATTGAAGAATTGAAGAAAAATCAGATGTTTGTGTTAATGATATAATTGATTATTTAGTACATGTATTTAGAGGGATTTTTCTTAGACAGTTGCCAATAAGCTGCACTCAGTTTTTGCTTTGATGAAAGGTTGATGTGGTTATATGCATCATATACACATGTAATGCGTGCAGTTTAGCTAATTTAGTTTAAGGCAGATTCTCACTAAAAAGATATACAAAAATTTTAAAACTTTGAAAATGAGTGATATTGGAATATTTTTTTCCTATAAATATCCAGTTTCAGGGCATAGTAGCTGCTGGGAGTAGGCATTGACAATGGTTTTGAACCCTTCCCTCCCACATACATCCACAAACCTATTTTGTCCCAAAAAAAAGAAGCTGAATTTAGAACATGGAAGGAAAATAGTTCAGTGTACCAAGCAAATGACTTCCCCCATTTTCTAGTACATTTCCACACCTGTGTTTATATTAATAATAACCAGCTGGTAAACCTCGACCCTGGGAAGGTGGGTTTACTTGTTTTTTTTAATTCATTTTTCAAAAAAGTTTATATCAAGGATAACTAGGTAAACCTCTACCCTGGGGGGGTGGGTTTACTTGTTTTTTTTTAAATTCATTTTTCAAAAAAGTTTATATCAAGGATAACTAGGTAAGCCTCTACCCTGGGGAGATGGGTTTATTTGGTTTTTTTAATTCGTTTATTAAAATAGTTTACATCAATGATAACCAGCTGATAAGCTCAAGCTACAATCTCAGATCAACTTAAACACTGAGACATATTTAATTATGTCCACACAACACACATGTTAAAATATGGTAGAGTATCATTCTTAAGTGCTTGCCTTTCACTGGACTTGTTTTTAAATTATTTTTTAGCTTGAAAGAAATGCAGATGAATGACATTTTAAAGACTTTGAAGAGTATAGTATCAGATATGATTGATCACAGTGAAAATAGTAATGTAAGTCTATGTTAATTTTACAGCAATATTCAAACTTTTTTTTAGCTCACCTTTCCAAAGGCAATGTGAGCTTTGGCCATCACTTGGTGTCCGTCATCCGTCGTCCGTTAACTTTTCACATTTTAATCTTCTCCTCTGAAACCCCTCAGCCAAATGAACTGAAACTTGGTAGGCTATTCTTGTTTCTGATTGGTCGATTTCTAAAAATCTTCTACTCTGAAACCGCTTGGACAAATGATCCGACACTTAGTAGGAAGCATCTATGGGCGGGTCTCTATAAAGATTGCTCATTCCGTCCCGATCCGTTAACAAACATGGCCACCACAGGTGATTCTTGTGCTGCAGTGTATCAATGGTGTGGGTTCAAATCCCGTCAAGGGAAGAACAAAAATTTGACAGCTCTAACATCTAATTCTAACACTGTTTGGTTTAATTTTCAGACATATATAATATTTAGTATTAACCTAGTATCCTTAGTAACTTTGAGTTCCAGTGGGACAGATATATTGTATGGTTGTCACTTGCTTCTAGACGTTTGTATAATATACTTTATTTCCCGTGACTGTATAATGAATTCTTCATTATCCTATACAATATATTAAAAATTGCTGAGTTAGATTGCTGTCAAATTATAATATTAAGTATATATGTACCATCTACACACGCTTATACACATGTCTTACGGCTATCCCTAGATTTGTCTTACAAGAAAAGGTAACACTACGATTATTGAAGCTCCTTTTTTAGGGAGTGGATGTGGTCGAGTGGTCTAGGGCACGGGACGTAAGGCTAAGCGAATGGTGCTGCAGTGTATCAATGGTGTGAGTTCAAATCCCGTCGAGGGAAGAACAAAAATTTGACAGCTCTAAAAAATATATAAAAAGTCTGAAAATTAAACCAAACAGTGTTAGAATTAGATTTTAGAGCTGTCAAATATATATATAAAGAAGGTACATGTACTTATTTAATTAACCGTTTGTAAATTAAGATGTCAGTTACAGGCAGACAACTGGTGGTTGATTAAGTAATCAATAATCAGTTATATTAATCATATCAAGTAAGAGTGATTAGGCTAATAGAATTTTGTCTTGAAATATACTATAAATGGTACTATAAAAAAGTATACAAAATATTGAGGAGTTTTGTTTTTCAGGATTCCGAAAAAAAATTATTCCAACAAAATCAGATTTGTATAAATCTACAACAAACCACCTCCCCTCAAAAAAAAAAATACCCACATGAAGATAATGTTTCTATTGCATTTTTGCAGAATTATTTAATCTTGAACTCATCCTCTTGTGATACCACAAATGAATTGATCCACAATAGGTGTAGGGGAAACCAGTGTAATAAACTGTGGGTTACCCACAATGCAACAATTACCCATAATCCTTACATCTCTGATCACACATTTTTTTAATCTTAATAAAGATGTATGATCTATTGAAATAAAAATGCATTCCAGTATTCCCCCTCATAAGGTCACCAAAGGTCGTCCCTTATATATCAGGTCAGATTTTATATGTAACAAGATGGCAAAATACTGATAAATTGTCCCCCTCAAGAGAGGCCACTCTTCTTAAAAAGCCTCTTTTTTTCATTGCTGAGGACTGCTGTACCATTATTATATTTTCAGAGAGCTGTACCACATACAATAGAGGAGACAGCCACATATTTACAGATGCGTTTTGAGAATCGTGTACTACAATATATGTCTATGGCAGTTCTAGCAAAAAAAGGTTGGTTTTTTTTCAAATATACAAAAAATATATTATGTATAAAGTTGAAGATTAGGACTGAGTATTTTCTACAATGCTGCCCACCCAGTTATATGCTGGAGTCTGCAGTTTACTTGTATGTATAAAGTTGAAGATTAGGACCGAGTATTTTCTACAATGCTGCCCACCCAGTCTGGAGTCTGCATTTTACTCACATGTGGAAAACACTTACATGACCACATTATTTCACTACATGAAGGGGAGGTTTGGGCCCATAAAACCAATTTAATCCTGCCACTTTTTATTGCAAGCCAGGAAAGTGAGTGGTCGAGGTATTGATTTTGTCTCTGTTTCTACGATTTGTCGATTATATTTTGGAATTGTTCCAACCGTGTGATATTTTTATACCCCCTGCAAACATAGTTTTGGGGGGTATATAGGAATCGGCCTGTCTGTCCGTCTGTCCGGACCAACTTCCACATCATTTGTCCAATTTCCACCAAACTTTGTGGAATTTAAGATCATGATGTGTGAACTTTGCAGTATAAAGGATTTTATTGTCCATTGAGTTTTACCCCTGTTATGCCTCTTTGGACTTAGAAATTTTGAGACAATTCAATATGCACTTTGTCATTGCAAATTCTCCTACATGATTAATCAGAAGTTCATGAAACTTTGTACATTGCAAGATCCTAATATGAAGATGTGCACATTAGTAGGATATCCTGGTCCAGTGAGCGTTACCCCTGTTATGCTTCTTTGGACTTAGAAATTTTGAGACAATTCAGTATGCACTTTGTCATTGCAAATTCTCCTACATGATTAATCAGAAGTTCATGAAACTTTGTACATTGCAAGATCCTAATATGAAGATGTGCACATTAGTAGGATATCCTGGTCCATTGAGTTTTACCCCTGTTATGCTTCTTTGGACTTAGAAATTTTGAGACAATTCAGTATGCACTTTGTCATCACAAATTCTCCTACATGATTAATCAGAAGTTCATGAAACTTTGTACATTGGAAGATCCTAATATGAAGATATGCACATTAGTAGTATATCCTGGTCCATCCAGTTTTCCCAGAATTATGAGTCTAAAAGTTGTGTTCCAAATATGTTTTGGCTCAATTAAGATGATGGGGACGCAGGGGGTATTAGTCCCGCATAGCGGACAGTTAAGTTATTCCATTTATGTATCAATGTGGGACTCCTGCATCCAGCAGTACCATGTGGGACTCCTACGTTCAGCAGTACCATGTGGGACTCCTGCGTCCAGCAGTACCTCTAGTTTGTTTTTCTTTAGTTTTAATTATTTGTTGGTCAACACAATCTTTGGCAATATTTCAGCCACTTCACTTCTGGCATGGAATTTCAATTAAACACATTAAAAAATAAACAAGAAAGTGGGTTAAAAGAAAGGAGTCATTGTTGTTTACTGCCAAATGAAAAAAATTTCAGTTACAAATGTACATGTATATCATTCAATGATAATTACTTTGTACTAGATCAACATGTTTACTGAAAGAATTGTTTGTTAGAGAAATGTTATTCCACTCTGACCCATTATCCTGATTTAGAACTGACCAATCTCTGCTTTTAATGCTGCATACTTAGTAGAGAAGCAGCAAATACTAATTTAATAGTCTTTGGTTTGACCCGACGGGGGCTCGTCGTGAATTCACAATCTACAGAACTGGATGTGAGCATACAAACCATCACACCACCATGCCACCATCATACCGCCACCATCACACCACCATCACACCACCATGCCACCATCACACCACCATACCGCCACCATCACACCACCATGCCACCATCACACCACCATCACACCACCATGCCATCATCACACCACCATGCCACCATCACACCACCATACTGCCACCATCACACCACCATCACCACCATGCCACCATCACACTACCATACCACCATCACACTACCATGCCACCATCACACCACCATGCCACCATCACACCACCATGCCACCACCATTCCACCACCATCACACCATGCCACCATCATCACCATGCCACCATCACCACCATGCCACCTGTGAACTAAAAGACATTACACTTACAATTAAACTATTGATGAAGAATCAATTTGCACCAACATATTTTTTTTAAATTATTACCAGTAATCATTACCGTATTTCAATGGCAGGTTTTGTTTTACTTTTGCAGCATTTCAATCATTTGTTCGTGCCTACAGTACCTATCCTTCAAGTCTAAAGCATATATTTCACATCAAGAAAATTCACTTGGGACATCTTGCTAAATGTTTTGCTCTACGAGAAGCACCCTCAACCATTACAGTCAGTCACCATGGAGACCAAATGAAAAAGTTGAAAGAAAAGAGGTAAAGATATGAGAAAATTACAGTACTACCATTTTTAATTAAGAGCCTATTTTACTTCATCTACCTATTTATTTTAGGTATCCTAATCAGGGCCACCAAGAGAATTGGGCCACATGGCAAAATGAAACTTGGCCCCCCTCCTCCAATTCTCCAAATAATGATACTCAAACTAAGTCCACAACGGTGTGTCATAAGCAAGGAATTAGTACAACAAAAATGAATTGATGAATTGAATTGTGATTTAGAAAACAGGTTTCTACTTGTTCATTTGTCTGGACCCTTAATTATAATGATCTGGTACATTTAGTAATAGATGTATTTTTATAAACTAAAAACAATAGTCAAATTATTTTATCCACAACCAAATATATAGCATATCTTCACTAATTTAATGCCCTAGGCAGCTGAATAAGTAGAATGTTTTTTTTACAAGTCTCTTCATAACCTCATATATTTCAATATTCGCAATCGTAAGTTCGTAACATAGTCTCATTCCACACTCTCACTCTCAGAACACGTTTTAGTCCAAGTCTACAACATTTTTATTTGAAAAAGCATAGGGTAAAAACAATTTCAGCAGAAAATTTTGCTCAGATAGGATTCTGAGGCTTTGGACAAAATTACCAAGAGGAACCCTCATGCCTTATTTTACCCATTTGCCTTCGTAAGAATATTAATCAATTTAAAGTTAAACTGAAGTCAATATACCAAAATTGAGTAGAAACTGCATTGATACCAACAACTATTGTAGGCCTACTTTGGTCAGTTGACTTGTGCGTGTCCCAGATACCTTGATTATAATTTGTTTAATTTGCATGTTGCAATGTGTGACAATGACAATGTGGTGACTGATGAAGTGAAATTAATAAATAAATAAAAAATAAATAAAGGCTCACCTGAACGGAATCAATTGAGTTTAACAAAAGTCTGGTCCTGTCTACTCACCATTAATGAGCCCCTTCCCCCTGCATTCCTCAATCTGCTACTCTCAGAGGTATTTTTTAGGGACTTAGCCTGGGTCCCCATTTCCTATGTATTTGTCTATAGCAAATCACTTGGGCCTACATATTTCAGAGCCCTTATATAAAAAATTAGTGGGCCCCTCCACCTGCAACCCTCGATCTGCCAGTGTCAATTGTTGTTCTTAGGGGAGCCCAAGCAGTCGGGCTTGGCCCTCATTTGAGTCATTTAATATACATTTACAAGTCGAAAATCACTAAATATATGTACATGGTTCAGTGCCCCATACACCGTAACAGAAAAGTTGCTATACATCATCAAGGGCCCTATGAAAGTCATTAGTGGGTTCCTTCCTGAGACCTGGGGCTACTTCTGTATGAAGAATTTTATATCCACTACACGAAATTGTCATTCACATATTCACGAAAGCACATATTTTATTAGCTCACCAGGCCATAGGCCACGTGAGCTTTTGTCATGGCTAGGCGTCCGGCCGTCGTCGTCTTCCGTCCGTTAGCTTTTCACATTTAAATCTTCTTCTCTGAAACCACTGAACAGATTTGAACCAAACTTACCAGAAATGTTCATTGGATGGTCCTCAACCAGATTTTTGTTTTTGGTGCTGATTTGAAATTCAACATGGCTGCCAGGGTCCTTAATGTGTTCTCATTGGCTGAAATTTTAAAAATCTTCTCGTCAGAAACCACCAAGCCAATTGAATTGTTACTTTGCAGGAATGATCATTGGGTGGTCCTGTACTAAATTTGTGAATCGCTTGTCGATCGGAAATTCAAGATGGCCACCATGACTCGACTTAGTTTTAACATAGGACCCTATGGGGAAAATGTTTAAGTCTTCTCCTCTGAAACCAGTAAGTCAATTTAAAGCAAACATGGCATGAATGGTCCTTAGGTGGTCAACTTTCAAAATTATGTCCTGTGACCCCGACCTCCATCCAAGATGGCCACCATCAGCAAACATAGTTTTAACATAGCACCCTATGGGGAAAATGTTTAACAAAAATTGCTCTGAAACCAGTAAGCCAATTTAAAGCAAACATGGCATGAATGGTCCTTAAATGATCAACTTTCAAAATTATATCCAGTGACCCAGAACTCCATCCAAGATGGCCACCATCAGCGGACATAGTTTTAACATAGGACCCTATGGGAAATATGTTTAAAAATCTTCTCCTCTGAAACCAGTAGGCCAATTTAAAGCAAACATGGCATGGATGATCCTCAAGTGGTCAATTTTCAAAATTGTGTCCGGTGACCCTGACCTCCATCCAAGAATCTTCTCCTCTGAAACCAGTAAACCAATATAGCAAACATGTCATCGATGGTCCTTAGGTGGTCAACTTCCAAAATTGTGTTCAGTGACCTCGATCTCGGTCCAAAATGGCCACCGTCAGCGGACATAGTTTTAACATAGGACCCTATGGGAAAATTGTTTAAAAGTCTTCTCCTCTGAAACCAGTCGGCTAATTTAAAGCAAACATGGCATGGATGGTCCTTGGGTAGTATACTTTCAAAATTGTGTCCGGTGACCACGACCTCCATTCAAGATGGCTGCCATGAGCAGACATAGTTTTAACATAGAACCCTATGGGATTTGAATAGTAACTTAGATGTATTTGGCATGCAGACATTCTTAAGAGGGCTTATTTATGTCAGGTGAGCGATACAGGCTCACCCAAGCCTCTAGTTTTGTTTGCCTTGCTCAAGGTACACCCTTGTTTTTTTCCTCGTTTGGCTTGTGGGCCCCCTAAACTCATGGGCCCTGGGGCACCACCCCAGCTGACCTTCCCCTCTCAGTGGGCCTGATCCTAATGTTATAAATATACAGGTATTTCCTCCAGAATTAACTACATTGTATAGTGAGGTCTATAAACTTTAATGAAATTTTCCTTGAATAATGGCTTATTCCATTAATTACTGTATCACTGTCTAAAAACATTAAAGAAAATTTCCTTTTGGGATGAAACATTCCAAAATTGACTGCAGTGGGGCCTGTAAGCTTTAGGGAAACTATCCTTTCATTATGACTTATTCTGGAATTAATAACATTGATTGATATGATTTTGGGATCTGTTAGATATCAGGACTCTTTCCTTTATTAATGACTTATTCACAAATTACCTGCATTTAGGGAAACATTCCCTTGATTACAACTTATTCCAAAATTATTTGTGTTGGAGTCTATAAGCTTTACTTTTAAAATGATTTTTCATTGAAAGACTTTTTAGTTTTATGAGTATAGTATACAGGGCTGGATAAACCCTTAGGCAAAATAAGCACATGCTTAGGGCATAAGGGGCAAGGGGGGCACCACAAGGCAATTTATTTTATCAGCCAGGTATTAGATTCAAAAATCCCCCAAAAATGTAGGAAAAATGAAATAAAACTTAAGGCATTTGACAATTATTGTAGAGTCTTGGCATCAAGGGGTCATGTTAGTTTTTACATTATGCCAGTGGAAGGTGTGGGGGCATTGAGGTTGGCATGTGCTTAGGGCATAAAGTGGCTTTAATCCGGCCCTGATAGTATACATTTGTTTATATAAAGAGGTTATATTTTTACATTGTTGTTCTACTGAATTTTTTTTTATTTTAGACAGAAGAAGGAAATGAAGAAAAGGGTGAAATCACATTCAGAATTCAGTAGCGGACTTACATCAGGAAAAATGCATAAACTGCAAATGGCTAAAAAAGGCAAAAAACATAAATTAAAATGAAAATAAATTAAAATAATAATAGTTGATTGATGTCGATATATGTATACTAGTGAGGGATTGTTGTTAAATGGGTAATTTTTCAGCCATATCATGACAAGAACAAGTTACATTAAATGAGATGACAACATTTTTGCTTTGTACTAGACCAACATGCTGAGTTGGATTGTTAATAGTGCTAGCTCACTGAAACAACATGGGTAGACATGTTGCTCCACTCTGACACATTATCCTGAGTCTTTACTCTTATTCTTTAATACTGCATTTTTAGCGGAGAAGCAGCCAGAAATACCAAATTAATAGTCTGCTTTGACACAATCGGAGCTCAAACCCACAATCTACTGCACTGGGGGCGAGCACACTAACCAATATGCCACGTGCACAGGTGCAGTTATTAGATCCACACACAGAGTTAGAATTTTATAGTTCTAGCTTACTAAACCAGTCCAGTTGACAGGTATACACATGTCACTCTACTGAGACACATTATCCTGACTCCAAGCCATCTAGCTATATATAAGTCTTTTCTCTTACTCCTAAATGCTGCTTACTTTCTAAGCAGAGAAGCAAATACCAATTTTATAGTCTTTGGTTTGACCCAAGGATCCACCTTACTCAAGGCAAGCACACTACCAAAGTGGTTTAGTCCACATTTGTATCTACTCCAGTATTATTGTACATTTTTGTAGCAGGTGACCGTTACAGCAGGTTTGACTGTAGATACAACCAAACCTACTCATGCTGTCACCTCTGTTAAGCAGTCATCTGTATTGTAGATCACCTTTTTCTAGTCCATTCATGGAAAATTTCATATGAATTGAATCTCTTTTAAGAGGTCACCTGTCTTAGAATACCACTTCTTTGTTGTCCCAAAAGGTGACCTCTTAAGACAGGTTTGTATGAATTTTCTGTCATTTGTCTGTTAAATGATCATGACTAAGGACAAGATTTTCACCTTCAAACTGACACCTCAAATATTTTGTCATTTACAACAGTTTAAAACAAATCTGAAATTTGTTTACATTTTTTGTACATTTATTTGTGTAACAGAGATCCTTGCAACTTGCCAAAATAAATTGCTACAAATATCCCTGGTTTAGCCAGTGTAGATATAAATATTTACTCTCCAACAATGGCCAAATAATGATAAAATATTATGAAAAAGGTTATAAAATCTGAGTTCATTTCATATTTGTTCCACAACTGAAATACTACTAAAGTTGGCCTTAAACACCAATCAATCCATCAATCATATTTGTTCCAAGGCACTAAATTATAAATGCAGTAGATTGCCAACCATGAATGACACTTAAACAGTAGTTAAATGATATCATAAATAGATGTTGAATCCTATTAACCAGTGTAACTCTGCCACAATTTGTATGCCTGTCCCATGCCAAGATATGGATTTCTAATGTCGTATGTCATTTTCTTTTTTTATGCTTAACAATTTAAGTTGAAACAGAGATCATGTGATTGTTTGTTTTGTTGATATTGGTGAATGTGACTTGATCATCACGGTTGAAACTTTCTTCTCTTAATGATACCACAGGACTTTTATGGTATACATCAAACATCAAATTCCATACTTTTTCTCTAGTACATTGTATTTGAACATATATAAAAACAAGCAAGTACAGGTACATGATAATGTTTTATTAACAATAAATTCTTCTGAACTCTTGAATGCCAATATTACACACCGGACATTTGGGAGGTCTTATTGATCGAAACAAATTTTCCACACACTGTCTGCAGAAATATAAGTGGCCACAAGGAAAAACTGCAAAATTTCTCACATTTTCAATACAAATTATGCACAATTGTGTGTTATTATATTGATCAGTATCTAAATTATCTTCTCTGTTTTCATTATTAGTTTCACGTCTTTCTAAGTTTTCTTGATTATGTCTCGGATGTTCTTCTCTATTTTGATTGGCTGGTCTATTTGGTAGTTGTCTATTTACTAATCTTCGACGAATCTCAATAAGTCTGTTTTCTGCATTTTGATATTGTTGATCCTCATCGCCATATTGTTCTTCATTTAATTCAGCAGGAATGTTCGCTTGCAATGCGGCGATTTGATTATTTCTCAAGATATTAAAATTTCTCATATTAAAAACTTGATCCAAACAAAGCAGACATGTACATGTAAAAACAACCCAACTAAACATAGTTAATATGGGGTTTCCTGTCAAACAGATACCCCTCCACAATTCTGAACACACCCATTTGAGAAATGAAAATGAAACACGTAATGGCCTGCTAAGGTATGGAATTCCTATTGAAAACAGAGCCACAATGTATGAAAAGAGATGGAATGTAATATACAAACATGCTTCACAAATATTCCACATAAATTTCATCCATGCCAGCATAAAATGAAAGAATGGTCCTAACACTGGTATTAAACTGAAACAAAATGGTATTAGTTCATATCCCCAGAATATTACATCATGGAGCCCGAACGTAATGAATAAAAATCCTAATATTGAAACTAAAGAAATTACAGAATACAACAGACAGATCGTGATTATCATTTTCAAAACGTTTCCGAGTGCATTGCAATCGTCACTTTTGACATTAATGTCATTTGTCACACCAACGTTCTATTATAAAAATTAAAAGTTCTGCACATTTATTAAAATCACATTGTTTTTTAACATTGAAACTATCTATATTAAGTAATTGATCCCGACTCCGTGTCATACTAATACAATGTAACTGGTCGACATACTAATGTATGGCTGCTCTATATCTATTCATGATGTACTGCAATTAAAATTATCTGGATTTTTTCATCTTTTTACTTTGGTGATACATGTACGCTTTTGTGCATCATCAAAGGTCTGTCGTCGTCCGTCTTGATGGATGATAGACACATGTGCAATATTTTCGATACGCCCATACTGTAACTTTTGTTTAAGTTACCCGATCTAGTGATTTCTTAGCACAAAATTAATGAGCATTGGAACAGAATAAAGGTTGTGAATGATTAGTTTAGATTTAGGGTAAATATAACAGTACCCACCAAATTTTAATTGGAGGAGACATAAATGAAGATCTCAATCATAAAACCGGAACAGTACGAAACAACTGTATTCAGGACTTTATTAGTAACTGTAACCTTACATATATCGTAACTGGCAAAACATTCGTAAACTCATATGGACAAGACAGTACAGAGATAGACTACTTTCTTCATAACATTCCTGGAGACAGTAGCACAACAAAGGAGATATTAGATGATATCCCAGAGAATACATCGGACCACTATCTAATAAAAATGTCTATACATGTATATATCAAATATAAGCATCAGTCACAAAAGACAATGTCCACCAAAGCAACAACTCGTAAAGTTAAGTGGAACAAAGTAGATAAAGACTGGTATCAAGTAATGGTAACAGAAGGTACTGAAAAATCACTACAAAATATCCACAATACTGACACTATCGACAACGAAATGATAATAAACTTATGTAAGCTAATGACTACAGCAGCCATAACAACAAGTCAAGCTAAACCAGTTTTTGAGGCAAAACCTAAACTGAAAGTCTGGTCACAGCAAACACAAGCTCTGCATGCAGCTAAGGAAAAACACAGAGCATGGCGTTTATCAGGGAAACCGAATGATAAAAATAACGATATCCTAATGGGAAAAAAGGAAGTAAAAAAGTCTCTAAGACAGGCAATAAGAATAGAAACAGCAATACAAAGAAATAAGCAGAAAACAAAAGATATGAAGCTATTTCATAGACTGGTACGAAATAACAGGAAAAAAAGGTACTGAATCACTAGTAGAATTAGAAGTTAACGACCAGACATATACAGGGGAGAATGAAGTGCTTGAAGGATTCTACAGCCACTTCGAGGCACTAGCCACATTTAATCGGCAGGACAAGATGGACACTCCTTATCACAATATGGTTGATGATGACAATCTTATTATTGAATCACTGGTACAAAACCAAGAATATGCTCCGGTAACACAGGAAGAAGTCTCACAAGCTATTAAATATATAAAAAAGGCAAGTCGGCCGACTACCACGGCCTCACCATTGAACATATACTATTCTCAGGAAACAACCTGATAAATTTACTTACATCTCTACTTAATAAAATCTTCAAAAATAGAGAGATACCAAACATTATGAAAATAGGACTATTGTCACCAATTTTTTAAAATAAAGGAAGTAAAACTCAATCGACAAACTATAGAGGCATCACAGTATACTTCCAGTCATCAGTAAAATCCTAGAAACAGTAATAAAAAAACGAATACAAAGTTATGTTTTACAATCTCAAAGTCGAAACCAAAGAGGCTTTACAGCAGAGGTTTCACCATTGAACTCGCCATTTCCAGTAGAAGAGTCCTATAGGGAGGCAATAGACAATAAATCTGAATATAATCTTATATTATTAGACGCAAAAGCGGCATTTGACACAGTCATCCATTTGCATATGCTGAGAAGGGCATATCTGGCGGGTATCACAGATATCCATTGGACACTGATTAAAGATTTCCATATAAATGCCATGAGGTCTATAAAATGGGCTGATCAGACCTCACAACCATTCTTAGTCAATCAAGGAGACCGACAAGGTGGAATCCTCAGTACTGATTTATATAAATTATACATCAACCCCCTACTTATTAGACTAGAAGATACTGGTATAGACTTCAGGATTGGCAATATATGCTCTAACAACACAGCATACGTAGATGACATTGCTCTGATCGGCACAGATACTGTTGACACACAAATACTTGTGAATATGGTGGCAGTGATTATGCTTTTATGGAAGGATACCAACTTCAACCAGCCAAAAGTGTGGCAATAAAGATTACACCAAATCCAAAATCGTCAAAAAAA
This sequence comes from Bathymodiolus septemdierum, assembly GCA_963383655.1. Taxonomy (NCBI): domain Eukaryota; kingdom Metazoa; phylum Mollusca; class Bivalvia; order Mytilida; family Modiolidae; genus Bathymodiolus; species Bathymodiolus septemdierum. The sequence continues at coordinate 4,678,550 of OY726528.1, forward strand.
AATTGAAACTACAACATCACACTTTAGATTGGGGAACCAGAAAATGCCATCTGTATAGCAAGCCACACACTTAGGTATTATCAGAACAACATCGCTTAAAGAAAATATATTAGTAAATATAGAGGAGAACGTCAAAAAGGCCAGAAGAAGTGCCTATGGTATTTCTGCTAAGGGATTTCACGGCTATAATGGTCTAGACATTGATACAATGGTTCATCTATACAAAATTTATATAACACCAGTTCTTCTATATGGTATGGAACTACTTCTACCAAGTGGCAACCAATTAAATCAACTAGAAATGTTCCAAAAACGGCTACTGAAACAAATTCTATCACTACCGACAAACGTAGCAGATGTAACAATATATATATTAACAGGCATCCTTCCAATTGAGGCACAAATTCATGCTCGAGCACTATCCTTCTTCAACAACATCTGTCATCAGTCCGAAAATAGCACAGAAAAAGTGCTGGCACGTCTTCAATTAGCACTGAAATCTGATAGTTATGGTTTTTTTCTAAAAAATATTCTGATTCCCAATCTTGCTGAAAAAAATATTCTGATTTTGATGGAGGAAAAAAATAATAATCTGATTCAGAGTTTTTGTCATATAACCTAATGTTACATTCTGAATTTTTTTTTCGCGCTTTAAATATTCTAAATTGTGTTGTCCGAAAAAAAAATTCTGAACGAAACAAAAAAGGAATAAGGGGTTGCACTGCACTGTATATAGGTTCCAGCTACCAAAACTGCACAATTTTTTTTTCACCTATAACTGTGGGGTTCTCCTAGAGAGGAGGTGCAGATGAAGAAGTAAGTAAGTAAGGTAGCCATATTCGTTTCTAAACAAGAGGCCCAACGTACAAAACGGACAGTTTATTGTTAATCTGTTTTAATGTGGAGTTGTTTTTAATGGATTCCTTAGGAAAATCACATTCAGTGTTAAGGAGTTATGGCTGTGGTGTTAAACGACACTGTGGCAGTCAGTTTTATTGATGGAGGAAATCGCAAAACCCCGAGAAAACCACAGACCTGTCGCAAGTCACTGACGAACTTTATCACATAACATATATCGAGTACACGTACTCGTCTAACTGCGGAACCGTAGCCCTTATGGTCCTTGGCCAGTTTTCTGATATTTGCGGACCATATAGGGCTACGGATTTCACCCTATCAAAAACCTTGGAAACTGCGCAGTGAAAATGTTGCGCCACTTTTTGGCAAATTTCTGTCATGAAATCGGGTGCGAGAACAATCAAACATATATATATTTCGTTTCGTTAAATATTTGTCTACATTCTTCTATGCTTACTTACGTGTTAATATTCATTTCCAGCTCATTATCATAACAAATGTCTCGATATTAACTGATCCCGCCTACTTCGTTCCGCCATCTTGTCATTGTGGTATTCTCGCTTTGAGGTCACGTGACTTTTGAGAGATCATCATCTTTACCTATCTGCAACTTTAAAGCAATGCTTCACAGAATTTGCAGTCTGTAGGACTACCTTCCATCTAGATACGATAACGTAACCCTCAGTCCGCTTGTGCTCCAGTGAGGGTACATTCAACGTAATGGAGCAAATTAAAATTTTCTTTCCGTGAATATTTCAACTTTCTTTTTGCACATGTGGTCATAACTTATTATTCCCTACAATTTTTAAGTAATGATGATACGAAATAAGTGTTGCAATACCGGTTTCTACCTTCACGATCGATTTCGTATTCGAAAATTGTTTCTTGTCCGCCATGACACCTTACGTAGACTCTCGTGATGGGCGAAGCCTATCCATATATGGATCTGAATGCCAAATATGGAAAACTTTTACTACGATGTTTACGACAATCGATCCAAATAAGGATATCTCCAAAACGAGGCAAGTGCACGTGAAATAGCAACTTGTAAACAAAATATCGGACAGAAAGAAGATTTCATGTATTCAAATTTTCAGATGGATATACGTCTACCATGGATTGATGTAGCGTTTACTTATCACATCAAGCTTTACCTAATATATTTATCTTTCACCCCCGTTAATTTTTCCAACCACTTCAACGGAATTAGGACAAAAAAACACTCCGGGCGCTTCTCCATTACGTTGAATGGAACCGAATCGTAACCCTCACTGGAGCACAAGCGGACTGAGGGTACGTTACGTTATCGTATCTACCTTCCATCATGTTGACATGTCAGTACAAGGTCGAATTCCTACGTGCGATTTGATTGGTCGGTTATTTTTAGGATCAGTATTGCAAAGAATGTGTTTATTCCCAGTGGTCCTTAATTTATAGTACATCCATGATAGTTTACAATCTTCTTATATAGTACATATAGTAAATGATAATATGAAACAGGCACGGCCATGAATGCTCGCGAATCTGAGAATTATCTAACAATTTCACGCTCATCCAGTACATCAAAAAGTGTCGAGTCGGATTTTTTGGGCCGAGATATATCGGGGACGACTTTTTTTTAGGGCCGAATCTAGTTTCATTCAATCGAACTGTCGTTCCTTACGAAATCTCAAAAGTTAGCTTCCGCGTAGAAACAAAAATTATTGTCAGTATGTCAGAAGAGATTTAATAAATTAAAAAATATCAATATAAGTAAAAACAAACTAACAAAATGACTTTATTACACACGGATTCCGGGTTTCAGTGGTATCGGACGTACGAGAGAGGATCACCTTTGCGCTTTATGTTCAAAAGATCTTCATTAGTTGAGTGTGTTAGTGTGTTACACGGAACGTGTTTACAATGCGTCAATTTTTTTTTATTCACCAGTATGTGCAGCCATGTTTGTCAAAAAATCCTAAGTACACATTTTATACCATAAAGAGCTCGCTTACGCTCGCTTATTAAACAGTACAAATAACAAAACGGCTTATATTTCTGTACATGTAATTCAAATGTCATGACACTGTCACAATTAAGTTTATCTCAAAAACGCAGAGAAAGCTTAGCTTGATATTACAGTAAGAATTTCATTTCTTCAAATTTTCGGGGCCCAGGTGGCTCAACGAGTTAGGTCGTTGGCTCTAACAACTCGTACAAGCCTATAACCAATACGGTGTAGGTTCGCGCCCAGCTTTGTAAATTACAAAAAAGGGTGCACTCGACTCGCCGCCGCAAGTGATAAAGTTTACCAGTTGCTTGCCCAGGATCGGTGGTTCTCTCCGGGTACTCCGGCTTCCTCCACCACTAAAACTGGTCGCCATGATATAGCTGAAATATTGCTGAAAGTGGCGTTAAACACCAAAATTCAAATTCTTCAAATTTTCAGATGAACCATTTCTCTACTTTGTGGCCATTGAGGATATGTATCCTATAATTAAACAGAGTCACACTGCATGCTGTATGCCATGGTGGACTCCATAAAACATACAATGACATGAAGGCGCATTATGCCAACATAAGCCGTGAAGTAATAAAAACATTTCTGAAACTTTGTGAACACTGTGCTCTACAGAAAAAACGTTCTGAGCTTTCAAAACTAGTCATCAAACCAGTCAGATCGTCTGATTTTAGTTCAAGAGGACAAGTTGACTTAATTGATTATCAATCAGTTCCAGACAGGAAGTGGGTGTTACATTAACCAAAACCACTTTGCCAAATTCAGTATTTTGCGTTCATTGAAATCAAAAACAGCTGCAGAGGTAGCATACAATCTTTTAGATATTTTTCTCATATTAGGAGCTCCAATGATTCTTCAAAGTGACAACGGGCGAGAATTTACAGCCAACATAATTACTGTATATTATGTTTCTTTTGCTTTTGATTATTGCTCTTCATTACTTCAGATTTAAAATTATTTTTTATTTTTAGATTAAAATTATTTTCATATACAATAGATGTACATGTTTGTACAAGTTAAAGCCATTTTTAAACAATATTTTGTACATGTTATAACATGTACGACCTAATTTTGTACATGTTATAACTTGTATTTTTGCATTGTTCAAGTTATAGCATGTACAATTATTTTGTACATGTTATAATATGTACACAATCACAACTTGTACACGACATATATAAGACAAAGTAATTTCGTTTGATTCTCAATTAGGAAGAAAGGGAATTAATATAAATGAACACGAGACACTTCATCAGTGGTCCAACAGTTATTATTTTCTCCCTTACTAGTGGCAACCATAGCAATCCGTAAGTCCACAAAATGCGCGGAACCCCCGCCCCAAAAACATACTGATTAATTGCATATAAACTTGTCGTGAACATAGATGTAATATATGCTACACACTTATTTTTAAATTGGGATTAAAAGCAAAGTTGTATTATATATATTCACCCCAGTTTTAGTGAATAATCAAGATAGATCAGAACAGATATTTTGTTCTTAAATTGATCTCCTCTATATATCGATACATTTCATGAAGCCAACCATCTCACTAGTGTGCGTTAATGAAAATCTACTACTTGTTCGTTGAACTTGAATAAAAAAAAACCAATAAAATCATGATGAGATCTGAAAATGTATGACGTTTTATAGGATGTCCCAATAGGTATTGTCACATCCGGTTGTAAACAGAGGCTGAATCAAAAAGTATGAACAAAATGTATTCAAAGGACTTTGACAGACTAATACATAAAGTAACTTAATATGTTATATCCTTAACCAGCTAGAAATAAAGCTGAATGCATTAATAAACTTGAAAATGAAGCATAAACAAAATGTGAAATATTAAATACAGCCACCACTTTGAGTCTTTGTAGAATTGCATCATCAAAATGAGTGTAATAACATTCATCCAGTCAGCGTATGATTCCTTAAGTAGCTTTATATCATGTATTTATGCGTTCATCGTCACTGTTATTGATATGAATTTCAAAGCTGTGACAGTTACCGTGGAAACGTGCGAAGATATACTGACGACCGTTGTGAATGTTTTTCGTGTACTGTACAATCTTCTTTCTAATGTGTTCTCATCAGCGTTTGATTTTCTGTATGAATTATTTGGACTCGTTCATGCCATTGTCTTAGTTTTATGGAAGTTTTTAGTCTTCCTCGGGTCTGTTTGCTACTCAATTTATCAGTTCATAGAGATATTACTTTACTTTATTGTCAGCCACGTAGTTTGGCTTGTTCAGATACTGACAGGAAGTGCATTAAATTTGAAAGAATTATCTATAAAATTGTTCGAGTTTATATCACACTATTCAGTATTGACATTCAAACAAATTTTTGCTGGAATCGGAATAATAGGAACAGCTACTGTTAGTGGTATTACAACATTTTTCACTTCATTCGAGTGGACCTTAACCAGTCTATTGTCAAATATTGACAATGGAATGATGGCTTTTGCTGAATCAGTGAGATATATTACAGATATGTCGTATTATGGTATGATAGATTTTATGTATCTTAAGCGTGAAACTTACATAGGTTTGTTGATATGTTTACTAATATTTCTATTTATTGCCAATGTGTTCAAAACTTTGAAGCAGCGCGGGATGACGTTTCCTGGAATTCGTGATAATTTTGACGTTGGATATATGCATGCCAGAAGAGCAAGGCCTAATTTTGGATTTGATTTCTCTGACAATGAGGAAGATGAATCGGATGAAAATTATGAAGTAGAAAGCGATGAAAGTGATGTCACCATCGCTTCTTCTGAAGCTGATGATGATGAAGAGGTTGATGAATACGAAGTCGATGATCTGACAACTGATGAAGAAGAACTTTCAGATAGTGATTCTACAGCCTCCATTGACATTCAGTTACCCCCAGTGAATAGTGGAGGATACAATTTTAGAAGATCGACAACACCTAGTAGATTAAATGTTCATTCTACAGAGGATTTTCAAAAAGAAATTGAAAAAGAAAAAGAGAAAATTAAATGTGTGGTGTGCCAAGATAATGACAAGTCGGTACTGATATTGCCATGTAAACACTTATGTCTGTGTCTTCATTGTGGAAACACGATAGCCAGATCAAGAAATGTGGAACGCAGGGTCTGTCCACTGTGTAGGAAAAAAATAGAAACCATCATGAATGTCTATACATAGCCACAGCCATAATGTAAATTGTAGTTATTTATTGTTGTGTGTCATGTAAAGTGCTGAAATGATCAAAGTAATGATAGAAATGATCAGTTGTACATGACAATGAGACGTGTAGAAACTGTATCAGTATCTGTACATATACTTGCATTTGATTTAACGAGCTACAGAAATAGTGGGTGTGCAATTAATGATTAGGGAAGAAAAAATGTATTCCGACATCATGACAACATTTTCATTACATTTACATTAATGACTATATATTTTTGTTATTGTTAAAATAATTTTATGAATTGCCAAAATGTGCTAAATTAAAAGAGAGAGAAAGTCCAAATGTACATGTACGGTAGCTCACAATATACATATAATAGTAACCTACCTTTTTGTATTTAATTCTCGTTCAGTTCAATTAATGACCATCAGATCATTATAGAAAAGAGTGAATGATCAACATTTCCACCAATGTCAACAAAACGAACAACTACCTCTCACATCAAGAAATTATGTCCTGGCCTGGGACAGGCACAATAATATACAGGGTTAAACTGGTTACGGCAAATAATACTGGTATGTCGTCTAACCCTACCAACCATAATTGTTTTTGTCTACGGTAAAGTTGTATTGCGATTTTTGGACAAGCACTTAAAAATCAGATCCTTATCCTCTATAACATATATGTACATGTAGGTTAAAATTAGATCCTTATCCTCTATAACATAGGTTAAAATCAGATCCTTATCCTCTATAACATACATGTACATGTAGGTTAAAATCAGATCATTATCCTCTATAACATAGGTTAAAATCAGATCCTTATCCTCTATAACATAGGTTAAAATTAGATCCTTATCCTCTATAACATAGGTTAAAATTAGATCCATATCCTCTATAACATAGGTTAAAATCAGATCCTTATCTTCTATAATGTAGGTTAAAATCAGATCCTTATCCTCTATAACATAGGTTAAAATTAGATCCTTATCCTCTATAACATAGGTTAAAATCAGATCCTTATCCTCTATAACATAGGTTAAAAATCAGATCCTTATCCTCTATAACATAGGTTAAAATTAGATTCTTATCCTCTATAACATAGGTTGAAAATCCGATCCTTATCCTCTATAACATAGGTTAAAATCAGATCCTTATCCTCTATAACATAGGTTAAAATTAGATTCTTATCCTCTATAACATAAGTTAAAAATCAGATCCTTATCCTCTATAACATAGGTTAAAATTAGATCCTTATCCTCTATAACATAGGTTAAAATTAGATCCTTATCCTCTATAACATAGGTTAAAATTAGATCCTTATCCTCTATAACCATAGGTTAAAATCAGATCCTTATCCTCTATAACGTTAGGTTAAAATTAGATCCTTATCCTCTATAACATAGGTTAAAATTAGATCCTTATCCTCTATAACATAGGTTAAAATTAGATCCATATCCTCTATAACATAGGTTAAAATTAGATCCTTATCCTCTGGTCCAGGTGAACTAATGATGTTTTTTCTTAGCAATAATTCCATTTTCTTTCTATTCAGAGATATTTTCAGTGATACAAGCTATTATGAAAACTTTTCTATTCAGAGATATTTTCAGTGATACAAGCTATTATGAAAACTTTAAAGTAACATTTTATACATTTGTTTCATATTGAAGATTTGAAGGGAACTGTACCATTAACAATTACACTTTAGAAAAACAATTTCCTCCCAAAAAATGTAGAACAATCCTTGTGTATTTGAACAGCGACAGCGATTCATGAATGAAATGTTTTAATGAATTTGTGAAGTGACAGGTTCGCAGGTACATGTAGGCCAAACTTTTTTTTTATTTTAACCTATGTTATAGACTATAAGAGGAAAATGATCTGATTTTAACCTATGTTATAGAGGATAAGGATCTAATTTTAACCTATGTTATAGAGGATAAGAATCTGATTTTAACCTATGTTATAGAGGATAAGGATCTGATTTTAACCTATGTTATAGAGGATAATGATCTAATTTTAACCTATGTTATAGAGGATAAGGATCTGATTTTAACCTATGTTATAGAGGATAAGGATCTAATTTTAACCTATGTTATAGAGGATAAGGATCTAATTTTAACCTGTTATAGAGGATAATGATCTGATTTTAACCTATGTTATAGAGGTCCAGGTGAACTATTGCCATCACTTGTCGTCTGTTGTCTGTCGTCTGTAAACTTTTCACATTTCAAGCTTCTTCTCCGAAACCACTTGGCCGATTGGAACCGAACTTAGCAGGAATGTTTCTTGAATGGTCCTCTACAAAGTTACTGTTTTTCGTTCCAGTCGGATATTCAATATGGCTGCCAGGGCCAATAATATGCTCTGATTGGCTGAAATTTCAAAGATCTTCTTCTCTGAAACTAATGAACTGACTGAACCCAAACTGTAAATGAATGATCATTGGAATGTCCTTTACCAAGTTACTGTTTTTTATGCCGATCAGAAATCCAAGATGGCCACCATCGCAGGACATAGATTAACATTGGACCCTATGGGAAAATGTTCAAATGCCTTCTTCTCAGAAACTACAAATATGATTAAAGCCAAACTGTACATGAATGTTCATTGGATGGTCCTCTACAATCTTAAGGTTTTTTGTTCCGATATGAAATTCAAAATGGCGGCTACGGCAAGACTTAGTTTAACATTGGACCCTATGGGAAAAATGTTTCAAAATGCTTCTTCTCTGAAACCACTTGGACAGTTGAAACCAAACTGCCCAGGAATGATCATTGGAAGGTCCTCTACAAGGTGTGTGTTTTTTATGCCGATCGGAAATCCAAGATGGCCGCAACTGCAGGACATAGATTAACATTGGACCCTATGGGAAAATATTCAAATGCCTTCTTCTCAGAAACTACAAATATGATTAAAGCCAAACTGTACATGAATGTTCATTAGATGGTCCTCTACAAACTGTACGTTTTTTGTTCCGGTATGAAATTCAAAATGGCAGCTACGGCAGGACTTAGTTTAACATTGGACCCTATGGGAAAAATGTTTCAAAACGCTTCTTCTCTGAAACCACTTGGACAATTGAAACCAAACTGCCCAGGAATGATCATTGGAAGGTCCTCTACAAGGTGTGTGTTTTTTTATGCCGATCGGAAATCCAAGATGGCCACCACCGCAGGACATAGATTAACATTGGACCCTATGGAAAAATGTTCAAATGCCTTCTTCTCAGAAACTACAAATATGATTAAAGCCAAACTGTACATGAATGTTCATTGGATGGTCCTCTACAAACTGTACGTTTTTTGTTCCGATATGAAATTCAAAATGGCGGCTACGGCAGGACTTAGTTTAACATTGGACCCTATGGGGGAAATGTTTCAAAACGCTTCTTCTCTGAAACCACTTGGACAGTTGAAACCAAACTGCCCAGGAATGATCATTGGAAGGTCCTCTACAAGGTTTGTGTTTTTTATGCCGATCGGAAATCCAAGATGGCCACCACCACAAGACAGATTAACATTGGACCCTATGGGAAAATATTCAAATGCCTTCTTCTCAGAAACTACAAATATGATTAAAGCCAAACTGTACATGAATGTTCATTAGATGGTCCTCTACAAACTTTATGTTTTTTGTTCCGGTATGATATTCAAAATGGCAGCTACGGCAGGACTTAGTTTAACATTGGACCCTATGGGAAAAATGTTTCAAAATGCTTCTTCTCTGAAACCACTTGGACAATTGAAACCAAACTGCCCAGGAATGATCATTGGAAGGTCCTCTACAAAGTTTCTGTTTTTTATGCCGATCGAAAATTCAAGATGGCCGCCACCGCAGGACATAGATTAACATTGGACCCTATGGGAAAATGTTCAAATGCCTTTTTCTCAGAAACTATAAATATGATTAAAGCCAAACTGTACATGAATGTTCATTGGATGGTCCTCTACAATCTTAAGGTTTTTTGTTCCGATATGAAATTCAAAATGGCGGCTACGGCAGGACTTAGTTTAACATTGGACCCTATGGGAAAAATGTTTCAAAATGCTTCTTCACTGAAACCACTAGGACAGTTGAAACCAAACTGCCCAGGAATGATCATTGGAAGGTCCTCTACAAGGTGTGTGTTTTTTATGCCGATCGGAAATCCAAGATGGCAACCACCGCAGGACATAGATTAACATTGGACCCTATGGGAAAATGTTCAAATGCCTTCTTCTCAGAAACTACAAATATTATTAAAGCCAAACTGTACATGAATGTTCATTGGATGGTCCTCTACAATCTTAAGGTTTTTTGTTCCGATATGAAATTCAAAATGGCGGCTATGGCAGGACTTAGTTTAACATTGAACCCTATGGGAAAAGTGTTTCAAAATGCATCTTCTCTGAAACCACTTGGACAGTTGAAACCAAACTGCCCAGGAATGATCATTGGAAGGTCCTCTACAAAGTTTCTGTTTTTTATGCCGATTGGAAATCCAAGATGGTCGCCACCGCAGGACATAGATTAACATTGGACTCTATGGGAAAATATTCAAATGCCTTCTTCTCAGAAACTACAAATATGATTAAAGCCAAACTGTACATGAATGTTCATTGGATGGTCCTCTACAAACTGTACGTTTTTTGTTCCGATATGAAATTCAAAATGGCGGCTACGGCAGGACTTAGTTTAACATTGGACCCTATGGGGAAAATGTTTCAAAACGCTTCTTCTCTGAAACCACTAGGACAGTTGAAACCAAACTGCCCAGGAATGATCATTGGAAGGTCCTCTACAAATATATGTTTTTTATGCCGATCAGAAATCCAAGATGGCCGCCACCGCAATACATAGATTAACATTGGACCCTATGGGAAAATGTTCAAATGCCTTCTTCTCAGAAACTACAAATATTATTAAAGCCAAACTGTACATGAATGTTCATTGGATGGTCCTCTACAATCTTAAGGTTTTTTGTTCCGATATGAAATTCAAAATGGCGGCTACGGCAGGACTTAGTTTAACATTGGACCCTATGGGAAAAATGTTTCAAAATGCATCTTCTCTGAAACCACTTGGACAGTTGAAACCAAACTGCCCAGGAATGATCATTGGAAGGTCCTCTACAAAGTTACTGTTTTTTATGCCGATTGGAAATCCAAGGTGGTCGCCACCGCAGGACATAGATTAACATTGGACTCTATGGGAAAATATTCAAATGCCTTCTTCTCAGAAACTACAAATATGATTAAAGCCAAACTGTACATGAATGTTCATTAGATGGTCCTCTACAAACTGTACGTTTTTTGTTCCGATATGAAATTCAAAATGGCGGCTACGGCAGGACTTAGTTTAACATTGGACCCTATGGGAAAAATGTTTCAAAACGCTTCTTCTCTGAAACTACTTGGACAATTGAAACCAAACTGCCCAGGAATGATCATTGGAAGATCCTCTACAAAGTTTCTGTTTTTTTATGCCGATCGAAAATTCAAGATGGCCACCACCGTAGGACATAGATTAACATTGGACCCTATGGGAAAATGTTCAAATGCCTTCTTCTCAGAAACTACAAATATGATTAAAGCCAAACTGTACATGAATGTTCATTGGATGGTCCTCTACAATCTTAAGGTTTTTTGTTCCGATATGAAATTCAAAATGGCAGCTACGGCAGGACTTAGTTTAACATTGGACCCTATGGGAAAAATGTTTCAAAATGCTTCTTCTCTGAAACCACTTGGACAGTTGAAACCAAACTGCCCAGGAATGATCATTGGAAGGTCCTCTACAAAGTTTCTGTTTTTTATGCCGATCGGAAATCCAAGGTGGCCGCCACCGCAGGACATAGATTAACATTGTACCCTATGGGAAAATATTCAAATGCCTTCTTCTCAGAAACTACAAATATGATTAAAGCCAAACTGTACATGAATGTTCATTAGATGGTCCTCTACAAACTTTATGTTTTTTGTTCCGGTATGAAATTCAAAATGGCGGCTACGGCAGGACTTAGTTTAACATTGGACCCTATGGGAAAAATGTTTCAAAACGCTTCTTCGCTGAAACCACTTGGATAATTGAAACCAAACTGCCCAGGAATGATCATTGGAAGGTCCTCTACAAGGTTTGTGTTTTTTATGCTGATCGGAAATCCAAGATGACAACCACTGCAGGACATAGATTAACATTGGACCCTATGGGAAAATGTTCAAATGCCTTCTTCTCAGAAACTACAAATATGATTAAAGCCAAACTGTACATGAATGTTCATTGGAAGGTCCTCTACAAACTTTACGTTTTTTGTTCCGATATGAAATTCAAAATGGCGGCTACGGCAGGACTTAGTTTAACATTGGACCCTATGGGAGAAATGTTTCAAAATGCTTCTTCTCTGAAACCACTAGGACAGTTGAAACCAAACTGCCCAGGAATGATCATTGGAAGGTCCTCTACAAATTTTATGTTTTTAATGCCGATCGGAAATCCAAGATGGCCGCCACCACAATACATAGATTAACATTGGACCCTATGGGAAAATATTCAAATGCCTTCTTCTCAGAAACTACAAATATGATTAAAGCCAAACTGTACATGAATGTTCATTGGATGATCCTCTACAAACTTTACGTTTTTTGTTCCGATATGAAATTCAAAATGGCGGCTACGGCAGGACTTAGTTTAACATTGGACCCTATGGGAAAAATGTTTCAAAACGCTTCTTCTCTGAAACCACTTGGATAATTGAAACCAAACTGCCCAGGAATGATCATTGGAAGGTCCTCTACAAGGTGTGTGTTTTTTATGCCGATCGGAAATCCAAGATGGCCGCCACCGCAATACATAGATTAACATTGGACCCTATGGGAAAATGTTCAAATGCCTTCTTCTCAGAAACTACAAATATTATTAAAGCCAAACTGTACATGAATGTTCATTGGATGGTCCTCTACAATCTTAAGGTTTTTTGTTCCGATATGAAATTCAAAATGGCGGCTACGGCAGGACTTAGTTTAACATTGGACCCTATGGGAAAAATGTTTCAAAATGCATCTTCTCTGAAACCACTTGGACAGTTGAAACCAAACTGCCCAGGAATGATCATTGGAAGGTCCTCTACAAAGTTTCTGTTTTTTATGCCGATCGGAAATCCAAGATGGTCGCCACCGCAGGACATAGATTAACATTGGACTCTATGGGAAAATATTCAAATGCCTTCTTCTCAGAAACTACAAATATGATTAAAGCCAAACTGTACATGAATGTTCATTAGATGGTCCTCTACAAACTGTACGTTTTTTGTTCCGATATGAAATTCAAAATGGCGGCTACGGCAGGACTTAGTTTAACATTGGACCCTATGGGAAAAATGTTTCAAAACGCTTCTTCTCTGAAACTACTTGGACAATTGAAACCAAACTGCCCAGGAATGATCATTGGAAGATCCTCTACAAAGTTTCTGTTTTTTTATGCCGATCGAAAATTCAAGATGGCCGCCACCGCAGGACATAGATTAACATTGGACCCTATGGGAAAATGTTCAAATGCCTTCTTCTCAGAAACTACAAATATGATTAAAGCCAAACTGTACATGAATGTTCATTGGATGGTCCTCTACAATCTTAAGGTTTTTTGTTCCGATATGAAATTCAAAATGGCAGCTACGGCAGGACTTAGTTTAACATTGGACCCTATGGGAAAAATGTTTCAAAATGCTTCTTCTCTGAAACCACTTGGACAGTTGAAACCAAACTGCCCAGGAATGATCATTGGAAGGTCCTCTACAAAGTTTCTGTTTTTTATGCCAATCGGAAATCCAAAGTGGCCGCCACCGCAGGACATAGATTAACATTGTACCCTATGGGAAAATATTCAAATGCCTTCTTCTCAGAAACTACAAATATGATTAAAGCCAAACTGTACATGAATGTTCATTAGATGGTCCTCTACAAACTGTATGTTTTTTGTTCCGGTATGAAATTCAAAATGGCGGCTACGGCAGGACTTAGTTTAACATTGGACCCTATGGGAAAAATGTTTCAAAACGCTTCTTCACTGAAACCACTTGGATAATTGAAACCAAACTGCCCAGGAATGATCATTGGAAGGTCCTCTACAAGGTTTGTGTTTTTTATGCCGATCGGAAATCCAAGATGACAACCACTGCAGGACATAGATTAACATTGGACCCTATGGGAAAATGTTCAAATGCCTTCTTCTCAGAAACTACAAATATGATTAAAGCCAAACTGTACATGAATGTTCATTGGAAGGTCCTCTACAAACTTTACGTTTTTTGTTCCAATATGAAATTCAAAATGGCGGCTACGGCAGGACTTAGTTTAACATTGGACCCTATGGGAAAAATGTTTCAAAACGCTTCTTCTCTGAAACCACTAGGACAGTTGAAACCAAACTGCCCAGGAATGATCATTGGAAGGTCCTCTACAAATTTTATGTTTTTAATGCCGATCGGAAATCCAAGATGGCCGCCACCACAATACATAGATTAACATTGGACCCTATGGGAAAATGTTCAAATGCCTTCTTCTCAGAAACTACAAATATGATTAAAGCCAAACTGTACATGAATGTTCATTGGATGGTCCTCTACAAACTGTACGTTTTTTGTTCCGATATGAAATTCAAAATGGCGGCTACGGCAGAACTTAGTTTAACATTGGACCCTATGGGAAAAATGTTTCAAAACGCTTCTTCTCTGAAACCACTTGGATAATTGAAACCAAACTGCCCAGGAATGATCATTGGAAGGTTCTTTACAAGGTGTGTGTTTTTTATGCCGATCGGAAATCCAAAATGGCCACCACCGCAGGACATAGATTAACATTGGACCTTATGGGAAAATGTTCAAATGCCTTCTTCTCAGAAACTACTAATATGATTAAAGCCAAACTGTACATGAATGTTCATTGGATGGTCCTCTACAAACTTTACGTTTTTTGTTCTGATATGAAATTCAAAATGGCGGCTACGGCAGGACTTAGTTTAACATTGGACCCTATGGGAAAAATGTTTCAAAATGCTTCTTCTCTGAAACCACTTGGACAGTTGAAACCAAACTGCCCAGGAATGATCATTGGAAGGTCCTCTGTTTTTTATGCTGATCGGAAATCCAAGATGGCTGCCACCACAGGTCATAGTATTAACACAGGACCATATGGGGAAAATACAGAAATATATTCTTCTCTGAAGCTATTGCACTGATTGAACCTAAACTGTGCATCAATCATTGGAAAGTCCTTTACAAACTTTGTGTTTTTTATGTTGATCGTAATTCCAAGATGACTACCACTGCAGGACATAGTTTTTACATAGGACCAATTGTTTTTTTTTATTACCAGGTGAACGATACAGGCTCTTGAGAGCCTCTGGTTATCATTTTATGATCGTATAAATTCATGCAATGGATGTTTCATTTCGAAATGAACAATTACATGTAGGACAGTGTATTTCTACGAATATTATAATAGCCACTTTAATTTACTGACAAATACTGTAACCAACATAACCTAATGTTTTATAAAGGACTCGCTGTCAGTGTGGTATATTTAGTTTTTCATTTTATTGCATGTAATTTTCAATCAGAAATCATGTTTCTTTCAATAAAAAATCAATAATTTCAATCTTTCTCCAGAAGTGAATTAAGTGCTGATTGGAGTATTGATATTTTGTTGTTGCTGTGTTTGTGTGTGTTTCAGTTGTTATTTCTATTTTTATTTGGCGTTTTATGAGTATAATTGAATTGATTGCATGCAACACTTTTTATACAATGGACATGAATTTCAAACACAGATAAATGAGACTAAGTTGTTTAAATTGATTACATTCTAATTAAGGATATTTAATTGCTCATCCGACGCTTATTTATGAGGCTAAGTTTTTTTTAAATTTAATTACGATCTAATTATCGATGTTTAATTTTTTCACAATTTTTACGACAAATCAGAAAACGGTGAGTCATTAACGATCTGATTTTAATTAACGGTAGATTAATTTAATTAAAAATATAGATGACGAAAAAGTTAATACCTGTAATAAAACTTGTACAGTCAAACCTCGTTACATCTATATATAGAAGTCGAAAGGCTTCTGTGATCGCTGTTCATTATATATTTATATATCTGTATAGTGCTAATTATTATGTATAAAACCATAGGTTGTGGTGATTTACTGATAATGTACCCTGTATGTATGATAATAAATGTGTAAGTTATATAAGTATGTACATAATACATTTATGTAAGAATTGCACATGTCTTCTAATTTAAAAAAAACAACATCAAAAAGTATAAGTGATTTCAACCGTCCTAAAATAATTTTTATTTCTATTTCCTGTCTTAATATTTTGAAGGTTCATAGGTAAATGGATGGACAATTATTTTTATATGATTGTTCAAAAAAATATCGAGGATATACAACAACTTATTTGCCCCACCCCATCCCCCTAAAAACGGAGGGTTTATCCCTAAATATACAATTGTAGTTTAAGTGTGGTAATAATTGGTTAACATCTGGTCGGTCAATAAATTAAGTTTCAATTTAAATATATGTTTTCTTTGTGCATTTTAGAGTCTGTCTGTACAAGTGTCTCTTCACAGAACTTACTTCATGCAGTGTAGTTAATTGTTTCTAGAAGGATTGATATTACCCCAAAACTTGGTAAATACTCAGAATATAGTTCAAACTGCATATTTATTGACAAATTGAAACTGAAACTAAAGAACAAATCATATAATTTATGTTCAGTCTTGTAACTTTTACTTAAGTGGCAGGGTTTCAGCTAACTCATATAAATTCCTCAGGCCTTTTGTCCTGAAAGGCACTTATTCAATAGGTCAGTTGTGTCCTAATTTGTCTAAAGCTTATAGGTCATTTAATGATATATTAAGGTCTGGTTTGATTCATTAAGATGCAGCTGGAACTTAATTTAATATTCATCGTCGTCCGTCCGTCCGTTAACTTTTCACATTTTAATCAACTCCTCTGAAGCCACTGGGCCAATTTGAACCAAACTTTGGTGGAATGGTTCTTGGATGGCCCCCTTCCAAAATTGTGTCCGGTGATCCCGATTTCCAACCAAGATGGCTGCCAAGCTAAAAATAGAAAAAAGGGGGGATGAAATTTTGATTGTTCATTGCTGCTTTAGTATAAGTCAAAATGAACTCAAATTTTAACTGCAGCTACATGGCAAGGAGTAGTTTAACATATATTTTTCTTTCAGCCGATATATACCGATTATGCAAATTAGGCATATTTTGATAAAAGATCACATTTAAATCTTCTCCTCTGAAACCACTGAACCAAATTAAACCAAACCTGGCAGGGATGGTCCCTGGGTGGGTCCCTTTCAAAATTGTGTCCAACAGCCCCGCTCTCCATTCAAGATGGCTGCTGTTACTAAAAATAGAAATTTCTTCAATTGTCCATTACTGATTTAGTATAAGTCAAAATGAGCTCAAATTTTAACTGCAGCTACATGGCAAGGAGTAGTTTAACATATATTTCGAGTTTTTCTGTGAAATTTTTCTTTCAGCCGATTTATACCGATTATGCAAATTAGGCATATTTTGATAAAAGATCACATTTAAATCTTTTCCTCTGAAACCGCTGAACCAAATTAAACCAAACCTGGCAGGGATAGTCCTTGGGTAGTCCCATTTCAATACTGTGTCCGACAGCTCCACCCTCCATTCAAGATGGCTGCTGTTACTAAAAATAGAAATTTCTTCAATTGTCCATTGCTGCTTTATTATAAATCAAAATGAGCTCAAATTTTAACTGCAGCTACATGACATTGAGTAGATTAACATATATTATGGGTTTTTCTGTGAATTTTTTCTTTCAACCGATTTATACTGATTATACAAATTAGACATATTTTGATAAAAGATCACATTTAAATCTTCTCCTCTGAAACCGCTGAACCAAATTAAAGCAAATTTGGCTGGGATGGTCCTTGGGTGGTCCCCTTTCAATATTGTGTCCGACAGCCCCGCCCTCCATTCAAAATGGCTGCTGTTACTAAAAATAGAAATTTCTTGAGTTGTCAATTTCCACTTTATTACAAATCAAAATGAACTCAAATTTTAACTGCAGCTATATGGCAATAAGTAGTTTAACATATATTCTGGGTTTTTCTGTGAGATTTTTTCAGCCAGTTTATTCCGTTTAGGAATATTATGAGATAAAAATCACATCAAAATCTTTTGCTCAGAAATTTGAGTTGAAATGATCTTTGGGTCGCCCACTTTCAAAATTATGTGTAACGCCCCCATTTTCTATCAACTTTAGATGTCAAATTGAAAACCAGGTGAGCGATTACAGGCTCCTGGGAGCCTCTAGTTTTTTTATATGAATAAAGCATACAATATTTTATTTAAATTCATGGAGAAATAAAAATTTTAGTGGATCTTTTCAACCATTTGTCTTAATCAGGAAAAACTTGTAATATTTGTCCATTTCAAAGGTTTCAATAGTTCCCAAAAACCTAAATCAAGTCCTCTATCGTGTTTTGCACAAAAGACAAGTTTAAATTTGGCGCCAAATTGATATCCGATAATTTTTACATGTCCGGTCCGAAGTGATTCTTGTTCTTATATTTCAAATATTGATATTTTCGTTCATTAAGATGTTTCTGAGATTACGACTTTAATTTTGTCAATGTCCTTGAACTTCATCAAAGCATGGAGGAACGATAAATGATAAAATAAAAGAGTTTTGATCTGGCGTTTCACTTTAGTTTTAATCAAAATTAATTATGGACAAATTGGAGAATACTCGATCACGTGTCCGATGCATACGTAGCATGTGTCTGTCTTTTTGGCCACTTATTTTGAAACAAACGGTCATTTTGACAGCAATGTCAAATTATTTCCTGTCATATATGCAAATTATCGGTCCATGACCGATGACTGACACCAAACGGAAACCCTGAGTGGAATAAGTATTTATTTGGTCTTTTTTATGGTTTATATATCAGAATGTAAGCAACAACTAAGAACTATGAAATAATACACTCAGATATGGGATATTGCACACTTTAAATCTGGGCTGTAGTTTTATTACTCTCAGAGAGCCATGCAATATCAACTACCTACATGTATGTGTGATGTTGCATGGCTTCATTGTAACAAATCATTTATGCCACGATTTTCCGAGTTAAACGGTTAAACAGTCTTATGCTTCACGTTCGATTTAACTCATTTAACTCGGGAAAACCATGGTATAATATTACATATACGTCTTCTTTCTAGTAACAGGTCAACTCAGTTTCATTCAAGTTACATGTATTTACATTATCAATAATATATTTTATTTTTCGTATCTAATTCTTGGAGAATGCCATGCTCCTTGTATGTAAGAAAAATATTACAGAAAGTACATATGAGTAACAGCTTGTGATGTTTTGTGGGTTGTTGTAAGGCATCATTTTTTCAATCCTGTCAATTTTCTCCTCTTTGACTTCAGAAATCAAGACATTATGCAATTATCTCCCTTTTGTCTTAAGGAAATCAAGACATCATTTCAATTATCTCCCCTTTGTCCTAAAGAAATCAAGACACCAGTGCAATTATCTCCCCTTTGTCTTAAGGAAATCAAGACATCATGAAATTATCTCCCCTTTGTCTTAAGGAAATCAAGACTTCATGCAATTGTCTCCCCTTTGTGTTAAAGAAATCAAGACACCAGTGCAATTATCTCCCCTTTGTCTTAAGGAAATCAAGACATCAGTTCAATTATCTCCCCTTTGTCCTAAAGAAATCAAGACACCAGTGCAATTATCTCCCCTTTGTCTTAAGGAAATCAAGACATCAGTTCAATTATCTCCCCTTTGCCTTAAGGAAATCAAGACACATTATACCTATTTTCTGATTTATTTGTAAACTTGTCCACGGCACGAATATAGCTGCAATACTGCTTCATTGATCTTAAACAACAGGCAATTACAACTTGATCAGACTTGTGGTCATTTAAATGAACTCGACAGAACTTCCTGTGATTGTTATAAAAATCAATGGCTGTAAATATCTTCAATTAATTTTAATTAACGAGTTGACCTGATACATACATGCTCATCTCACAATAAATATTACCAAACATGCTACAATTGTGTATATATATATAGCGTGTGATACTAGGTGCTAAAAGCATTTGTAGGTGTTGACGAAATGTACACAAACATTAAAAACAAAGGTGCTGACATGTATGTACCCGGTATGTAAAATGTGTAATTGATAACCAGAATTGATCTCACTGGACATTATTTACACTTTAAATTCAAAAATTAAAATTTTATATTTGGGTCAGGGTTATGGTGTTTAACGCCACTTTTAATAATATTTCAGTTACATCGTGGCAGTCTGTTTTATTGGTGAAGAAAACTACAGACCTGTCGCAAGTCACTGACAAACTTTATCACATAATGTTGTATCGAGTACACCTCGCTAAAGCGGGATTCGAACTCACAACTTAAGTGGTGATATGCACTGATTGTACAGGTAGTAGTTAATCCAGCTACCATATGATCACAATCATGACTGCCCCTTTATATTTGGATTTCAAGTAACTGTTGTATTACTTATAATATACATACATATTATCATGGGTAATTGAATAGTATTATTTTTTATATAGTTATTTATGTTATGTATCTATGGTCATTAGGTGTCTGTCATTATTGGGGGGTGAAAATGCCCTTTACCATCAAGCATCAAATGTGCTTTTTTTCACTACCATTATCGTAGTGTTATACAGACCTGAAATTCCGGTTTTTTATCCTACTGTTAGTAACAGGTTAAAAGAAAACTTGATGGTTAATGTTTTATATGATACCCATATTCCTTTTTCTGTGTCTACCCAAGGATTTCCTACTACATGTATATAAATCCTTGGTCTACCATATCTACATGTATTGTATTGTGTCACTATCAAATTTTGTATTATATACAAGTAGCCAAGTACACACAAGTGCCAAAAGAGTAAATGAGAAATATATTTCCATTTTGAAGTGAAAGTAGATGGAAAAACATTCTTGTTCCTGTAATATTTGCTCTTTTTTTCTTTTAGAAATTATTGATCTATCATGATAGATAAAGTCTATTCAAACATTGTGGGTTTTCTTCAAAATAAATGATAATAATTGTGATGATCAACAACAATTTCCTTGAAAATTATGAATACAATTGTATTTTCTGAAATACAGAAAATGTTAGAATTGAGTCAAGATTTTTGAAAACATCTCTACATGTTTCAAATGTAACAAAAGGCATTAATGAAATGAAATACAAGCATTTGCTAAATATATAAGCTTCTGTGTGTTATAATTGGTATGAAGTATTTGTGTTTTATTTTGTGTTGTAATCTTCACTTGTATGCACATTGTTATTGGAAAGAGTTATTTTGCTCAAAATAAAAATAATATGTTTAGAGTTATCTTCCTTTGTTCATGACGAGATGTACATTGTATATTCTAGCACAGCTGAGAGGATTATTATACAACACAGCCATGACGCCCCGTCAAGATCTCTTCATGATCCGTGACGTTGGTCTTCAGGTCAGGTATCAATACAATTTATAAATCGTATATAAAATTCTCTCAAAGGATTAACATATAGTGAACTGAACGATTTTGAAGTTACATGTGAAACCCCCTTTTCCCCCTAAGGAGTGAAGGAGTGATCGTTGCTTAATGCCAAATCAGCATTTTTTTCAGCTATATCATGGCGAGAACAAAGATGATGATGATGTCCGCTTTGTACTACACCGACACGCTTAGTTGGATTTTTATATTGGTAGCTCACTGAAACAACAGTCCTAGGATAGACATGTCGCTCCAATCGGACGCATTATCCCGATTCCGAGCCAACCACTTTTTGCGTGCTTAGTGGAGAAGAAACAAATACAAATTTTATAGTTTTTGGTTTGACCCGACCGGGGGCTCGAACACACTGTCTACCGCACGCTTTAATTGAGGAGACATCCTTCTGGAACTTCATAGTAATTACATATTTTAAAAAGCAATGCCAATATTCATCATAACCAAATGTAGCTGCGGAACCGTAGCCCTTACGGTCCGCAAATATCAGAAAACTGGCGAAGGACCATAAGGGCTACGGTTCCGCAGCTAAACCAAATGCAGTAAAAGACCTGATATTTATGCTGACTACAGATAAAACCAATTTAAAAAGCTATAATTAAATCACTTGCTATATTCTACTACAACCACAGGGTGTCCTCACTAATATAGACAAAGCAACAGTTTTAAAACTGTTAAAAGTAGCAGGTGCTTTTAGTATTGTAATATGGATTTAAAGTCTGAAGAGACAACCTCAATCCTTGTAAGTCGTATGGATTTAAAGTATGAAGAGACGACCTCAATCCTTGTAAGTCGTATGGATTTAAAGTATGAAGAGACAACCTCAATCCTTGTTGTAAGTCGTATGGATTTAAAGTATGAAGAGACAACCTCAATCCTTGTTGTAAGTCGTATGGATTTAAAGTATGAAGAGACGACCTCAATCCTTGTTGTAAGTCGTATGGATTTAAAGTATGAAGAGACGACCTCAATCCTTGTTGTAAGTCGTATGGATTTAAAGTATGAAGAGACGACCTCAATCCTTGTTGTAAGTCGTATGGATTTAAAGTATGAAGAGACGACCTCAATCCTTGTTGTAAGTCGTATGGATTTAAAGTATGAAGAGACGACCTCAATCCTTGTTGTAAGTCGTATGGATTTAAAGTATGAAGAGACGACCTCAATCCTTGTTGTAAGTCGTATGGATTTAAAGTATGAAGAGACGACCTCAATCCTTGTTGTAAGTCGTATGGATTTAAAGTATGAAGAGACCACCTCAATCCTTGTTGTACGTCGTATGGATTTAAAGTATGAAGAGACAACCTCAATCCTTGTTGTAAGTCGTATGGATTTAAAGTATGAAGAGACGACCTCAATCCTTGTTGTAAGTCGTATGGATTTAAAGTATGAAGAGACGACCTCAATCCTTGTTGTAAGTCGTATGGATTTAAAGTATGAAGAGACGACCTCAATCCTTGTTGTAAGTCGTATGGATTTAAAGTATGAAGAGACAACCTCAATCCTTGTTGTAAGTCGTATGGATTTAAAGTATGAAGAGACGACCTCAATCCTTGTTGTAAGTCGTATGGATTTAAAGTATGAAGAGACGACCTCAATCCTTGTAAGTCGTAGATATCCAATTTAGTGTAGAAGGATACTTTTCAGGAATAACCTTCATTGGATACTTTCCTAGTAAGAAAAATTGGAAAGCCAAATAAATTTTAAAAATCGTTAGGAGCAAGCTTAAGCATAACAAAGGACATAAGCAAACTAAACTCCAGCCCATTGACACACCCCAGTGCCACATTCTTCACGCCGTGTATTCGGACACTTGGAACCGGGTCAGACAAGTGACTGCAGCGTTTTTGGGTGAGTATGCTATTTTTATCCTCGGCGACCGTCAGCGATATTAACAACAGAAATAAATTGACACATCGTCTTTGCTATTAACGTACTAGGTTTTTACCAAGTTTTGAGTATTATAAGTGGATAATAAATCGAATTTCATCTTGATCTGTTAACAAACATGGCCACCACAGGCGATTCTTGTTTCTGATTGATTGATTTCTAAAAAATCATTTTTTTTTTCTGTTAAAAGGGAAATAACTCTAGTTTAAATATAGATACGTTTTGTATCTATTCAAAATGCGGTTATCTCTGAATTGAATTACAGATAAATATGCCTCTAAAATCCCTCAACCAAATGAACTGAAACTTGGTAGGAACCGTCTATGGGAGGTCCTCTATAAAGATTGCTCATTTCGTCCCGATCCGTTTACGAACATGGGCGACACTTGTTTCTGATTGGTTGATTACAAAAATTCTTCTCTTCTGAAACCGCTTAGCTAAATGAACCGAAACTTGGTAGGAAGCATCTATGGGCGGTCCTCTAGAGTGCTCATTTCGTTCCGATCCATTAACAAATATGGCCGTCACAGGCAATTCTTATTTCTGATTGGTCGATTTCTAAAAATCTTCTCCTCTGAAACCGCTTGGCCAAATGATCCGAAACTTAGTAGGAAGCATCTATGGAAGGTCCTCTATAAAGATTGCTCATTCCGTCCCGTTCCATTAACAAACATGGCCACCACTGGCGATTCTTGTTTCTGATTGGCTGATTTTTTTTAATTCTTCTCCTCTGAAACCGCTTGGCCAAATGATCCGAAACTTGGTAGGAAGCATCTATGGGCGGTCCTCTATAAAGAGTACTCATGTCGTTCCAATTCCATTAACAAACATGGCCGCCACAGGCGATTCTTGTTTCTGATTGGTCTATTTCTAAAAATCTTCTCCTCTGAAACCACATGGCCAAATGAACCGAAATTTGGTAGGAAGCATATATGGAAGGTCCTCTATAAAGAGTGCTCATTCTGTCCCAATCCATTAACAAACATGGCCACCACAGGCGATTCTTGTTTCTGATTGGTCTATTTCTAAGAATCTCCTCTGAAACCGCATGGCCAAATGACCCGAAACTTGGTAGGAAGCATCTATGGAAAGTCCTCTTATAAAGATTGCTCATTTTGTCCCAATCTGTTCACAAACATGGCCGCCACAGACAATTCTTTTTTCTGATTGGTCGATTTCTAAAAATCTTCTACTCTGACACAGCTTGGCCAAATAGACCGAAACTTGGTAGGAAGCATCTGTGGAAGGTCCTCTATGGGAATTGCTCATTCCGTTTTGATCCGTTAACAAACATGGCCGTCATAGGCAATTATTGTTTTTTATTGGTCGATTTCTAAAACAGCTTTTCCTCTGAAACCGCTTTGCCAAATGATATGAAACTTGGTAAGAAGCATCTATGGAAGGTCCTCTAGAGATTTTTCATTTCGTTTTGATCCATTAACAAACATGGCTGCCACAGGCAATTCTTGTTTTAGATTGGTCGCTTTCTAAAAATCTTCTTCTCTGAAACTGCTTTGCCAAAACGAACCGAAATTTGGTGGGAGCACCTATAGGCTATGTATGGTTCTGTATTAAGTTTCCTCTTAGCAGAATGAAAGGTGAGCGACACCGGCTCAGCTCAGTGCTGAGCCTCTAGTTATATCTGTCTTGAATGGATTCCCAGGATCTGCAAATCCGCATAGGTGGGGTAATTCCTCATGTGCAATAGATCATGGATTCGACTTCCTGTCGGATCAAACCAATAACTTGTTAAATAAGTATTTACTGCTCTCCACCTCGCAACCTTAAGGAGTAAGAGCAAAAACTGGTTTGTTTGAAATCACGATATTATGTTCTAGTGAAGCAACATGTATGTCCGTGTACTGTTGTTTCAATGAGTTAGCACTGTAAACATCCAACTGAGTGTGTTTATTTAATACAAAAAGCATATCAACTTGTTCTCGCCAGTATATATATCTGAAACATCGCTCACTTGGCACAAGTACAGTTTGAAGATACCAAGGGAGTAATTAGAAGGTAAATCAAAGGACAGACAACACAATGACAACAAGGAAAAGGGACAAACAACGATCTACAAAACATTACACTAAAAATTAAAGATCGAGCAACACGACGAACCCCACTAAAAACCGGAGGTGAACCCAGGTGCTTCGGAAGGGTAAGCAGTTCCTGCTCCACATGTGGCAAAAACACCCAAGCACTCACTCACTATACTGACTACAACCAAACTTCAGCCATGTACCGCCACGATATAACTGAAATATTGTTGAAAGTGGCGTTAAATACCATAACCCTCTCAACCATGTAAAGTCTACTATTTCAATGCAAAGGAAACTGCCATACATTGACGACAAATAGACTTTAGTTTAGTTGCGACAGGATCTGAATTTATAGATATACATTAATCTAGTCTAATTAGAATCAGATGCAATTCTAATATTTATTTTCAATTTTTGGCTATATTACGCCAACATCTAACGATAACCCCTGGGGTCACGTCATAGTTTCATGTTTTCACTTTACTGTCTTATATATGATTGGACAATCAAAGATGAATGAAATGACATGGCACCAAACGGAATATAAAATAAAATAAGATGATAAAAAAAAACTTCTAATTTTCAATGTGCGGATCTTTTCTACACTGAAATAAAAAAAAAATGCTTCCTGTAAGTTTGAAACATAGCTATTTAATTTCTAATCGACTTCATTCTAAGCTTGAGTATCTGAGGTTAAGAACTGCTATTCTATAAATTGATATATAATAATTATGATCATGATGTTTGTCTTACATATTGGACACCGGGAAAATTTCCAAATGAAACTGAGAAGAAAATATTTTCTGGGTTTCGATGTCATCTATTGCTATGTCCCTTGTAGGGAATCAGCTATATTGTTATATTACAACTCTATTTTATGTCCTTTCGTTTCTCTCTATTTTATGTGGTGTTTATTTGACTGATGATATAAATTGTTAACTGTGTGTATAATCACGATCGCTAAATGTAATATATCCATAACACAGGGTACTAATTTGGTCGTTATGGTATGGAACAGCGACGTAGAAGATCAGGGCCTATGAGAGGAGGGTTTAGTCGGTACATCCGTGCGGGGCCCGGAGAGTTTTCTTTTTTTGTTGGTATTTTTAGTTTATTTAGAAAAATAATTATGTAAAATTCACTTAGATATCTGAATTCTGGTTGTTGATCATCGCTCACATTTACATTGTAACCAGGAAGGCCAACATTAGGAAATAAAGCAGTTATGAACGTTTGCCAGTGGTTTTATTGGACCTCAAATCCTAAATTTTGAATTGAAGGCCCTGAAGAAGATGACTGGCAAGTGGGGGAATAAGTTTTAGGAATTGACTTGACAGTCAGTGGTGTAGGATTTGGTTAGTTTTAGGAGAGGACCGAAAGACGTGGAGGCGGAAAGATTTACGATTGGACCTGACACAGAAGGGAGGGGGTCAAAACTGACAACCAAAAAAGGCTCATTCTGGTTCCAAAGCATACCCTTCCACCCTTTATTTAACTGAACAATATATACTTTTTTAACCTTCACCAAAAAAAAGGGGACAACAACAGGTTTGTCCCTCCCTACTTTTCAAAGTGGGGAAATTTCTCCACCCCTGGCTGCTATGTTACGCCCCTGTAGAATATACATGGCTGTGTTAAGTCACCTGGTACCTTTTAAGAGGCTAATATGCAAGTACTGGTTTAAACGGTGTCCTCTCAGACGTCCGCGTTAAACCTGTTGAAATGGCCACGGATGTTTTTGATCATTAATTTGACAAAGTTATGACTTGCTTGACATTGCAGGATAAAACAAAATATAGTTACATCAATTTTATTTGTAGTTGCTTCGAAACAGGAGAGAAAAGTTCAACAGAGGCTTGTTTTTCCTCTTGTTTCCTATAACATATTACTTATTGATGTATGATTGGTTGGGCCTCTTTTTTATGGCTATACATTACAGTTGGGCCGCTTGTTTTATGGCTATACATTACAGTTGGGCCGCTTGTTTTATGGCTATACATTACAGTTGGGCCGCTTGTTTTATGGCTATACATTACAGTTGGGCCGCTTGTTTTATGGCTATACATTACAGTTGGGCATCTTGTTTTATGTATATACATTAATGTCTATAACCATTAATTATTGAGTGACACGTAAAGTAGAATATATAGTTTTTCGATATCGGTATTCGACACTGTTTAAAAGCTTGTGTTATTTATACGTCGTTTCATTCTTATTTCAGTTAATTATCCACGCCTACTCCATTTTTTTTCTCCAGCATCGAAATATTTTCTAAAAATCTATTTAGTTGTCATAATTGGATATTTTTGTAATTGTTCAAGTAGATTAAAAAAGTTCGAAGACGTTTAAAATCACAAGATTTTCCCACGTAGTTTTTTTAAACATGTATCTAAAATTATCCTGTTATTGGTCTTTTTTGTATCTCATCGCTATATATATATATATATATAATAGCTATAGTTTCCAATTGATTACACGGCTGGCTTTTAAGGCCTCTAACTTTCTCTAGAAAAACAGAAGAATCTAGTTTTAATTTCCATTTAAAAATCATTGTCGATTTCCAATATATCTTCCATGGCACCGATCTACAATGTGATATCTCGTGTCCCTTAATTAATTCAATTAATTCCTTTAACTGTTTCTGATGTTGGATTCTCACGTGATTACATATCGTTGCATGATGAAATGTGACACAGAGTTGAAAATAATAAACATGGCGGCATCATTTAGTAAAGTATAAGTTTGTTTTTTGAGAGATTTTAGTTTAATAAACATCTGTGATACACACCTGACATATCCAAATGAAGAGGGTATGGGGAAAAGAGGGAGTAAATTAACTTCTCCAGATTTAAAGGAATTATTAGACTGTACTTACTGTGAGTATATAAGTTTTATTCTAATATTTTCGCAAATGTAAAGGACTTACTGTGAGTAGAAGTTTTATTTATATATTTTCGCAAATTTAAAGGACTTACTGTGAGTAGAAGTTTTATTTATATATTTTCGCAAATTTAAAAGAATTATTAGACTAGTATTGGATAAGATTGTCATTTCTCAGCATATACGATACACATTTTTTTTCATACCGTAAATAAATTGATTTCAATACTAATTTGATGTCTTAAGTATTATGTTTTCTCCGTTAAACACTCGTTTTAATTATATTTGATTTGATTTTATTTATTGTATTTAACGCCACTTTCAGCAATATGTCAGCTATATCATGGCGACCAGTTTTAGTGATGGAAGAAGCCGGAGTACCCGGAGAGAACTACCGACCATGGGCAAGCAACTGGTAAACTTTATCACTTGCGACTGCGAGTGGAGTGCACCATTTTTGTAATTTACAAAGCTGGGTACGAACCCACGCCGTATTGATGATAGGCTTGTATGAGTTGCTAGGTAATCCAACTACCTAACTCATTGAGCCACCCAGGCCCCCGTTTTAATTTTTATCTGAATATTATTTGTATATAATACTTCACTAATATGATTTTTTACTTTTGTCTCATTGTTTAAGATCGGAAAGGGTACTGTACAGGGGCGGATCCAGGATTTCAAGTTAGGGGGGTGCGCACTTAAAAAAATTGCACCGAGCGGAGGGAGGCGCGAACATTTTTGGGGTATTTCGTGTGAAAAATCACGATTTTACGCCAAAAAATCATATTTTTTTCCAATTGCGGAGGGAGGCGCGAAAATTGTTGGGGTATTTCGTGTGAAAAATCACGATTTTACGCCAAAAAATCATATTTTTTCCAACTTTAGGGGGGCGCCCCCCGGGTGCGCCCTCCTCTGGATCCGCCCCTGCTGTAGGTGCGTACTAAGATTAGTTCGCCGCTTTTTACCAAAAATATTTTTGTGTCGATTTCGCCCCTTTTATGTCTGTGCACTCTTATTATCAAAGCTGTTTTATCTGTGATGTGGTTTACTTCGAAGTTGATCATGTTCCTATTCCAATCCGATTAAAAACGTCTGTTATAATACTCTTCCCTCCACCCGCCATAGCGTAGCGTATTATTAAGAGTTTATTTTAATTTTGAAGACTAACCCCATAGACTATATAAATCACAAGGTGTAGATCTAAAAGTGGCAGCAGTCGGTAAGGTTGTTGGTTATGTATCTATTCAAACTAACAATGTATATCACCACTTATGGTGCGGTCAGTTGGATTCTCGCATGTGGCGAGGTGTACTCGAAACAATATTATGTGATAAAGCTGTCCACTTGGAACCCATCAGATGTTACCGCACTCAACACTGTGTTGGATGAGAATGCAGCTGCAGCATCCAAGGTTGACCGAGTGCAAAGCTGTTGGTGATTCGCAAGAATTCCGTATTTGTTCATTTGCTCCGGATATTCATATGCTGCACTAACTAGTAAAAACCGAACACCACTATATTACTGAAATATTGCTGAGATGTGATGTTCAACACCAACTATCCACCAACATGCCATGTAAATATTAAAGTTATGGAGCAAATTTAATGTTTAAAAAAATTTCGAGCAAGACATTTAATAACTTCGTGCAATGGATTAGGTGAATACCGTTGTTTCGATATTAAAATGAAAAACAGTTCCAAAATATAATCGATTAATCGTATTAAACAGTGTCAAAATCGATACCATTAACACACAGATACGTTTCCGTTCACTTTCCTGGCTTGGTACAGGCACTTCAATAAAAAGTGGCGGGGT
This sequence comes from Bathymodiolus septemdierum, assembly GCA_963383655.1. Taxonomy (NCBI): domain Eukaryota; kingdom Metazoa; phylum Mollusca; class Bivalvia; order Mytilida; family Modiolidae; genus Bathymodiolus; species Bathymodiolus septemdierum. The sequence goes on from OY726528.1 coordinate 4,708,790, forward strand.
TAAACGAGTTTTATGTTTAAGTTTAATGCTTAAGCGTTCACTTCGATCACTCTGAACATATTAATTATTTGACTAGGAAAATACGCTATAACAAGACTTGTTAACAAATACAAATGTAGCTTGGTGAAAATTAACACCTCTATACACACCTAATTTAATATTGCAGTTTTTAATTTGCCTGAATTATCACCATTTGATGAGAGCTATACATGTAATAAGCTCTCGGTCAACTATTGCATTTCTGTGAATTAAGCACTCCAATATCAGGGGTATTTAAAATCAAGGATATTCGATGGAACCTATAAAATAACCAAATAAAAGCAGACATTTAACAAGTATATCAATATAAATTAGATACCGCGGAAATTACGATGAAATCACCAAAATCGTGATTGAAGATCATGCAATTTGAAAATATCGGCTATTTGACTGAACAAACCGATCCTAAATATTCTACAATTAGTTCTTCTGGTGTACAATTATTTCAATTTGTACTTCATTGTTTCAAGTCATTGATGATGTCAAAATTTTCATCATCAAAATGGCGTGACGAGCGAGTTTTGTGTTGTCTCAACAATTCACCATGGCTACGGAAAAATGTATATCCAAGGAAATAAACACCGGTCATGGAAATGGGGGTAAAAAAAGCCACACAAATTATGAGTCCAATGAAATTTGATGTTTGTTCGATTTTTTCTTATTTATTATAATCTGGTTAGATCTACAGTTTAACTACCCTCAGGCACCGTTGTTTCTAGTAAGCGGAAGGTCGAGTAGTATTCATTGCTCTTATAGTGTCTGTGTAATTACCCGGTAGATTGAAAAAAGTCACTAATTTCACAGATCAATAAATGCCATTATATAATACATGTATGTTTTTCTCATGACAACCAACAATAATGTCCCAGCTCAAAATACCAGGATGTATTTCCCGCGAAACCGTAGCTATTAACTATTGTATGTTTTCTTGTAAAGTAAATAATATAATAAAAAAGACCATTAAGAGCTACGATTCCGCTGTCACTGGATGTACTTAACTTAAACATACATGGATCTTAAGAAGAGTTTGAAGACACCAGAGGAGTAATCAGAATTGGTAAGTCGACGAAGGACAGACTACACAATGACCAAAAGAAAAAATGACAAAAGAACAACCATCTACAAAACACAATACAGAAAACTAAAGATGGAGCAACATAAACCCCATGAAAAAAACGGGGCTGAACTCAGGTATTCCGGAACGGTAAACAGTTCCTGTTTCATCAGTTGCACTTGTCGGTCGTATTAATCTAGTTACAATAACAGCAATGTGCGATATACATATCCCTTTATTGACAGTTACATAATTAAGCTATATTTATTTATATTTTTCAGTTGACAAGAAAGAACTGCAGCAATGGTAAATACATAATCTCAAATTCAATGATTTATTTTAACCCAATCACATGGAAGCCCTGAAGGCACATTCCATTTTTTCTACCTGTTATCGCGATTTAAAAAATCGTTATTTCGATTTATTAGTTCGTTATCTGTATTTACTAATCCGTTATTTCGATTTATGTAATCCATTATCTTGATTAAGTAATCGGTTATCTCGATTTAATTATTCGTTATTTTGACGTTATGATTACAGAGTTATGCCACTTAATTGAAAAAAAGGACAATTTGTGGTTTAGTTTGACTAGGGCCGTCGTGGTCGTTATCGTATGGTAGTTGGATTTACAACTACATGTGCAATCAGTGCCCATCATCATTATAGTTGTGACTTTGAATCCCGCACAAGCGAGGTGTGCTCGATACATAATTATGTGATAAAGTTTGTCAGTGACTTGCGACAGGTCGGCGGTTTTCTCTATACAACATTATGTGATAAAGTTTGTCAGTGACTTGCGACAGGTCGGCGGTTTTCTCTATACAACATTATGTGATAAAGTTTGTCAGTGACTTGCGACAGGTCGGTGGTTTTCTCTATACAACATTATGTGATAAAGTTTGTCAGTGACTTGCGACAGGTCGGCGGTTTTCTCTATACAACATTATGTGATAAAGTTTGTCAGTGACTTGCGACAGGTCGGCGGTTTTCTCTATACAACATTATGTGATAAAGTTTGTCAGTGACTTGCGACAGGTCGGTGGTTTTCTCTATACAACATTATGTGATAAAGTTTGTCAGTGACTTGCGACAGGTCGGCGGTTTTCTCTATACAACATTATGTGATAAAGTTTGTCAGTGACTTGCGACAGGTCGGCGGTTTTCTCTATACAACATTATGTGATAAAGTTTGTCAGTGACTTGCGACAGGTCGGCGGTTTTCTCTATACAACATTATGTGATAAAGTTTGTCAGTGACTTGCGACAGGTCGGCGGTTTTCTCTATACAACATTATGTGATAAAGTTTGTCAGTGACTTGCGACAGGTCGGCGGTTTTCTCTATACAACATTATGTGATCAAGTTTGTCAGTGACTTGCGACAGGTCGGCGGTTTTCTCTATACAACATTATGTGATAAAGTTTGTCAGTGACTTGCGACAGGTCGGCGGTTTTCTCTATACAACATTATGTGATAAAGTTTGTCAGTGACTTGCGACAGGTCGGCGGTTTTCTCTATACAACATTATGTGATAAAGTTTGTCAGTGACTTGCGACAGGTCGGCGGTTTTCTCTATACAACATTATGTGATAAAGTTTGTCAGTGACTTGTGATAGGTCGGCGGTTTTCTCTATACAACATTATGTGATAAAGTTTGTCAGTGACTTGTGACAGGTCGGTGGTTTTCTCTGGGCGTTCTGGTTTCCTCCACCAATAAAAATGACCGCCACGATATAACTGAAATATTGTTGAAACTGGCGTTAAACACTATAACTCTAACCATGTGCAAGTCAAGTATACGTTAGAGAAACCCAAAGAGACAATCAAGAATGAACAATCCAGAGATATACGTTAGAGAAACCCAAAGAGACAATCAAGAATGGACAATCCAGAGATATACGTTAGAGAAACCCAAAGAGACAATCAAGAATGAACAATCCAGAGATATACGTTAGAGAAACCCAAAGAGACAATCAAGAATGGACAATCCAGAGATATACGTTAGAGAAACCCAAAGAGACAATCAAGAATGGACAATCCAGAGATATACGTTAGAGAAACCCAAAGAGACAATCAAGAATGGACAATCCAGAGATATACGTTAGAGAAACCCAAAGAGACAATCAAGAATGGACAATCCAGAGATATACGTTAGAGAAACTCAAAGAGACAATCAAGAATGGACAATCCAGAGATATACGTTAGAGAAACTCAAAGAGACAATCAAGAATGGACAATCCAGAGATATACGTTAGAGAAACTCAAAGAGACAATCAAGAATGGACAATCCAGAGATATACGTTAGAGAAACCCAAAGAGACAATCAAGAATGGACAATCCAGAGATATACGTTAGAGAAACGCAAAGAGACAATCAAGAATGGACAATCCAGAGATATACGTTAGAGAAACCCAAAGAGACAATCAAGAATGGACAATCCAGAGATATACGTTAGAGAAACCCAAAGAGACAATCAAGAATGGACAATCCAGAGACATCGTAACATAGGCAACACTGGGAACAAGACACAGAGAACGAAGACAAACAAAACAAAACAAAAAGCATCACACAGAAAACTAAAAAGTTGAGCAACACGAACACCACAAAAATCGTGAGTGAATCAGGTGCTCACGAAGGATAAACAGGTCCTATTTCTTATAAGACACTCAGTTTATTACTAATAGTTATGTTCGTGAAAAGTCTTGTCCTTGATGAGGAAAGAAACAATCTTGTTAAAATGGAAAAGTTATAATGCCATTTGCGCTCGATTTTGGCTGTTGCCGTACGCTATTTACGGTTGCGAAGCTATATAATGCCATTTGCGCTCGATTTTGGCTGTTACCGTACGCTATTTACGGTTGCGAAGCTATATAATGCCATTTGCGCTCGATTTTGGCTGTTACCGTACGCTATTTACGGTTGCGAAGCTATATAATGCCATTTGCGCTCGATTTTGGCTGTTGCCGTACGCTATTTACGGTTGCGAAGCTATATAATGCCATTTGCGCTCGATTTTGGCTGTTACCGTACGCTATATACGATTGCCGAGCTATGCCATTTCATAAACAGATAAAAGGTCAATTTGTGGTTTCCATGCTGTAGATTTCTCATACACACACAAGTCAAGTTTGAATTTAAGCTGGAGGCGGGAGCATCTGTATCATGTGGACTCACTCTACATACATGTATTGTTGAATTTATTTCTTTAATACTCCACTTGCTTGTAAATTGGGAGGTGGAAGAGTGATAAAAGTTTGCTGTAAATCAACAGGCAACATATCAGCTATGCATATGTCACTTTAATTTGATTTTGGTTTCACGGTTCATTGGCAATTTGTCGGGCATGCAACTTGACAACGGAAACAAAGGGAACCTGAAATTAGAGTAGAATACGGAAACCAAAATAGGACTGACGGTAAGACAAAGGTAACATAAATCGGTTGATGAATACAAACATGGAGGCAACGAATTACTATTATATGACGAATATTTAAATCGAGATAACAGGTTAATTAATTGATATCACGTATTACGAAATCGGGATAGCGCATAATTAAATCGAGATATAATGGAATATATAGACGAGGTACCAAATTACTATAGTTTAAGATAACGAATGATTAAATCGAAATAACGGATTAATAGTCGTGATAGCTACACAAAAAATCGAAATAACGATTTACTAAATAGTGATCACTGAGAGAAAACAATCTGAAGTATGTCATTTTAGGGCTTCTGTACTATCGCTTAAAATACTCCATAAATACTGAATGTACATACATGTATTGTGTTTTAACTTTAAAGTATAAACGAACTTGCCCATCCATTAGAAGTAATTCTACAACCAACAGTCTACATTTTTATTTCGTAGTCAGGAACAAGCCCATTTTATCAAAATTAGATATTTGTTGGACTTTTTTGCCAATATAATATGGGTTAGGCTAGGGTTATGGCTTGTTTGTTTGTTTGATGTTGTTTAACGCCACTTTCAACAATATTTCAGTTATATCGTGGTGGTAAGTTTTATTGGTGGAAGAAACCGGAGTCCTCGGAGAAAACCACCGACCTGTCACCGACAGCCTATAGTAACATTACTTTATCGCAAAAAAAATAAATATCTGTTTTTTTTTTTTAAATGATTGTTTGGAGCATTTAATGATTCCTCATTAGCAGTGCCGAATTTAGGACAAATGAGGTCCTGTGCTAGTTAAGCTATGATGCCCCTTACTTGGGCTCTGAAGGGGATAGACCCGGTAGTCCTACACAGGCAGTCAGACATAAATGCTCAGGAAATTTAGGAATAGTTAAAATTTAAAATTGCACCACATAAGCAAAAATCCGTCGTAACAAGTTTTTTGTCAAGAAGATGCCCCCCCCCCCCTCCCCCCTGGCCAACGGGCCCTGTGCTTAAGCACACCTAAGCACAATGGTAAGTCCTGCACTGCACATTAGTACTGTTCATGGTTTAAATGTCATCATCATTTCTGTGTTTTGTGAGAATTTCTCGTCTTTTGATTTGAGGAGAATCTATCACGCAGGTTTTATTTTTATTGTTTACTATTATTATTTTTGTTATGATTGCCGCTGAAGATATAACTATCAAGAGATACATGTACCAATAACCGGTTTAATCCCACCACAATGTCATTACATGTTCAAAGAGTGTACCTAGATTACCATCGCTTTGTATCTTTGTCATTTCTTAGCTTCTGATATGAAGTTATTATGGCCTTTTTGTGACTGTAGTCTATAGTGATAATAAAACAACCATAATAGTTCCTGTTGTTCCGCAGCTGTCATTTCTGTGTTTAGAAGTTGGAAGTTCCATACATGTACTAAGGTCAGTGCCGGATTTACCTATAGGCTCAAGCCTAGGGCCTCAAAATTTAGGGGGCCTTCGGCCAAGGTGTATACTTTTTAACACTGTTATTGGACTTTCGCACCTATGCTGTCATAACGTACTGTACTTTCTTAACAACCCTTCAGTAATTATCCTTACACAGTTGCACTCCATTTCAGAATATTGTAGAATTTTAAACACCCCTCCTCATCTTCGCCTTTATTGAAATTGATTAAGCACACTTACATCTTCCTCCAGTCGTGAAGGTGGGGAATTGGGAGGGGCCTCGCAAGTGGAATAGCCTAGGGCCTCTCTTTATCTAAATCCGGAACTGACTAAGGTTTATCACCTCTCTCCCTCGCTCTCCTCGAGTGTGGTCTAAAATCGTGGGTTAGAGCCTCTGTCGTATCAAACCAAAGACTATGAAATTGGCATCTGTTGCTTCTCCGCCATTAAGGAGCAAGAGCAAAGAATGGTTGGTTCTGAATCAGGATAATGTACTTGTATACCACTGGAGCGACATACCTACCCTGCGGACTGTTGTTTCAGTGATCTAGCACTAGTAAAATCCAACTAGTGTGGAGGTCCAGTACAAAGCGGTAATCATCATCTCATTTATATGTAACTAGCTAGTTCTTTTCATGATGATGATATAACTGACAAATTGCTCACTTGATGTTAAGCAACTAACACTCACTTCCTCAGACTCAACTAACACTCACTTCCTCAGACTCAACTAACACTTACTTCCTCAGACTCAACTAACACTTACTTCCACAGACTCAACTAACACTTACTTCCTCAGATTCAACTAACACTCACTTCCTCAGACTCAACTAACACTTACTTCCTCAGACTCAACTAACACTCACTCCCTCAGACTCAAATAACACTCACTTCCTCAGACTCATCTAACACTCACTTTCTCAGACTCAACTAACACTCACTTCCTCAGACTCAACTAATACTTACTTCCTCAGACTCAACTAACACTTACTTCCTCAGAATCAACTAACACTCACTTCCTCAGACTCAACTAACACTCACTCCCTCAGACTCAACTAACACTCACTCCCTCAGACTCAACTAACACTCACTCCCTCAGACTCAACTAACACTCACTCCCTCAGACTCAACTAACACTCACTCCCTCAGACTCAACTAACACTCACTCCCTCAGACTCAACTAACACTCACTCCCTCAGACTCAACTAACACTCACTCCCTCAGACTCAACTAACACTCACTCCCTCAGATTCAACTAACACTCACTCCCTCAGACTCAACTAACACTCACTCCCTCAGACTCAACTAACACTCACTCCCTCAGACTCAACTAACACTCACTCCCTCAGACTCAACTAACACTCGCTCCCTCAGACTCAACTAACACTCACTCCCTCAGACTCAACTAACACTCACTCCCTCAGACTCAACTAACACTCACTTCCTCAGACTCAACTAACACTCACTCCCTCAGACTCAACTAACACTCACTTCCTCAGACTCAACTAACACTCACTTCCTCAGACTCAACTAACACTCACTCCCTCAGACTCAACTAACACTCACTCCCTCAGACTCAACTAACACTCACTCCCTCAGACTCAACTAACACTCGCTCCCTCAGACTCAACTAACACTCACTCCCTCAGACTCAACTAACACTCACTTCCTCAGACTCAACTAACACTCACTTCCTCAGACTCAACTACTATACGAGATTCCACCGACGAAACTTAATACAGAAATGTGCAAATGGTGTTAATAAAATGTAAAACAAAAAATACCTGTAGAACATTTACAAAATCTAATAAAAAATCGTAGAAATATCAGCAAAATCGAAACCCCTAAAAGACAGATATACGATTGTACACTTTCCTAGCTTGGTACACCATGAGCTCAATAAAAAGATTGTACACTTTCCTAGCTTGGTACACCATGAGCTCAATAAAAAGAGTGTACACTTTCCTAGCTTGGTACACCATGAGCTCAATAAAAAGATTGTACACTTTCCTAGCTTGGTACACCATGAGCTCAATAAAAAGATTGTACACTTTCCTAGCTTGGTACACCATGAGCTCAATAAAAAGATTGTACACTTTCCTAGCTTGGTACACCATGAGCTCAATAAAAAGATTGTACACTTTCCTAGCTTGGTACACCATGAGCTCAATAAAAAGAGTGTACACTTTCCTAGCTTGGTACACCATGAGCTCAATAAAAAGAGTGTACACTTTCCTAGCTTGGTACACCATGAGTTCAATTAAAAGATTGTACACTTTCCTAGCTTGGTACACCATGAACTCAATAAAAAGATTGTACACGTTCCTAGCTTGGTACACCACGAGCTCAATAAAAAGAGTGTACACTTTCCTAGCTTGGTACACCATGAGCTCAATAAAAAGATTGTACACTTTCCTAGCTTGGTACACCATGAACTCAATAAAAAGATTGTACACTTTCCTAGGTTGGTACACCATGAGCTCAATAAAAAGATTGTACACTTTCCTAGCTTGGTACACCATGAGCTCAATACAAAGATTGTACACTTTCCTAGCTTGGTACACCATGAGCTCAATAAAAAGATTGTACACTTTCCTAGTTTGGTACACCATGAGCTCAATAACAAGATTGTACACTTTCCTAGCTTGGTACACCATGAGCTCAATAAAAAGATTGTACACTTTCCTAGCTTGGTACACCATGAGCTCAATAAAAAGATTGTACACTTTCCTAGCTTGGTACACCATGAGCTCAATAAAAGGATTGTACACTTACCTAGCTTGGTACACCATGAACTCAATTAAAAGATTGTACATTTTCCTAGCTTGGTATACCATGAGCTCAATAAAAAGATTGTACACTTTCCTAGCTTGATACACCATGAGCTCAATAAAAAGATTGTACACTTTCCTAGCTTGGTACACCATGAGCTCAATAAAAAGATTGTACACTTTCCTAGCTTGGTATACCATGAGCTCAATAAAAAGATTGTACACTTTCCTAGATTGGTACACCATGAGCTCAATAAAAAGATTGTACACTTTCCTAGCTTGGTACACCATGAGCTCAATAAAAAGATTGTACACTTTCCTAGCTTAGTACACCATGAGCTCAATAAAAAGATTGTACACTTTCCTAGCTTGGTACACCATGAGCTCAATAAAAAGATTGTACACTTTCCTAGCTTGGTACACCATGAGCTCAATAAAAAGATTGTACACTTACCTAGCTTGGTACACCATGAACTCAATAAAAAGATTGTACACGTTCCTAGCTTGGTACACCACGAGCTCAATAAAAAGAGTGTACACTTTCCTAGCTTGGTACACCATGAGCTCAATAAAACGATTGTACACTTTCCTAGCTTGGTACACCATGAGCTCAATAAAAAGATTGTACACTTTCCTAGTTTGGTACACCATGAGCTCAATAAAAAGATCGTACAATTTCCTAGCTTGGTACACCATGAGCTCAATAAAAAGATTGTACACTTTCCTAGTTTGGTACACCATGAGCTCAATAAAAAGATTGTACACTTTCCTAGCTTGGTACACCATGAGCTCAATAAAAAGATTGTACACTTTCCTAGTTTGGTACACCATGAGCTCAATAAAAAGATCGTACAATTTCCTAGCTTGGTACACCATGAGCTCAATAAAAAGATTGTACACTTTCCTAGCTTGGTACACCATGAGCTCAATAAAAAGATTGTACACTTTCCTAGCTTGGTACACCATGAGCTCAATAAAAAGATTGTACACTTTCCTAGTTTGGTACACCATGAGCTCAATAAAAAGATCGTACAATTTCCTAGCTTGGTACACCATGAGCTCAATAAAAAGATTGTACACTTTCCTAGTTTGGTACACCATGAGCTCAATAAAAAGATTGTACACTTTCCTAGCTTGGTACACCATGAGCTCAATAAAAAGATTGTACACTTACCTAGCTTGGTACACCATGAACTCAATAAAAAGATTGTACACTTTCCTAGCTTGGTACACCATGAGCTCAATAAAAAGATTGTACACTTTCCTAGCTTGGTACACCATGAGCTCAATAAAAAGATTGTACACTTTCCTAGCTTGGTACACCATGAGCTCAATAAAAAGATTGTACACTTTCCTAGCTTGGTACACCATGAGCTCAATAAAAAGATTGTACACTTTCCTAGCTTGGTACACCATGAGCTCAATAAAAAGATTGTACACTTTCCTAGCTTGGTACACCATGAGCTCAATAAAAAGATTGTACACTTTCCTAGCTTGGTACACCATGAGCTCAATAAAAAGATTGTACACTTTCCTAGCTTGGTACACCATGAGCTCAATAAAAAGATTGTACACTTTCCTAGTTTGGTACACCATGAGCTCAATAAACAGATTGTACACTTTCCTAGCTTGGTACACCATGAGCTCAATAAAAAGATTGTACACTTTCCTAGCTTGGTACACCATGAGCTCAATAAAAAGATTGTACACTTTCCTAGTTTGGTACACCATGAGCTCAATAAAAAGATTGTACACTTTCCTAGCTTGGTACACCATGAGCTCAATAAAAAGATTGTACACTTTCCTAGTTTGGTACACCATGAGCTCAATAAAAAGATCGTACACTTTCCTAGCTTGGTACACCATGAGCTCAATAAAAAGATTGTACACTTTCCTAGTTTGGTACACCATGAGCTCAATAAAAAGATTGTACACTTTCCTAGCTTGGTACACCATGAGCTCAATAAAAAGATTGTACACTTTCCTAGTTTGGTACACCATGAGCTCAATAAAAAGATTGTACACTTTCCTAGCTTGGTACACCATGAGCTCAATAAAAAGATTGTACACTTTCCTAGCTTGGTACACCATGAGCTCAATAAAAAGATTGTACACTTTCCTAGCTTGGTACACCATGAGCTCAATAAAAAGATTGTACACTTTCCTAGTTTGGTACACCATGAGCTCAATAAAAAGATTGTACACTTACCTAGCTTGGTACACTATGAACTCAATAAAAAGATTGTACACTTTCCTAGCTTGGTACACCATGAGCTCAATAAAAAGATTGTACACTTTCCTAGCTTGGTACACCATGAGCTCAATAAAAAGATTGTACACTTTCCTAGCTTGGTACACCATGAGCTCAATAAAAAGATTGTACACTTTCCTAGCTTGGTACACCATGAGCTCAATAAAAGGATTGTACGCTTACCTAGCTTGGTACACCATGAACTCAATAAAAAGATTGTACACTTTCCTAGCTTGGTACACCATGAGCTCAATAAAAAGATTGTACACTTTCCTAGCTTGGTACACCATGAGCTCAATAAAAAGATTGTACACTTTCCTAGCTTGGTACACCATGAGCTCAATAAAAAGATTGTACACTTTCCTAGCTTGGTACACCATGAGCTCAATAAAAAGATTGTACACTTTCCTAGCTTGGTACACCATGAGCTCAATAAAAAGATTGTACACTTTCCTAGCTTGGTACACCATGAGCTCAATAAAAAGATTGTACACTTTCCTAGCTTGGTACACCATGAGCTCAATAAAAAGATTGTACACTTTCCTAGTTTGGTACACCATGAGCTCAATAAAAAGATCGTACAATTTCCTAGCTTGGTACACCATGAGCTCAATAAAAAGATTGTACACTTTCCTAGTTTGGTACACCATGAGCTCAATAAAAAGATTGTACACTTTCCTAGCTTGGTACACCATGAGCTCAATAAAAAGATTGTACACTTACCTAGCTTGGTACACCATGAACTCAATAAAAAGATTGTACACTTTCCTAGCTTGGTACACCATCAGCTCAATAAAAAGATTGTACACTTTCCTAGCTTGGTACACCATGAGCTCAATAAAAAGATTGTACACTTTCCTAGCTTGGTACACCATGAGCTCAATAAAAAGATTGTACACTTTCCTAGCTTGGTACACCATGAGCTCAATAAAAAGATTGTACACTTTCCTAGCTTGGTACACCATGAGCTCAATAAAAAGATTGTACACTTTCCTAGCTTGGTACACCATGAGCTCAATAAAAAGATTGTACACTTTCCTAGCTTGGTACACCATGAGCTCAATAAAAAGATTGTACACTTTCCTAGCTTGGTACACCATGAGCTCAATAAAAAGATTGTACACTTTCCTAGTTTGGTACACCATGAGCTCAATAAAAAGATCGTACACTTTCCTAGCTTGGTACACCATGAGCTCAATAAAAAGATTGTACACTTTCCTAGTTTGGTACACCATGAGCTCAATAAAAAGATTGTACACTTTCCTAGCTTGGTACACCATGAGCTCAATAAAAAGATTGTACACTTTCCTAGTTTGGTACACCATGAGCTCAATAAAAAGATTGTACACTTTCCTAGCTTGGTACACCATGAGCTCAATAAAAAGATTGTACACTTTCCTAGCTTGGTACACCATGAGCTCAATAAAAAGATTGTACACTTTCCTAGCTTGGTACACCATGAGCTCAATAAAAAGATTGTACACTTTCCTAGTTTGGTACACCATGAGCTCAATAAAAAGATCGTACACTTTCCTAGCTTGGTACACCATGAGCTCAATAAAAAGATTGTACACTTTCCTAGTTTGGTACACCATGAGCTCAATAAAAAGATCGTACACTTTCCTAGCTTGGTACATCATGAGCTCAATAAAAAGATTGTACACTTTCCTAGTTTGGTACACCATGAGCTCAATAAAAAGATTGTACACTTTCCTAGTTTGGTACACCATGAGCTCAATAAAAAGATCGTACACTTTCCTAGCTTGGTACACCATGAGCTCAATAAAAAGATCGTACACTTACCTAGCTTGGTACACCATGAGCTCAATAAAACGTTGAGGTGGAGGTTAAACTAGTTTTATAGGCCGAAACCCCCCCCTCTTAGTGCGGTAATACAAGTGTTTTATAACATACCAGCCCTCACATGCAACTAGGCGAACAGCATTGTTTGAACGTACAGAACAGAATAGAATAGAATAGAATAGAATAGAATAATTTTATTTTCCAAATCAGGTCTTCAAAGGGGCATTTACATTTAACAGTCATGATTGTTTAACATATATAAAACAGCATATGACAGTAAAATCAGTACATATCAAGGACTAAACAATAAAATGATTTGTTGAACAATAAAATGAATTGTCAATTAATATTGACCAATAAGGTATGTGCAGCTGTGTTGCTACTCTGGGTAATGGAAGCAATGTTTAATAGAATATTGTTTTGCTGCAATGGGCACCAAGGGACGGTGCTAAGGTTTGTTGAAGTTCTAACAAAACCTCCTCGTGTCCAATGCAACAGAACATCAGTATTTTCATTGATTATTTAGTTTATAAAGATAATAGTAAAAAAAAAAAAAATATAGGGATGAAAAAAAGTTTCGACAGCTCGAAAATCTAATTCTAACACTGTTTGGTTTAATTTTCAGACGTATATATATATGCTTTACTGAATATTCTTTTGCTGCAATGGACACCAAGGGACGGTGCTATAGGTTTGTTGAAATTGTAGCAAAGCCTCCTCGTGTCAAATGCAGGAAAACAATATGTATGTAATAATAATAATTAAAATTATTATGTGTTATCATTAATTATTCTGTTTAAAGATATAAAATAAAATAAAAAAAGAATCATATTCAAACACATTAATAGTAACTGTAGAGGTCTCATTTCTGCTAAGGACACCAAGGGACGATGCTCAAAGTACTGTTATATGCAAACCTCCTCGTGTCCAGAACAAAAAAGAGAGCCATGCTATTTCATGTTCTTTAGAATAAATGCTGCTATAGTAGTGAGGACTGATTTTTCCTCTGTATTCATTAACCAAAAAAGTTTGTCCTTTGAATTTAAACGTTTGAAATTAGGACAGCTTTTTGCAATCTCCTTAAGTAAGAGATTTCGGTCATTTTCAAGTTTATTTGAAGTAGAAAATGATATTCATCTTCCACTTCCCCAGAGGAGCAACGCTCACATTTTCTATCTTGTAGGGGAGTATCATGGTATCTACCAGTCTCAATTTTCAATTGATGACAGGAAATACGTAGCTTTGCAAGGCATCTCCTCTGCTCAAAACTTTTTAGAACAGACAGATATTTTTCTCTGCCAAAGTTAGATTTGAATGTAATATAAATTCTAAGTTTTTCATTTGTTTAATTATTGAAGACATTTGGTCTCTCCACAATTCAATAAATTTTGACTTTAAATGAATTTTTACTTTATTTTTGAAGCTACTTAACTTTATACAAAATTGGTCCAAATTTTTAATTTCTGGTATTTGTTCTAAAATTGTATGGATTGAACCATACCAAGAAGTTGTCTTAGATTCGAAAAATGTTTTAGATGCATCTTGAAGAATTGGAAATGTTGAATCTAAAGTCTCTTATCGATGCCAGTAAATAAGCATAGATTTGAATATATCATAATAAATGGGAAATCTTCCCAACCCTGACAAGACACCTACGGATAGGGATTAATATAAGTTCTTGTAACTTGTTTCCCAATCCTATTAATTACTTTCTTATTATGTAATGTATATAGCTGAATATTGTAATGTTATATTGAATTAATTAATAAAATATGTTTAAACTAACATTTGTAGATTCTTTATGAACTCCCAAAATAAATTTGCAGAATTTGGTATGTAGTAATTCACACTTTAAATTTTGATATATTTTATCCAATGTTATTGTTCCATTTCTTTAAACATCAATCAATCAATCAATCAATCAATCAATCAATCAATCAATCAATCAATCAATCAATCAATCAATCAATTTCTAAATCTTGCTGTAGATGGATTAAGACTACCCCATATTTCACATCCATACAGTAAGAATAAGGATAGGTTTAATTGTATGGTCAAATACATGTAAACTGGTATTAATATTAGAGTTTAGAGTTAATAAATCTTTATGCTATTTGTAATAAGCCTTCAATGTTTTTTTGTGCAGTTCAGTTTGAGCAAAGGAGAATGAGTCTGGTGCACTGAAATGCAATCCAAGATATTTATAATTAACAACACAATCTAGTATTTTGTTTTCATACATGAATTTTTTTTGGACAATCGGATCATACTCGGTTCTTTCCGTCAGTAGGACTTCGATATTAAAATCTTCATGGAAATGCGATAGGTAAAGTCAGGTCCCCTTTCCCAATGTAATGTGTGAGAGACAAAATTATAGTTAGTGGTCTCTTGATGTTCCCAAGATAGTAATACGAAATCTGAAGCAAAGATATTTAAATGACATTACAATCGGGGGAAAGGTGTAATTGATTGCATCACAAACCAGGGCACACACAATGGTTTTGTACCAATAACCATACAGTAACAGGCGCTTGTACTTCAAGTATTTTCAATATAAGATTTCGTTTTTATTGAAAATACGTATACAACAGACACTTATTAAAGAGTGTGGTTGGGGCCCGGGTAATTGCATGCCACTAAATACAAGTTAATGGCATGCAATTACCCGGGCCCCAACCACACTTTTTAATAACTGTCTGTTACATACATATTACAATTTTCAATAAAACGAAATCTTATTGAAAAATAAACATGTAAACAAAAAGTTATAAAAAGGGGGTGTAAACTAGTAATTCCATGTCACTTGCGTACGCGAGTGTCAATAACTTCAGTTTGTCTGAAGTTGTGACAAGATCACAAAATTCCGACAATACAAACAAATACCTGTAACTAGAGATAATTACCTTATTAACTTACATCAAATGAGCTTGACCAAGAGTATGCACAGGGGCTTGTTACGATTTTTTTAAAATTTTGTTTAGCCCTAGAACTCTAAAAACCGTTAGAGTACTACTACTAGGGGTAAAAAAAAATAAAAAAAATCGTAACAAGCCCCTGTGGAGTATGTTGTCTTAATACATAAAGGAGCACATGTACTGTACCTTGTGATATGACACCCCCCCCCCCCTTTTTATAGTTGTTTTCCCATGTGAGGTAGAACCTATTTGAGATTATTATTTTATAGTGACCTGCAGTGGGTCCTAAATTAATGTTATTTAATTGATTTTGATTGGATAATAGTGAATATTTAATTGATTTTGATTGTATAATAGTGAATATTTAATTGATTTTGATTGGATAATAGTGATTACCTCTAAATATTATGACTAGTAATTAATTAAGACAGACACCTGTGCCAGACCAGACAAGATTTGTTAAATATCTATATATATTGGTAATCTCAGCTCACATCAGGCTGTGGTAATTAACCCCTGTAAACAAGGAACTTAATTTGTTATTTTTTTTTTTGCTTAAAACAGCCCACTGAAAAAAATTGATAGTAAACAACTTCTTCAGTGGCTTGTTCAATAATAGGAAAAGTGCTTTAGATAATTGGAAAACAAATTCCTAGTGCAAAAAACAAAAATGAATGAGTGCCCCTAATAAATAGTCATATCGTTCATCAAATTTAAGTGTTGACAGAGTAAAATTTAATTTGTTTTGATTTTTTGAAATTCCTGAAAATTCAGTTAAATCGGAATTATCACTTTACTGAGAATTTTTTCTAATAATAAACTTTATTGTCATAAAAACTATATGTATCTCAATTTGTGACAAAAAGGAAAAAGTTTTATACATGAAAGTGTAACAATTTATTTGTTCCTACCTAAAATTATATCCCCCCAGATAACATATCAATGAAATTATATCCAAGAGGATGTAATATTCTAAAAAATATTATTTCACATTCATAAATATAATCCCTCTATAGGATAATATTTTTTTTCAATGAGGATAATATTTTTTAGAATATTACATCCTCTTGGATATAATTTCATTGATATTTTATCTGGGGGGATATAATTTTAGGTAGGAACAAATCCTATGATGAGATCATTTTCATAAAAAAAACCAATAAGCAGCCATGACAATTTAATGAACTACGAATAGGACATGTATAAATTGCATTTTTTAATTTGGCCCTTTTTGGTCCACGTTCATTTTGAAAATGGCAGCCAATTTGATTTTTTTCAACCACCATCTTGTTTGTCATGTTCTACTTTAAGATATCAAATTTCCTTGAAATCGTAGCACTTTTTAAATTTTACCCATATTTCTCACCTTATTTTTTGAGTAATTTTATCCTATAGGATATAATTTCAATGATATTTTATCTGTGTAGATGCTATGTTAAAAATCTAATTACGATATTGATTATGTAATCAGTATTATACATAGTTCTTAATTCAAATATATCTTTGATGATTTTTGTTTATTCAATTCAGGATATTGATTTTTATAAATACATGTACAAAATATGTTTTCAAATTACCCACCTTCCTTAATTTTGTAGTAAATCTTCTGATCTTTCAGAATAAAATGTTCAGCTCTCTTCCTAAGTGCTCTTTTCTCATTTAGAGTAGAATTGTCCAGATATTCTTTAGATTGCAAAAATTTATGCAAAGTTTTATATTCAGAACCATCTATTTTGATTGACCTTGAATGTATTCAAATGAAAGAAGACCTTAAGAAATCAATCAAAATATGTATATAATAAAACTCTTATTTAATCAAGAATAAAAGATACTATTTCGTATAAATTTTATCCTATGAGAGAGTATTTCGTGGACATTTTCTATCTTTATGGATAAAATATTTTGAACTTTTTTTTAAATATGGGATAAAATATCACCTGCATTTGAACCATAATTTCACAAATTTTAATCCTATGGGATAATTCTAGGGCTCAATTCTATCCCATGGGATAATAATTTTGGAGGATATAATTTATGTTTACAAAAGTACCAGGGTCTATAGGGTCCAAGCCTTGGTGGTCCAAAGTTTAACATATTATATAGGCTGTAAAGGGGAAAGTTGAAAAAAATTCTTTATCCTTTGGAACCATCAATGGAATATGTACATGTAATTTGAAATTAGGTATCCTTGTGATATGGAGATTTAATCTTGTTCAAATGCATAGTCCAAGGTATGTGGGTCCACTCCAATGGTCCAAAATTTAACAGACTTCTATGGATGAACTTGAGAAAAAAACTTTTCCAGCAAGAACCAGCAATGCCACATTCTTGTGACTGTCCCAAACCCCCTGGTTTTCCAATGTCATATGTCCTGGTATTTTTTGTGTTTACTATTCAGTGAGTTAAGATGGTTGTTACTTTTGTTGATTTTGGTGAAATTGTTGACCATCACTGTTTAAACTTTCTTTTCATAATTGTACAAATGAATGACTGAGGGACAATTGAGTCCGAGCTCTTGAGGTCCAAAATTTAATATAGGCTACACTTCAATGGGGAAAAATGCTGAATAATTATTTCCTTAAGAGCTAAAATGGAAATACCAGAACTATATGGAATAAATTTGAATCGTCTTTCTGATGTGCAGCCAAATGATGAATTTACAAAACACAAGTCCTCAGGATGTATCCTTTTTAGCTCACCTTGCCAGAGGCAATGTGAGCTTTTGCCATCACCCGGCGTTCGTCGTCTGTTGTCTGTTAACTTTTCACATTTTAATCTTCTCCTCTGAAATTCCTCAGCCAAATGAAGTGAAACTTGGTAGGACGCATTTATGGAAGGTCCTCTCTAAAGATTGATAATTTAGTTCCGATCCGTTGACAAATATGGCTGCTAAAGGCAATTCTTGTTTCTAATTGGTTGATTTCTAAAAAATCTTCTTCTCTGAAACCGCTTTGTCAAATGAATCGAAACTTGGTAGAAAGCATCCTTGGAAGATCATCTATAAAGACTGCTCAGTTAGTTCCGATCCGTCAATAAACATGGCCGCCACAGGTCATTCTTGTTTCTGATTGGTCGATTTCTAAATATCTCCTGTTTAGCCAAATGACCAAAACTTGGTGGGAAGCACCTATGGGAGGTTCTGTATTAAGTTTCCTCAAAGCAGAATGAAAGGTGAGCGACACAGGCTCAGCCCACTGAGCCTCTAGTTTATTGTAATTATGGAGGAAATTAACAAAAAATTATATCTGAAGAACATGCAATGAATGTTTAATTGTATTTGTATTATGAAGCATGCATCGTTATGTAATGTTGATTTAGTTTTGGTCACATAAGACAGGTTGTTGCTTAATACAGGTTTAATCAATATGCAGTGCACTAGTGTGAAGGGAAGTTAAAATGATGGTCACATTATACATTAGTTATAACTTAATAGAGGTGATGACTTAAAAGAGGTGATCACTTAATAGAGGTGATGACTTAAAAGAGGTGATCACTTAATAGAGGTGATGACTTAAAAGAGGTGATCACTTAATAGAGGAGATCACTTAAAAGAGGTGATCACTTAATAGAGGTGATCACTTAATAGAGGTGATGACTTAATAGAGGTGATCACTTAATAGAGGTGATGACTTAATAGAGGTGATCACTTAATAGAGGTGATCACTTAATAGAGGTGATCACTTAAAAGAGGTGATCATTTAAAAGAGGTGATCACTTAAAAGAGGTGATCACTTAAAAGAGGTAATCACTTAAAAGAGGTGATCACTTAATAGAGGTGATCATTTAAAAGAGGTGATCACTTAAAAGAGGTGATCACTTAATAGAGGTGATCACTTAAAAGAGGTGATCATTTAAAAGAGGTGATCACTTAAAAGAGGTGATCACTTAAAAGAGGTGATCACTTAATAGAGGTGATCACTTAATAGAGGTGATCATTTAAAAGAGGTGATCACTTAAAAGAGGTGATCACTTAATAGAAGTGATCACTTAATAGAGGTGATGACTTAAAAGAGGTGATCACTTAAAAGAGGTGATCACTTAATAGAGGTGATCATTTAAAAGAGGTGATCATTTAAAAGAGGTGATCACTTAATAGAGGTGATCACTTAATAGAGGTGATGACTTAATAGAGGTGATCATTTAAAAGAGGTGATGACTTAATAGAGGTGATCACTTAATAGAGGTGATCACTTAATAGAGGTGATCACTTAAAAGAGGTGATCATTTAAAAGAGGTGATCACTTAATAGAGGTGATCACTTAAAAGAGGTGATCACTTAAAAGAGGTGATCACTTAATAGAGGTGATCATTTAAAAGAGGTGATCATTTAAAAGAGGTGATCACTTAATAGAGGTGATCACTTAATAGAGGTGATGACTTAATAGAGGTGATCATTTAAAAGAGGTGATGACTTAATAGAGGTGATCATTTAAAAGAGGTGATCACTTAAAAGAGGTGATCACTTAATAGAGGTGATCACTTAATAGAGGTGATCACTTAAAAGAGGTGATCATTTAAAAGAGGTGATCACTTAAAAGAGGTGATCACTTAAAAGAGGTGATCACTTAATAGAGGTGATCACTTAATAGAGGTGATCATTTAAAAGAGGTGATCACTTAAAAGAGGTGATCACTTAATAGAGGTGATCATTTAAAAGAGGTGATCATTTAAAAGAGGTGATCACTTAATAGAGGTGATCACTTAATAGAGGTGATGACTTAATAGAGGTGATCATTTAAAAGAGGTGATGACTTAATAGAGGTGATCATTTAAAAGAGGTGATCATTTAAAAGAGGTGATCACTTAATAGAGGTGATGACTTAATAGAGGTGATCACTTAATAGAGGTGATCATTTAAAAGAGGTGATCATTTAAAAGAGGTGATCACTTAATAGAGGTGATGACTTAAAAGAGGTGATGACTTAATAGAGGTGATCATTTAAAAGAGGTGATCATTTAAAAGAGGTGATCACTTAATAGAGGTGATGACTTAATAGAGGTGATCATTTAAAAGAGGTGATCATTTAAAAGAGGTGATGACTTAAAAGAGATAATCACTTAAAAGAGGTGATCACTTAAAAGAGGTGATCACTTAATAGAGGTGATCACTTAATAGAGGTGATCATTTAAAAGAGGTGATCACTTAAAAGAGGTGATCACTTAATAGAGGTGATCATTTAAAAGAGGTGATCATTTAAAAGAGGTGATCACTTAATAGAGGTGATCACTTAATAGAGGTGATGACTTAATAGAGGTGATCATTTAAAAGAGGTGATGACTTAATAGAGGTGATCATTTAAAAGAGGTGATCACTTAAAAGAGGTGATCACTTAATAGAGGTGATCACTTAATAGAGGTGATCACTTAAAAGAGGTGATCATTTAAAAGAGGTGATCACTTAAAAGAGGTGATCACTTAAAAGAGGTGATCACTTAATAGAGGTGATCACTTAATAGAGGTGATCATTTAAAAGAGGTGATCACTTAAAAGAGGTGATCACTTAATAGAGGTGATCATTTAAAAGAGGTGATCATTTAAAAGAGGTGATCACTTAAAAGAGGTGATCACTTAAAAGAGGTGATCACTTAATAGAGGTGATCACTTAATAGAGGTGATCATTTAAAAGAGGTGATCACTTAAAAGAGGTGATCACTTAATAGAGGTGATCATTTAAAAGAGGTGATCATTTAAAAGAGGTGATCACTTAATAGAGGTGATCACTTAATAGAGGTGATGACTTAATAGAGGTGATCATTTAAAAGAGGTGATGACTTAATAGAGGTGATCATTTAAAAGAGGTGATCATTTAAAAGAGGTGATCACTTAATAGAGGTGATGACTTAATAGAGGTGATCACTTAATAGAGGTGATCATTTAAAAGAGGTGATCATTTAAAAGAGGTGATCACTTAATAGAGGTGATGACTTAAAAGAGGTGATGACTTAATAGAGGTGATCATTTAAAAGAGGTGATCATTTAAAAGAGGTGATCACTTAATAGAGGTGATGACTTAATAGAGGTGATCATTTAAAAGAGGTGATCATTTAAAAGAGGTGATGACTTAAAAGAGATAATCACTTAAAAGAGGTGATCACTTAAAAGAGGTGATCACTTAATAGAGGTGATGACTTAATAGAGGTGATCACTTAAAAGAGGTGATGACTTAAAAGAGGTGATCACTTAATAGAGGTGATCATTTAAAAGAGGTGATCATTTAAAAGAGGTGATCACTTAATAGAGGTGATCACTTAATAGAGGTGATGACTTAATAGAGGTGATCATTTAAAAGAGGTGATGACTTAATAGAGGTGATCATTTAAAAGAGGTGATCACTTAAAAGAGGTGATCACTTAATAGAGGTGATCACTTAATAGAGGTGATCACTTAAAAGAGGTGATCATTTAAAAGAGGTGATCACTTAAAAGAGGTGATCACTTAAAAGAGGTGATCACTTAATAGAGGTGATCACTTAATAGAGGTGATCATTTAAAAGAGGTGATCACTTAAAAGAGGTGATCACTTAATAGAGGTGATCATTTAAAAGAGGTGATCATTTAAAAGAGGTGATCACTTAATAGAGGTGATCACTTAATAGAGGTGATGACTTAATAGAGGTGATCATTTAAAAGAGGTGATGACTTAATAGAGGTGATCATTTAAAAGAGGTGATCATTTAAAAGAGGTGATCACTTAATAGAGGTGATGACTTAATAGAGGTGATCACTTAATAGAGGTGATCATTTAAAAGAGGTGATCATTTAAAAGAGGTGATCACTTAATAGAGGTGATGACTTAAAAGAGGTGATGACTTAATAGAGGTGATCATTTAAAAGAGGTGATCATTTAAAAGAGGTGATCACTTAATAGAGGTGATGACTTAATAGAGGTGATCATTTAAAAGAGGTGATCATTTAAAAGAGGTGATGACTTAAAAGAGATAATCACTTAAAAGAGGTGATCACTTAAAAGAGGTGATCATTTAAAAGAGGTGATGACTTAAAAGAGATAATCACTTAAAAGAAGGCTTGATTGTATGTAGAGAGATTCATTAGAATTTGCTAGAAAACAGAACTGAAAGAAAATAAAACAGTAAAATCAATCTTTTTTCCGTATTTTGTATCATAAATTTTATAAAACGGTATTAAGTCTTGAAATATGAAAAAGAGTGCACCACCCAACTGCAGGCTAGGAGCCCTTCCACACTCATTTAAGGTTGTGGATTATGCTCATTATTTAAGACCCTACTGTGACTGTGAAATGTAGAACAACAATAAAAGTGCTGTACCTTTACTTTATTTTTTGTCTCAGTGTAAAATTGAATAATCTCTGTCTAAGTCTAATATTAGATAGTCTCTCATGTTCATTTACATCCTTATCCTTTCTAACTACAAGCTGTTCCTTTACTTTAATTTGTGTCTTAAGTGTAAAGTTAGATAGTCTCTCATGTTCATTTACATCCATATCCTTTCTAACTACAAGCTGTTCCTTTACTTTAATTTGTGTCTTAAGTGTAAAGTTAGATAGTCGCTCATGTTCATTTACATCCATATCCTTTCTAACTACAAGCTGTTCCTTTACTTTAATTTGTGTCTTAAGTGTAAAGTTAGATAGTCTCTCATGTTAATTTACATCCATATCATTTCTAACTACAAGCTGTTTCTTTACTTTAATTTGTGTCTTAAGTGTAAAGTTAGATAGTCTCTCATGTTCATTTATATCCATATCATTTCTTACTACAAGCTGTTTCTTTACTTTAATTTGTGTCTTAAGTGTAAAGTTAGATAGTCTCCCATGTTCATTTACATCCATATCCTTTCTAACTACAAGCTGTTTCTTTACTTTAATTTATGTCTAAGTGTAATGTTAGATAGTCTCTCATGTTTATTTACATCCATATCCTTTCTAACTACAAGCTGTTTCTTTACTTTAATTTGTGTTTAAGTGTAATGTTAGATAGTCTCTCATGTTCATTTACTTCCATATACTTTCTTACTACAAGCTGTTTCTTTACTTTAATTTGTGTCTAAACATAATGTTAGATAGTCTCTCATGTTCATTTACTTCCATATCCTTTCTAACTACAAGCTGTTTCTTTACTTTAATTTGTGTTTAAGTGTAATGTTAGATAGTCTCTCATGTTCATTTACATCCATATCCTTGCTAACTACAAGCTGTTCCTTTACTTTAATTTGTGTCTAAGTGTAATGTTAGATAGTCTCTCATGTTTATTTACATCCATATCCTTTCTAACTACAAGCTGTTTCTTTACTTTAATTTATGTCTAAGTGTAATGTTAGATAGTCTCTCATGTTTATTTACATCCATATCCTTTCTAACTACAAGCTGTTTCTTTACTTTAATTTGTGTTTAAGTGTAATGTTAGATAGTCTCTCATGTTCATTTACTTCCATATCCTTTCTAACTACAAGCTGTTTCTTTACTTTAATTTGTGTTTAAGTGTAATGTTAGATAGTCTCTCATGTTTATTTACATCCATATCCTTTCTAACTACAAGCTGTTTCTTTACTTTAATTTGTGTTTAAGTGTAATGTTAGATAGTCTCTCATGTTCATTTACTTCCATATCCTTTCTAACTACAAGCTGTTTCTTTACTTTAATTTGTGTTTAAGTGTAATGTTGGATAGTTTCTCATGTTCATTTATATCCATATCCTTTCTAACTACAAGCTGTTTCTTTACTTTAATTTGTGTCTAAACATAATGTTAGATAGTCTCTCATGTTCATTTACTTCCATATCCTTTCTAACTACAAGCTGTTTCTTTACTTTAATTTGTGTCTAAGTGTAATGTTGGATAGTCTCTCATGTTCATTTACATCCATATCCTTTCTAACTACAAGCTGTTTCTTTACTTTAATTTATGTCTAAGTGTAATGTTGGATAGTCTCTCGTGTTCATTTACATCCATATTCTTTCTTACTACAAGCTGTTTCTTTACTTTAATTTGTGTCTAAACATAATGTTAGATAGTCTCTCATGTTCATTTACTTCCATATCCTTTCTAACTACAAGCTGTTTCTTTACTTTAATTTGTGTCTAAGTGTAATGTTGGATAGTCTCTCATGTTCATTTACATCCATATCCTTTCTAACTACAAGCTGTTTCTTTACTTTAATTTATGTCTAAGTGTAATGTTAGATAGTCTCTCATGTTCA
The DNA here is from genome assembly GCA_963383655.1 of Bathymodiolus septemdierum. Taxonomy (NCBI): domain Eukaryota; kingdom Metazoa; phylum Mollusca; class Bivalvia; order Mytilida; family Modiolidae; genus Bathymodiolus; species Bathymodiolus septemdierum. The sequence goes on from OY726528.1 coordinate 4,733,642, forward strand.
TTTACATCCATATCCTTTCTTACTAAATATAACTATTATAAAAAAAAAGGTCAAACTCAATGAAACAAAGCAGTTGGACATTTTGGTGTAAGATAAAAATCAGATTTAACTGGTGAAAGATGTCGGCCAGCATTAGTGTTAGCGGTATGAACTACTCAATATATCTGTTTGTCATTTGATACGGAAGCCTAACGTTAGTACAGAAAGGAAAGTATTATTTATACCATGGTATTAAATGCTTTATTTGATTGACACATATGGTTTATGATTTTCTCATATCTCTTCCTAATAGTGACATCTTGAATAAGTTTGATCATGAAGCAGACCAACCATTTTTTTTGTCAGTGTTTTTTTTTGTTTTTTTGCAAAATCAGCAAAGGACAAATAATGAAGAAAAGGGGGATTTACAAAATCTAATTTATTGCGAAATTTGAAATAATGTTAATAAATTGTAAATGAAATTAATTATATTTTTATGTTACTTCATCACTTGGAAGCCTGGACCAAGGTGATATTTGTTAACAGGCAGAATAAGAAAATAAAGAAATTAAAAAAAGAGAAAAAAGAAAAGTGGAACTTTTAAGCAGTAAAAAAAATTTGTGGAAACTCAGTAGACAAAATATTTTTTTTCCAAGCAATTCCTGCTGACTATGAGGTGGACTCGATAGAACTCTATGTAGTAAAGTTTGTCAGTTACTTGCAGTAGATGATTTTCTCTGTGAGTGCTCCATTTTCCTCCGCTAATAAATCTGACAGCACCTTGTAACTGAAACATTGACTAAAGTAGTGTTAAAGACTCGTGTTGAACCAGTGAATGAAATTTATTTGTATAATCATGAAGCTTAATTATGAACCCTAGGCTTGCACAGCATTTCTATCATAGTCCATGCTGAATACAAATAAATTTTATTTTCCGAACTGTGACATTTCACTAGAAAACAAGCAACGTCAAAGCCCAGGGAGACATCTCATGACTTGACTTTAAACTCAAATTTCAATGTTTTTTTTATTGAGATCATTGAAAAAGCTGACATACTGTCACTGACTGTATAAAGCAAACAATTTATACAGGTCAATGTATTTTGGTTGCTCAAATAGAACAGCTGCAGGTTACATATAAATTTATACAATTCTTCTATCCCTCAATGAAGTATTTCTGGTCCATTGTAAATACATCTTCACAAATTATTCTATTAATCACTTCCCTAGGTAGTTAGTAGAAGAAGAAATTTCCATCAATATTTCTATTGATGATGTTGAGTAAATCTGATTCCCCATCACTTACATCACTTAACACTACAGGTCATTAGGTGTGAAACCTATAATTAATTTCTTTAAGGTTTTCTACTAAATTTGTGTTTTTTCGAGCCTACCTGGTCATTTTATCTTAAGTTTAACCTTTCGAAGACCATACATTTTCTGAAACGTCCATGATTCCTCTACGTTCTGTCAAAATATCAGGCCATGTTTAAAGTCTTGCAGTGAAATGCCAGGCTATGGAAAATACCTACTCTAAAAATAGCTCTGTCATCCCCCAGAAATTCCTTTTTATAGGTCATGCATCAAATCCTCCATATCCATATTAAAATACAACTAAATCAATCAAATTTGGGCTCAAAATAATCCTTATACATTTAACTTCAATTATCAATTTAATTATTCCATTCCATTCAGTATTTGTCACAATACAACAAAGTGAAAGGAACTTTTTTCTTTAAAAGGGACTACTTTTGTATATGTTCTTAGCTCTGATTGGTTGAATTACTGGTTTGACACCATTATATAGGACAATTATTGACCACATGGATTCTCTCTAGTCTTCTAGATATCCTGATCCTGATCCTAAAGGTCGCAATTGACATTACTGGTCCCTGAGTATTGAACTTTTTCTCTCTGGTGCTTTACTGTCTCACTGTAATTTCTCTTTGTACTGGAGTATTGAGTTGCTTAGGCTCAGGATCGGGGTACAGGGCTTGCTAGTTTTGGGAAGCCCCCTGTACTTTTGATGAATTCCTCCAAGAATGTTAATTTCTTTTGATGTTTCTCTTTATTGGAGTCACTAGTCAGGAGATGAAGTAGGTCAAAATTTTCATCTATGATCTTTAATTGCACTGTGAGTTTGACTCTCTCATGATCGTAAATGTGGCAGTGCAATATGTAGTGTTCAGTGGTTTCTTCTTCTCCACAGTTGCATAGTGGCATGAGGGACTGACCTATGTTATTCCGGTATCTGTTTAGTCTGCTGTATCCTGTTCTCATCTCTGTTAAAACTCTGCCTATCTGTGGGTTTGGCATATCTAAATGGCTGGCATTACCAACCATTGGTATCAGGTCATAAAGTTGTCTCCCTGATTCGCTGATGGTCCATCTATTCTGCCATTTTATTTTAGTTGAAGTCTTCACTGCTTGTTTGACATCTGACATGGTGATGACATTATACTGTTCATTTAGGGACATTGACTCTTTTGCTGCTTCCTTTGCCAGTTGGTCCGCTATCTCGTTCCCGGCTATATTAGCATGGCCTGGGATCCAAGATAGGGTTGTTTGCATTCCATATCTCATCAATGTCCCTATATTTTCCTTAATGTCGGAGATCGTGTCAATGTAGTTTGATGACTTCCAGTTGAGAGTCAGGATACCTACTGCAGTTTGGCTGTCTGACAAGATTTTGATATTAGTGAACCCATCCTTTAAATGCAGCTATGCAGTGTTCTAACACCATGAGTATTGCCACAAGCTCTGCCAGCAGTATGGATCCTCTTTGCCTACCGGTCTCTTGAGGCTGATTCCTTCGTTGTCACCTGGATATAGCACTGCTCCAGATCCACATGGTCCAGGGTTACCCTGACATGAGCCATCTGTAAAGGTGACTATTGTGGTGTCTGTTGGGTCTCCAATAAGATCTTTTACCACCTCTTTGCTTTCCTCAGTCTGTTCAGCTGTTCAGCTGTTCTGTTTTTTGAGCTACCTAATTGGCTCCAGTAGCTTGGTGCTCTCATCATCATGACATCCACCCCTGCCTTGTATGTGACTTCTGGCTCTATGAGTTTAATGTCTACTTTTGTTGCTTTGAACATGTCTACTGTTTGGTTGATTGCCTTCCCAAATGGTGATTCTTGTTGTTCATATATATCATCCCTGCTGAGATATTCCTCCAATTGTTGTTTTACTGGTTCCACAATGTTTTTGACTGGATCTTGGCAATTTCTCTTACTGCTATTTCTTCTATTCTTAGGTCAACTGGTAGTATGTTGCCTTCTACTTCCATTGCTTCTCTTCCTGATGTTGCTGGTAATCCCAAGCATATTGATAATCCTTTTCCCTGGATCGCATCTAATTTTTTCATGTTCTCTGTTGGTGTTATTTGCCAGACTGGGCAGCCATATTCTATGATTGATCTAACCAGGCTGTTGTATATTTTTAGTAGCTTCGTTCTTGAGATGTTTGCCAAACCTTTTATTTCTCTTATTATATGGATGGAATTGTTGGCTTTTCTCTCTACATGCATGATGTGGTTGTCAAATTTGATCTTCTCATCTAAGATAATTCCGAGTAGTCTGGGTGTTGGACTATATTTGAAACTATAGCTGTTTACCACTAATTCCTTTTGATATTGGTCTAGGTCTTTCTTAGATATTGATGGACCATTGATAAGGGAGCTATTATTATTTTTGTAGAAAAGGTCATTATCTAGGACAATTATTGACCAATGCACAACATGGGATTCTCTCTTCTAGATATTGATGAGGAAGCTATTATTATTTTTGTAGAAGAGGTCATTATCTAGGACAATTATTGACCAATGCACAACATGGGATTCTCTCATCTAGATATTGATGGACAATTGATGAGGGAGCTATTATTATTATTTTTGTATCTGATTGAAGCTCTTAAACATATGAATATTCTGTGTTTGTTGATTGAGTTAATAAAGTTGTCTTATTTGAATTCTAGATCATTTAATAATAATACCAGTATTGGGAATTATTACATTAATTTAATATTCAATATTGATTATTTTTGTCATTTTGAAGAAAATCAAACATTAAAGAATTGAATCAGTGTGCATTGCATAGACAAAAATGGTACAGTTGTCTCCCTCTTATAAGGCTACTCTCACCAAAGGCTACTCTCACCAAAGGCTACTCTCACCAAAGGCCACTCTCGCCAAAGGCTACTCTCACCAAAGGCTACTCTCACCACTCTCACCAAAGGCCACTCTCACCAAAGGTCACTCTCACCAAAGGCCACTCTCACCAAAGGCTACTATCACCAAAGGCTACTCTCACCAAAGGCCACTCTCACCAAAGGCCACTCTCACCAAAGGCCACTCTCACTGAAGGCCACTCTCACTGAAGGCCACTCTCACCAAAGGCCACTCTCACCAAAGGCCACTCACCAAAGGCTACTCTCACCAAAGGCTACTCTCACCAAAGGCCACTCTCACCAAAGGCTACTCTCACCAAAGGCCACTCTCACCAAAGGTCACTCACCAAAGGCTACTCTCACCAAAGGCTACTCTCACCAAAGGCCACTCACCAAAGGCCACTCTCACCAAAGGCCACTCTCACCAAAGGCCACTCTCACCAAAGGCTACTCTCACCAAAAGCTACTCTCACCAAAGGCCACTCTCACCAAAGGCTACTCTCGCCAAAGGCCACTCTCACCAAAGGCCACTCTCACCAAAGACCACTCTCACCAAAGGCCACTCTCATCAAAGGTTACTCTCACCAAAGGCCACTCTCACCAAAGGCTACTCTCACCAAAGGTCACTCCAAGCCTGGATTAACCCTAAGGCAAAATAAGCACATGCTTGGTGCATCAAGGGCAAGGGACACCACAAAAATCTGGCCACAAGGCAATTAATTTTATTAGCAAGATGTTAGGCTCAAAAACATATCAAAAATCCAAAACAATGTAGGAAAAAATGGCATGTGCTTAGGACATACATTGGCTTCAATCTGGCCCTGGCCACTCCTCTTATCAGGCCAGATTTCAGATGCATTGGATATTAAATTACTACTAAATTGTCTTCCAACAAGAGGTCCACAGCTCTTATAAGGCCTCTTTTTTATTGCAGAAGGCATGGCATTATAAAAGAGGGGGGGGGGGGGGGGCTACTGTATTCTTAATCATGTCCATTAACTTTTCAACAAAATGAAAAATGGGGGAATTTGTGGATTCCCTTCAGAATAAATAAAGCCCATGCTGGGAAATGCATTAAACCCATGTGAATTGCCTTGTTATGCCTGAAACTCATGTGCATTGCCAGCAAAAAACAAGAGGAAATACTAGTATGTGGATTGTCTCGAAAATAGATATAACCCATTTGCATATATATTGTTTGTGTTCATATTTCTCATTGATGTGTATCTCTCTGACATTTAACTCATTATTCCATCAAGAATATAGGTTATGAAATATAATGATAAATGCTCGAGGCCGAAACTGTGTAAAAATATAATGAAAAACAAATACAGTCAAACCTGCCCATGAGGTCACCTCTATTAAGTCAAACCTGCCCATGAAGTCACCTCTATTAAGTCAAACCTGCCCATGAGGTCACCTCTATTAAGTCAAACATACCCATGAGGTCACCTCTATTAAGTCAAACCTGCCCATGAAGTCACCTCTATTAAGTCAAACCTGCCCATGAGGTCACCTCTATTAAGTCAAACATACCCATGAGGTCACCTCTATTAAGTCAAACCTGCCCATGAGGTCACCTCTATTAAGTCAAACCTGCCCATGAGGTCACCTCTATTAAGCAGTCACCTGTATTTAAAGGTCACCTTATCTTATCCTGTCATAGAAAATTTCATATGAATTTAACCTCTTTTAAGAGGTCACCTGTCTTATAAGGCCACTTTTTCTTTGTCCCAAAGGTGACCTCTTAATACAGGTTTGACTACCGTAAAAATACACCACTGTCAGACTTTTCAGTTTCAAAATGCAATCAGAAAATCATACACATGACGATTCACAATCTCATGGCTTGGTACAGGCACTGATACAATAAAAAGTGGCAGGGTTTAAGCAAGTGTAATGGGTCAAATCTTTCTAGAGCTATTATTGAAATGATGTGGTCATATAAATGTTTTCCACATGTCAGTAAAATGTCAACTCTCACCTATAACTGGGTGAGCAGTGTTGTTGTTAAATTTGTCCAGTTCTAATCTTGAACTTTATACTTTGTACATAATTTATTTATTTTTCATGACAGAAAAGTTGTCATATGAATGAATTTGATTATTTTTCCTCTATTTTTAGGTATAGAGATTTTATGAAAGATTGTCCTAGTGGAGTCTTACAGAAAGAGGTAAGTACATTTATAAGATGAGGTGGAATTGTGATGAGATACTGAAGGTGCACCAAAGTAAAGTAGATCAACCTCAAACATTATTTTCAACAATGAAGTTTGTACCAGTGTTGAGTATACATAGTGAGGTCCACTTCTGTTCATTGTGAGGTGCCATTTAAACAAACATTATGTGATAAAGTAAAATGATGTTAGAATTGTGATGAGGTAATGAAGGTAGACCAAACCAAAATAGAACCTGTAACAATGAGGTAATGAAGGTACACCAAACCAAAATAGAACCTGTAACAATGAGGTAATGAAGGTACACCAAACCAAAATAGAACCTGTAACAATGAGGTAATGAAGGTACACCAAGCCAAAATAGAACCTGTAACAATGAGGTAATGAAGATACACCAAACCAAAATAGAACCTGTAACAATGAGGTAATGAAGGTACACCAAACCAAAATAGAACCTGTAACAAAATTGTCAGCAACGAATATTATACAAGTTTTGAGTGGCGCTGTTGCCATAGTTACATGGAAGTTGGATTGGCATATATTGGTATATAATCATTGTCTTATCGATACTTGGGGTTAATGAAAGGTCCACTTCTGTTATGGTTAGGTAGAGTTTAAACAAACAATACATGTATGTGATGAAGTTTGTACTATTTTCAGATATTCGGTAGCTTTAATTCTCTTAATAAAAAACGGACTGCCTCAATGGAAATATTGTAGAAAGCGGTGTTAAATGGCACATAATCCACCATCCCATGTATTGTGTTTGATATGCACTTACTAATCTTCAGCACAGTTTTACACCAAAAAGGTTGAAGTCATTTAATCATAATACAATTATTTACAAAAACACCTCATTTTGTTATGATCAGACATAACATATGGTCATGACAGCCAATTGTCTTTTTTCTAATTGTAATTTTCAGTGCCAGTCAGCATGTGAAATTACCTCTCTTTACAAAAGGCAACAAACAAAACATCAATGATTAACCATATAATATACACCAGACATGGACTATAGTTTTATTTAGAGATGAGGCCCACTTTCCTCAGTTACCAAGACTTTTTTTTTTTTTTTTTTAGAAAATTGGACAATGAACTGCATAAGTCATTCAGATGACAACATTTTATAAAATTTCATTAATATTATCCAAATCTTTTAATTCTGGACAAGTTTGTTTAGTTTAACATTTTAATTAATTTCTTAATACCAATTTCAGAGGACAGTTAAAAAAGAAATGATGTTCATCATCTATTTCATTAAGAGTACAGTGACAACAAATGCATTCTTCTCTTTTAATATTTTGTTCTACCTCTCTCAATTTCTAATACTATAAATGGTCACTTTTTCTCAATCGTTGAATTGTACATAATACAGACAGAGCTATAAATAGATAATAAGGTATTTTATTCCATACTTGAAAAACAGGGAATAACATTCTAGCAAGATATCTTGACCTTGACAGCATGCTCTGATGAAAGAATGTATTCATTTTAACTAATCTAAAAAATAATTATTTTTGAAAGCAGTTTTTTGTTCATCATCTATTTCTTTTTATTATTTTGTAATCGTCTCTTTTCAATTTCTAATCTCTCAAGTGTCGAATTCTGATCAAAACAGAGCTATATAGAGAATAGCATTGTATTCCATTCTGAAAAAAAAAGAAGAAAAAAAGACGAAATTACCCTTTATAAAAATATCTTTACAGTGGCAGCATGTTCTCATGGAAGAACATATTATTCTTCACTAATATTAACATTTTATTTGTAAAAGCAGGGAAAAATCTAAGAATTTTTTCTGCAGTTGCCAGCTGGTCTCTATAAAATAACAATTTTATTAGCCTAACAAAATTACTTGAGGCCAAGTATGTAATGTTGCACATGGAATATTCAAAATTTCAATAGCTAGCTAATTGTCTCTTGTCATAAAATTTTCAAGGTTCCAGGCCAAATTTTAGTGTTCTTATGAAACTGGGCCATATATGTTAAATTTTATCCCTGGAAACTTTCATCTTCTTGTAAATGAAACAACCAAAACCCTGTATTAAATAAACTTTTAACAAAATATTTAAAAAAATATAGATATAGCTTACTTATTAAGCATTGGGCTGATGAACGATTGTTATCAGAAATTGATCATGTTAAAGTAATCGATTCTGATAATAAATTATAAATGTTGATAATTGATTAATAGAGAGAAAAAAAAAGAGAGGAAGAAAATTTCCACTATTTAGAATTCAGGGGTTTCTTGCACCCATTTTAATTACATGCATTTCTTGTTTGTTATAATTTTCAAACTCTTTTTGGAGTTTGGACCCTCCTTGTCTTGGTCTTATGGTACATTGTAGTTAGATTTACAACTACATATGCAATCAGTGCATATCACAACTTAAGTTATGTGTTTGAATTCTGCTCATGGCAAGGTGTACTTGATACAACATTATGTGATAAAGTTTGTTAGTGACTTGAGACAGGTCGGTGGTATTCTCCTGGTACTCAGGTTTCTTCCATTAATAAAACTGATCGCCACGATATAGCTAAAATATTGTTGAAAGTGGCATTAAACACCATAACCCACCAGCCATACCCAGTTTAGTGACATGTATTTCTTGCTTGTTAAAATTTTTCAACTTCTTTTGTTTTATTTTTTTACTGAGAACAGCATTATAAAAAAATAGTTGATGAAATTTATATTTAGTGATTTAGTAACTTTTAGACTTTTAATAAAAATAAAACATGACTATTAGTTGATTTGTTTAACATTTCTGATTATAATAGCACCAAAAAGGAATACCTGTGTTTCCACTACCCCTATGCAATCCTAAATAAAAGTGCCTACACTAAAGTGTGTATTGCCTAAAAAATAGGGAAACAAGTTTTGTCTAACTACCTATAATATTTTGTTTTCAAGAACTTTAGTGGAATCACAGGTATTTTTGTTTGGCCTTAAAACCGATAAATATTTAAGATTTTTTACCAATACTGCAACACTATGGCTTCCTATGGGTCCTTTTTAGCCTTAAAAATCTTAACAATGGGCACAGCATATTAAATTAAATAGTTGAATGAAAATTATATTTTATGATCTTAAGACTTTTAATAAAGAAATTGTGACTTAATCTGTTCAACTTTTCTGATTATAAAACTGATAAATGATGATTCTGAGTTTTTTCCATTAACTGTTCCGTCACCCCAACACTAGTCTTCCTATAGATTCTTTTTATTGGCTCGGAATCAGGATAACGTTTCCGAGTGGGGCGACATTTCTATCCTCGACAGTGAAATAGCACTATATACATCCAGCTCAGCGTTTTGGTTTAAAGTGGATCTCATCATCAAATTAACTTGTACTCGCCATGATATAGCTGAAACATTGCTGAGTTGGCGTTAAACAATATACACTCACTCACTCCTATGGATTCTTTTATCCTTAAGCTTTAAGCCTCCTTGGGAGGCTTGAAAACACTTTGTTGTATGTTTAAAAATAGACACTACATAATGAAATATTTTGTTATTTTTTTCCATTATTCAAAGTAATTTTTTTAGAGGATTAATTGTTATTTTGTTTATTGCATTCATATCACACTTAATTGCAATATAGCGATATTAAGAGGCAATGCACATATTATCAGAATTTAAGTTTATTTATTATCTTTTTAGATTTAAATTATTGATATTTAAGAATTGAAGATAAAAACGTGATTTAATTTAAGACCTATTAGATATCTAAACAATATAACAATAATGACGATTGTCCTAGTTGGAATTAGACCGACGTGAAGTGCGATTAATTTGATTATAAAGACAACAACTCTCAGATAATCCAAAATAAACGTATAGAAAAGTGATTTTTATTTTGATAACGTATTATAAACACAATTATTAAAATCATGTTATTTGTATAAATAAAGCCTCCCTGAATTGCAATTAATATTGGTTTATAAAAGACAATGCTCCAGGATAAGCTAGCGATAATCCCCTTACGGATTATCCCTGTACTTAAGTAAGCTGAATATAGTATTTCAGGCCACAGTCAATATTTTAACTCACAACTGGAAGCTAATATCGGAAAAAAATATGATATTAATTTCATAAAGAGATATCCATTTACTAGCAAGGAATTAGTAATTAACATAACTATTGCATTTCCTCGTAGAAAAACAAAAAGTCCATTAAATATGTGTCCTTCTGACCATGACTTGTAATATCAGATGAGCTTAATTCTAGATCAGGGGCCGTCATTGCCGTGATCGTTTGGTAGTTGGATTTACAACTATCTGTCTAATCAGTGCCTATCACCACTAAAGTTGTGAGTTCGAACCACGTTCATGACAAGATGTACTCCATAATACATTATAAGTTTGCGACAGATCAGTGGTTTTCTCCGAATACTCCGGTTTCCTCCATCAATAAAACTGACCGCCACGATATAACTGAAATATTGATGACAGTGGCGTTAATCACCATAAACCATCAACCCCAAAAACCTCAGATTAACTTAATGCTAGATCAAGTTAAATTGTATCTATTGTTGATGCTACTGATAGGAATTTTATTCATTTTTTCAATTTTTATATATTTAATTACAATTTAATTCCACAATATGACTTAATTATTTGTAATTGATGCATGTTTTGCCTTTGATCTCATTGAAGGATATTGTTTGTATCGATCGACAGACTTGACTCTGATGCTAAAAATTATCGCTCAGTGTGATATCAATTACATTATAACATTACCAATATAAACAATAACGTCAGTTTTGAAGGTACATGTATCAACAGACATTATCACTAGGTGTCATAGCTCGTACTATTGGACTCGCTGCGATAGAATCGATAATGTCTGTCTCAACCATCATAACTGCAATTATTCAATATAACATCAGTTTTTAATGTCTCGACATACACTCGATACAGCAATATGTGATAAAGTTTGTCAGTGACTTGCGACAGATTGGTGGTTTTCTCCAGTTACTTCAGTTTCTTCCAACAATAAAACTGATGCCACGATATAACTGAAATATTGTTGAAAATGGCATTAAACACCATAAACCATATTTGCTTAATGCTAGAGCAACTTATATTGTATACAATTATAGTCTTTGTTGAGGTCAATACGAGTTTTTATGGACCTTAAAATTGATATTCACCGAAGCCTTTAGACTGAGGTGAATATTGATTTCTAAGGTCCATAAAAACTTGTATTGACCGATACAGAAGACTGTAATTGTTTTATTACATTAAAATGAAAAGTGAAATTGAAACCAAGTCAGTATGAAATTAATCATTTCATTATGACGTCATACATAATGCAATGGAAAGTGAAAGTGAGTCAATATGAGTTTTAATTAAACAATATCAAATTTTACGGAATGTCAGGTGATAGCCAATAAAATTGTTTAAATAAAATCATTATGTAATAATATTTATTATTGATGCTACTGATAGGATTTTTATTCATTTTTAAAAATTTTGATATATTTAATTAAGATGTAACACTATCAGTTGACTTAATTAGCTCTAATTTATGTATTTTTTCCTTTGATCTCATTGCAAGATATTGTCAGTATCGATCGACAGACTGACTCTGATACAGAAAATTATCTGTCATTAAGATGTCAAACATATTATGATGTTACTGATAAAAGCAAATAACGTCAATTTTGAAGGTCTCAACATACATGATCACTAGTATCACAGCTCTTCCTATCAGACTCTCTGCTATTCTATTTCTGACGATAATGTCTGTTTCGACCGTCATATCTGCAATTATTTAATATAACATCAGTTTTAAATGTCTCAACATACATTACCTCAAGTATTACAGCTCGTCCTATCAGACTTGCAGGGGCCATCGTGGTCATGATCGTATGTTAATTGGATTTATAACTACCTATGCAATCAGTGCCAATCACCACTAAAGATGTGAGTTCGAATCCAGCTCATGGCAAAGTGAACTTGATCAACATTATGTGATTAAGTTTGTCAGTGACTTGCGGCAGATCAGTGGTTTTCTCCAGGTACTCCGGTTTCCTCCACCAATAAAACTGACTGCCATGATATAACTGAAATATTGTTGAATGGCATCATAAACCAAACCAAACCATTATTACTAGTATTAGAGCTCGTCCTATCAAATTTGCTGCGATAACAATGATGATGTCTATCTTGACATTTATAACTGCCATTATTCTATAGATATATTGCCATATATATCATTTAACAGCAATTTTTTTATTAATGTATTGTGTCACATTGTAATAAAAATTCATCATTTCCGTTTTTCAATATTTTAATAATCATCCCTCAAGAATATCTTAGAATAGCTACTTGAAATGTGATCCAACATGACCTTCTCTGATTTTTTGAAAAAATGGAGAAAATCATTGATTTCTGTAATTAATTTTGCCTTTGAATTAAAATTTCATAAATAGCAGAATTGAACTTTGGGCAGAAAAAAATAACAAACAAACAAACAAATACAAATATTCATTGTTTTATTCTTATGGTGACCATGAACATGGACATAATCATTTTTTAATTGCATTTACAGTCGAATCTCGTTATCTTAAAATCGGAAAAGTCATTACCTTGGGTAACTAAATGTAATAATATCATATGGCCTGTTAATAGTACTTGTCAGAGCTATATTTACCCTGATAGCTTGAATACATGTCTAATTTGAACTAAAATAATAGATCCCTTCGACTTCAACACAATGAGGTTAAAGATTATTTTAAATAAATGTATGGGAAATGGAATTTAACCAGTTGAGAAAATACAAACCTCCATGGAGCTACTGGTTAAAATTATATCTGACATCCTCCATTCATCAATATAACTGAAATACTGTTGAAAGTGCCCCCCTTTCCATCCATTATACTGCCACCATTACTGAGTATGGAAATTTACTTAAATATAACCACAGACTTTTATTGAAAGCTGGAATGAACTGAAAATTTAAGCTGTGGGTACATTATAAAGGATTGATAGCCAAATATCTGTTCACCGGAAGTTTAAAAAATAGATTAATTGATAATTTAGAAACGCAAAAGAAATATATTTCAATGAAAAATTCCCAATTCTTTAATTATTTACTCTATATAAAATCGAAATAAACTTGAAATAAAATTCTAATAAAAAAATCACTTTCTACAAAACTCCCGACGGAAGAGCGGCGTACAGTAGGTAAAATGAACGGAACAGCCATAGCAAATCGGCTACAAAATTCATTCAAAATAAAAGATAATAATGTGTACAGATCATCGTATTATTGAAATTTTAGGACTTCGTCCTTCAAACAGGTTGCCTGTCTCATATTATAAAGAGTTGTTTGATGTACTATATAACATTGTTTTCTGGGATAAATTTGTAATATTAAAAATTAGGCATATTATTATTAGGCTATTTTGTTTTTAAAAGAAAATTAATATTTAGAAGTTTGCTATAAATAACTACTGTAGGCTGAGAAAAAACCCATGGTAAAGTAAGTCAAATAAATACTTTGTTCTGATTGGACAATTACTGTATCAAATAAATTCTTTGTTCTGATTGGACAGTTACTGTGTCAAATAAATAATTTGTTCTGATTGGACAATTACTGTATCAAATAGATACTTTGTTCTGATTGGACAATTGCTGTATTGAATAAATCCTTTATTCTGATTGGACAATCACTGCAACAAATAAATACTTTGTTCTGATTGGACAATTACTGTATCAAATTAATACTTTGTTCTGATTGGACAATTACTGTATCAAATGAATTCTTTGTTCTGATTGGACAGTTACTGTGTCAAATAAATACTTTGTTCTGATTGGACAATTACTGTATCAAATAAATATTTTGTTCTGATTGGACAATTACTGTATCAAATAGATACTTTGTTCTGATTGGACAATTGCTGTATTGAATAAATCCTTTATTCTGATTGGACAATTACTGCAACAAATAAATACTTTGTTCTGATTGGACAATTACTGTATCAAATAAATACTTTGTTCTGATTGGACAATTTTGGAGTACGAGTACGAAAAAGCATTCAAAAATAATTTGTTCTGATTGGAATAAAAATACAAGAAGTGTACTCAAATGTTTTAATCTCGTAAGACCAAAAAGTTTGATTTATACGTTGCCAGATCATTTACCTGACTCAAGAGTCAAACAAAAGACACAGAACAGAACTTTGAAGTTTTAAACTGTTATTTTTTATTTTTCTGAAAGGATTATAAATCAGAAATGAAATAAATCATTTGTTTTGTTTCCTGTACTTGATTTGACATACAAAAAAAGAATAATGAAACAATTTCATCAAATATTGATTTCAAGTAAAAGAATTCTATGATCTTTTATATCATCTAATAAATCATAAATGACTTTTAAATTCAAATTTCTGCAAAAAAATTAAAATCTCATTTATTCGTTTTACTGTTGTTTAAAAATCGATAGATTAATCATTGAAAGTGTGAGGGTTTACAATTGTATTAGAAAAGTGCATTGAAATTTACGTTGAAATAGATTCAATGATAATTTCAATGTTGCAGATAAATTGGCATTCTGGTATAGATGAATTATCCATCTTCATCATACTTTTTGCTGCTTGAATGATTGTTACATTACATGTATATAAATGACTCATTTTTCTCCGACGAGGTGTACTTGATACAACATTATGTGATAAAGTTTGTCAGTGATTTACGGCAGGTTGGTGGTTTTCTCCGGGTATACTGGTTTCCTCCACCAATAAAACTTACTGCCACGATATAGTTGAAATATTGTTGAAAGTGGCGTTAAACACCATAAACCTAACCCTTTTATGGTTAGAAGCAAACATGCAAAGATTTGAGAAATTCATACTTTTGCCATATGAAGAATCAAATGTGTATTTTTATGATCAATTTAATTTTTGATGGAGTTATTGCCCTTTTTCACTTATAATATTTCAAATAAAAATTTGTTTGTGTAGCTCCTCCTCCTACATGTTAACTTGGAATTCCTCAAAACTTTGCTTGCTTATTATCACCATATGCAGAATCACACATCTTTATGGCAAATTTGAAATGACGATGTCTGAAAGAGTTACTGCCCTTACTCACTTAGAATATTTCATACAAAAAGTGTTACGTGCAACTCCTACATTTTAAATGAGACTTCCTAGAAACTTTGCACATTTGTTTTCATATTAAATTCAAACTTTAATTTAAAACTATTCTTCTCTGAAACCACTGAACCAGTTGAAAGCCTAGAATATTAATTGGATGGCCTTTTACAAAATTTCTGTTTTTTGTTTTGTTTTGATCAGAAATCCAAGATAAGTGGCCACCACAGGACAAAGTTTTAATATTAGGATCATAATTTTATGGTAAAATATAAAAAAAACAATTTCTAGAAACTAGCAACTTAATTGAAGCCAAACTGGGCCGCAATAATCATTAGATTGTCATTTACAATGTTTCTGTTTTTGTGTGGATCTAAAATCCAAGATGGCCACCAAGGCAGGGCAAGTTTAGGACCCTATGTGAAAAATATTTAAAATTTCTCTGCTCTGAAACGATTAAATCATTTGGTTACAATGTTCTTTGTATGGTCTTCCTTAAAATGTATCAACTAGAAATAAAAAATGGCCCCCACCATAAACCATGGTTTAACATATGTCATGTCGTATATTGGAAAATAAATAAAATAATTTTTCCCAAAAACTAGACTTTTAAATGAACTAAAACTGTACATAACTACTATTTAATTTTTTGGCTTTCAAATATTTTAGCTTTGGGCATACCTGATTAAGGTTATTCCAGAAATGTGTCATGCACACTAAATTTAATGTCTACATTTTATAACAATCACTGAATGGCCCCATACAAAGTTTTTTTTTTTTTTGTGGATTGGAAATCCAAGATGGCCTCTGATATAAGAAACAAACATGTATTACTGTAAGCTTTCTACATGTCTGTTGTCTGATTTTATTTATTTTTTTCATCGACCAGGAACTGTTAAGTGAGACATTTTTCTGAGTATAACATACATAATTACATTACTAGGAACATTCACTTATTATTAGCTAAATGGAATTTCCTAATATCTAATTTCCTACATTGACAATTCTTCTGATATCAGCATTTTCCATCATCGCTATGCTCATTGTTGAAATCCAAAATTTTGAAAAACATTTACTGCAATCACTGGCAAATAATTTCAAATACAGATAAAACCAAAAGAAACAATGAATTTTTTGTTTGTTTTTAATTTAATTCTATGGTTTCCTGTATTTGTTATAAAATCACAATGAAAATCAGATTTAAACAAAATAAATCGTCAAAAACCGATCGTAATGTGCTGTTGTACATGGGATATTAAAAGCATTAACTTGTAACTCTGTTCTTCGAAATCCTGAATCAATTTAACAATGGGACATCAATTACTATCGGGTCGTTTGATGTTTTACCTGTTAGTAATTCTATTTGTTTATGACTACCGCTAATCCATAATAAAACATGATTTATAGAGATGAAAATGGTTATTGCATATTTTCACTGAGAATATTTCATATAAGATCTATCGCCACAATATAACTGAAATATTATTAAAAGTGGTGTTTTTAGCCACCATAATCCTAACCCCTATAAAAGCTGGTATGTGCAGCACCTCCTATGTTTTAACTGGGAATTCCTTAAAACTTTGCTTGCTGGTTTATTTCCATGAAAAGAATCGCATATCATTACGACAAATTAACTTTCAAATTTTGCTTGTTTAAATCCAGTAAAATTTTATTGTATAAATATATCGAATTTAAATTGTCAAATTTCATATTGAATAAATGTAGCAAAATATAATGTTAATTGACTATTTAAAATTGGTATTTGTTGCTTCTCCGCTAAGCATGCAGCATTACAGAGAAAGAGCAAAGACGGGTTGAATCAGAATCAGGATAATGTGTCCAAGTGAGGCGACATGTCTATCTGCGGACTGTTGTTTCAGTGAGCTAGCACTATCCAACTAAGTGTGTTGGTCTAGTACAAAGCCGACCTCATCATCATCTCATTGAAAATTAACTTGTTCTCGCCATGATATAGCTGAAAAATTGCTGAGTTGGCGTTAAACAACAATCACTCACTCACTAACTCTTTTTTAAAAATAGGAATGCTGTTCCCTAAATTCTTACTTTTATTCTTTAAATAAAAAAAAGAGTTATTTCCCTTGAGTGCATGATCTTCTTTATGTTTAAAAAAAAAAATCTTACTTTCCCAGAGTGTAATAGACATGACAATGAACACTTATCTGGGAATATAAGACAATGTTAATGTGAGGAAAGCTTGTAATTAAGGTGCTGGCAGTAAAACAGGAGACCAATCAATACGTTTTATTAATCTGCTAAGCAACCTATGTTTGTTTTAATAAATAAAAAACAAGTTGCATTAGGCTCTGAATATGTAAGGCCAATTAGCTTAATTTTGTGTTTCTTGTCAAAAGTTTGATCCAAAATTGTTGGTCCACTGCCATTAATCAATGAATTATTTCTGTATGTATCTACGGGTGCATTACGTTTGCGCGACTTTTAGGGTTTTACATTTGCACGACTTTTATGCATACATTTACGCGACTCATAAAATAATACGATTGCGTGACTATGAAAATAATAAAAAATATGGAGTACCTCTTCCGTTAGCCAGATATTTATATAGCTGTTGCCCCCTGCTCACCACGGGGAGGTGGAAGTAGGATTTTGAGCAGGATATGTTTAATGAAAATAGTCTAAAACTGGCACCACAGGCAGAATAAAACTATAAAACTATTTACACGTGTATTTACAATACGGCTTAAATTGTGGGTGGTATTGCTTTGAATGCCATTTTTCTTATGAAGCTCTGTCAATGTCTCCTTGTTCGTACTGGCTACGGATTTCACGCATTTTCTCCAAACGTTCTCGCTCTTTTCTCACGGAGGGTACACTATGTCTTGAAGACCTTATCTTCAGATAGTTATGGGTTTGAACACTTTTAAGTCTTTCCATCAATTCAAAAATTGGTGGATGGCTGTGATAAAACATGTCCACAAACTTTACATGAAAACTCTCACATCCGTTCGTAGTACTTTTAAATTGTGAGTCTGGTTCCGCCCAAACAGAAGGTGGAAATTTTGAATTTTCATCTATGTAATTCCGTAAAATGTAATCTGCGAATTCATGTGCTTTTTCCACATTAGGAGCACATGGAAATAAGTCGAACGCAAAACAGTTCTCAACATCGTTGGGATCCAAGTAGCTTAAACCAAAGAAAGATTTTATCCAATTACCAACATCGGACTCTGGATTTTTATATTCAGCATCCAAACCAAGGCTCTGCACTTTCCTCCACCAAGATTGTGAAAGGTGAAACTGACATCCTTTTATATCAATTCCTGGTCATATTGCTCGGGTGGCATTGTGAGTACTAAGCATGTTCAAAATCTAGATGTAAGCATGAAATATTAAGTATTAACTGTAGATCAGTACAGCATTCAACAAGATGTTGAAACATATTGAGATAAGTTTCCTCTGTTTTATCCGGAAGAAGGAAAAACACACATGGCACATACTGCCCATTTTTTAATGCATGTATTGTATAAAGTTGGTAAAATATTTGGGACAATACTGGAATGTTCCGTCTGCAAATAAATACACATCCTGACATAAAAACCTTAGATTGGACTCTGTAATAAACATAATTATTTTAGTGTCAATATCATTTTTGTAGATCATGTCCTTGTTATTACTGGATTTCAGTTCATACTCCTGTACTGCTTCGTGAGTTTCCTCCCTTGATTTCGGTAGCTTCGGTTGGGTTTTCCTTCTTCTGCGGTATATTGCCTGGCGAATAGACCTGAAATAAACAAAATAATCTGTATGTCGGGGAAGAACAAAATTTTCTCCGATTGGATCCCCTTTTTTTATTCTCGGAAATAATTTAAATGTATTTATTTATATTAAAAGATAAATGCATGTATGTTTACCTTATATCTTTAGGTAGTATTTATGTCAGGTTTTACTTTTCAATTTCTTGTATGATTAGTGTACATAGCCTCTCACATGGTTCCTCCTCTGCTTTCCGCTTGCACGCAGTTCAGACTTTCTGTTTCTCAATATTTCTTTGATTTGGTTCCTCGTGACAGTGATCAAAACGGCCTCCTAAAACCATCAATTCCTGCAGATCTGTCTTGCATCTGGCTGGACATGTTTTCTGTACGCATTGCCATAGTTTTGATATAGAGGTTTCCTTTTCCAATCTGTACTGGATTCCGTCATATTTTATACCAGGCTTGCCTCGATTTGTCAAAAAAATTTCCATTCTGAGTGGTAGAACGTTTGTGATTAAATGTTCGTTAATCTCTTCCACATCTATATATAGATACAACACAATATGTGAGTACTGTTCAGTTTTACTATGTAAAATTTCTACATGATCTATGATTACTTTTCAGTACTATAAATAGGAGATATCTAGATTTTGAACAAACTGCCCACAATTTCAGTAGAAGTTGATATAAAATTTGCCAACATTATAGTATTTTAAAAGTCACGCAATCGTATACTTACCTTAGTCGCCTACTAAGAAATTGAGTCGCGCAAGCGTATTATAAATTGTTTTTGAAAAAATCACGCAAATGAGTTGTTTTTATCAAAACAGTCACACAAACGTGCTGCTCCAGTATCTATATATTACATTACTTTTTACATTTACTTATCACTTCCTGGTCGATGAAAAAAGACCAAAATCAGACAACAGGCAAGTAGGAATCTTAAAGTTATACATGTTTTTTTTAATCAGAGGCCATCTTGGATTTTTCATTTTTCCATCCTGCATTTCTGTAATAGTAAAATAAAGCCATGTACTAAAATTACAGGGAAGAAATATCCCATCAATTATTTAAACTAGCATAATTTTAAACCTTGGATTTATTTTACCAGAAATATTGACACATACGGACGTACTTTACTGGGACAAATTTATTACTTGCTTATCTTCCTTGGTCTCAAAGGGCCTTTGTGGTCATGATCGTATGGTAGATGGATTTACAACTACCTGTGCAATCAGTGGCTATAATGTTGTGAGTTTGAATCCCTCTCAGGAGAGGTGTACTTGATACAACATTATGTGATCAAGTTTGTCAGTGACTTGTGACAGGTCGGTGGTTTTCTCCAGGCACTCCGGTTTCCTCCACCAATAAAACTGACTGCCACAATATAGCCGAAATATTGTTGAAAGTGGTGTTAAACACCATGAACCAAACCAAACCAAATAAACCAATATTAACAAGACTATCACTTCTTCATTGGTTAAAGTGTCCTGATTGGTTATTTTTAAAATATGAGAAAAATCTGATGTTGGAAAGGTATATGACACTGTAAGATCTGACCATAGACTGGAATCAAACTCACGAACTTCAAGTTGATGTGATTACATTGGTTGTAACCATGTCATGATAACCTAAGAAATATATATACTTGGCCTAAAATTAACTTCTTATATGTCAGTAAATTACTATTATCTTGGTAATGTCAATACTCATTTGTTAATACAGCGACCAAGTTTGTTGAATAAAAATAAAATGTTCGACTAACATGGCTAAAGTGCTTTGAAATTATAAATTAATGTATTGATTCTAAACAACAAGCTGTTAAGAAAAAATCTTAATTTATTTGTGGAATTGTACAAATATTAAACCAATTAAATAATTTTCACATTTTGACTTTTAAGTAAAGGTAGTTTTAAAGAAATGCTTATTTAATAGTATAGTGATAATTTAAAAGGGAAAGTAGAAATTTTGTGAAAAGAGGTTTTCTACAAACAGTTTGCATTAAAGAAAGTTTGACATGTAACAGAGGTACAGTCAAAACTGTATATAAAAGGCACTGATGGGAACCTGCAATGTACTGCTGACCTGTATAGACAGGTTCAATAAAGGTTAGAGAGACTCCAAAGGGGTAATAAATAATGGACAATCTAGAGAAACTAGCAACATATTATGGTACACAAGACAAACAAAAACAAAACAAAAACACAACACAATATGTGTTGGACACCACTATATGTGTTGGACACCACAATATGTGTTGGACACCACTATATGTGTTGGACACCACTATATGTGTTGGACACCACTATATGTGTTGTACACCACAATATGTGTTGGACACCACTATATGTGTTGGACACCACTATATGTGTTGGACACCACTATATGTGTTGGACACCACTATATGTGTTGGACACCACAATATGTGTTGGACACCACTATATGCAAACAAATTATATGCAATATTCATTAAATGGAGAAAATGAAACTGTCTTTTATAGACATTGATTTGCTATATACAGGTGCACTTTAAGGCAGGTTTTATAGACATTGATTTGCTATATACAGGTGACCTTTAAGGCAGGTTTTATAGACATTGATTTGCTATATACAGGTGACCTGTAAAGCAGGTTTTATAGACATTGATTTGCTATATACAGATGACCTTTAAGGCAGGTTTTATAGACATTGATTTGCTATATACAGGTGCCCTTTAAGGCAGGTTTTATAGACATTGATTTGCTATATACAAGTGCCCTTTAAGGCAGGTTTTATAGACATTGATTTGCTATATACAGGTGACCTTTAAGGCAGGTTTTATAGACATTGATTTGCTATATACAGATGACCTTTAAGGCAGGTTTTATAGACATTGATTTGCTATATACAGGTGCCCTTTAAGGCACTGGTCTGATGGTATTTTATCAGAAATTCCTGTAGTAAATGCATGTTGCCCCTAATTTTCAAAATACATTTTGTATACATAAAAGATGCACAAAATATTGCCTGATGAATGCCTTAAGCAACCAATCGCATCAAAGATTATAAATAATACTGACATTTATCGGTAATTTATTCATTTTAACTTTGATCTCTTTAAAGGATATTGCCAATATCAGCAGACTGACCACGATGCTAAAAATTATCAGTCAAGTCTGACGTCCTACACATTATGACCTTACCAATAAAAACAATTACATGTATGTTAACTTTGAAGGTCTCTACAAACATTAGCATAATATCTCATGCTATCAGACTCTCTGCAATATACTGTACACGTACTAGTGATAATGTCTGTCTCCACCTTCAAAACTGCCATTACTCTAGATATATCTTGTCTCAATTTTATTTTTAGTTTATTTTAAAGATCATAATGGCTGTCTGTTGTCCTTGTTCTTAATGATCATAACCACATCCTAATTTACACACAACTAACTGTTTTAACCTTCAAACACTGGAATATATAAAAAGTTTAAATTATCAATATCCGTTTTTTGCAGAATTTGATTAAATGGGGCGTATTATTATACTGCAAATTATATGTTAATTTTAATATGTGATATTGATTGTTGAAAACATATTGTTAAGTAGAAAATACAGTCAAGCCTGTTTTAAGAGGTCATCCTTGGGAGAAAGAAAAAGTGGCCTCATAAGACAAGTGATCCCCTAAGAGAAAAAGTGGCCTCATAAGACCAGGGATCCCCTAAGAGAAAAAGTGGCATCATAAGACAAGTGATCCCCTAAGAGAAAAAGTGGCCTCATAAGACAAGTGATCCCCTAAGTGAAAAAGTGGCCTCATAAGACAAGTGATCCCCTAAAATAAAAAGTGGCCTCATAAGACAAGTGATCCCCTAAGAGAAAAAGTGGCCTCATAAGACAAGTGATCCCCAAGAGAAAAAGTGGCCTCATAAGACAAGTGATCCCCTAAAAGAAAAAGTGGCCTCATAAGACAAGTGATCCCCTAAGAGAAAAAGTGGCCTCATAAGACAAGTGATCCCCTAAGAAAAAGTGGCCTCATAAGACAAGTGATCCCCTAAGAGAAAAAGTGGTTTCATAAGACAAGTGATCCCCTAAGAGAAAAAGTGGCCTCATAAGACAAGTGATCCCCTAAGAGAAAAAGTGACCTCATAAGACAAGTGATTTCCTAAGAGATAGCGTGGCCTCATAAGACAAGTGATCCCCTCAGATTAATGTTGCCACTGACTCAAAGAATGAATACAATGATGAAAGAGACCACATGGCAGATTAATGTTGTCACTGACTCAAAGAATGAATACAATGATGAAAGAGACCACATGGCAGATTAATGTTGCCACTGACTCAAAGAATGAATACAATGATGAAAGAGACCACATGGCAGATTAATGTTGTCACTGACTCAAAGAATGAATACAATGATGAAAGAGACCACATGGCAGATTAATGTTGTCACTGACTCAAAGAATGAATACAATGATGAAAGAGACCACATGACAGATTAATGTTGTCACTGACTCAAAGAATGAATACAATGATGAAAGAGACCACATGGCAGATTAATGTTGCCACTGACTCAAAGAATGAATACAATGATGAAAGAGACCACATGGCAGATTAATGTTGTCACTGACTCAAAGAATGAATACAAAGATGAAAGAGACCACATGACAGATTAATGTTGTCACTGACTCAAAGAATGAATACAATGATGAAAGAGACCACATGGCAGATTAATGTTGTCACTGACTCAAAGAATGAATACAATGATGAAAGAGACCACATGGCAGATTAATGTTGTCACTGACTCAAAGAATGAATACAATGATGAAAGAGACCACATGACAGATTAATGTTGTCACTGACTCAAAGAATGAATACAATGATGAAAGAGACCACATGACAGATTAATGTTGCCACTGACTCAAAGAATGAATACAATGATGAAAGAGACCACATGACAGATTAATGTTGCCACTGACTCAAAGAATGAATACAATGATGAAAGAGACCACATGACAGATTAATGTTGTCACTGACTCAAAGAATGAATACAATGATGAAAGAGACCACATGGCAGATTAATGTTGTCACTGACTCAAAGAATGAATACAATGATGAAAGAGACCACATGACAGATTAATGTTGCCACTGACTCAAAGAATGAATACAATGATGAAAGAGACCACATGACAGATTAATGTTGTCACTGACTCAAAGAATGAATACAATGATGAAAGAGACCACATGGCAGATTAATGTTGTCACTGACTCAAAGAATGAATACAATGATGAAAGAGACCACATGACAGATTAATGTTGTCACTGACTCAAAGAATGAATACAATGATGAAAGAGACCACATGGCAGATTAATGTTGTCACTGACTCAAAGAATGAATACAATGATGAAAGAGACCACATGACAGATTAATGTTGTCACTGACTCAAAGAATGAATACAATGATGAAAGAGACCACATGGCAGATTAATGTTGTCACTGACTCAAAGAATGAATACAATGATGAAAGAGACCATGTGGCAGATTAATGTTGTCACTGACTCAAAGAATGAATACAATGATGAAAGAGACCACATGGCAGATTAATGTTGTCACTGACTCAAAGAATGAATACAATGATGAAAGAGACCACATGACAGATTAATGTTGCCACTGACTCAAAGAATGAATACAATGATGAAAGAGACCACATGGCAGATTAATGTTGTCACTGACTCAAAGAATGAATACAATGATGAAAGAGTCCACATGGCAGATTAATGTTGTCACTGACTCAAAGAATGAATACAATGATGAAAGAGACCACATGACAGATTAATGTTGTCACTGACTCAAAGAATGAATACAATGATGAAAGAGACCACATGGCAGATTAATGTTGTCACTGACTCAAAGAATGAATACAATGATGAAAGAGACCACATGGCAGATTAATGTTGTCACTGACTCAAAGAATGAATACAATGATGAAAGAGACCACATGGCAGATTAATGTTGCCACTGACTCAAAGAATGAATACAATGATGAAAGAGACCACATGGCAGATTAATGTTGTCACTGACTCAAAGAATGAATACAATGATGAAAGAGACCACATGACAGATTAATGTTGCCACTGACTCAAAGAATGAATACAATGATGAAAGAGACCACATGGCAGATTAATGTTGTCACTGACTCAAAGAATGAATACAATGATGAAAGAGTCCACATGGCAGATTAATGTTGTCACTGACTCAAAGAATGAATACAATGATGAAAGAGACCACATGGCAGATTAATGTTGTCACTGACTCAAAGAATGAATACAATGATGAAAGAGACCACATGGCAGATTAATGTTGTCACTGACTCAAAGAATGAATACAATGATGAAAGAGACCACATGGCAGATTAATGTTGTCACTGACTCAAAGAATGAATACAATGATGAAAGAGACCACATGGCAGATTAATGTTGTCACTGACTCAAAGAATGAATACAATGATGAAAGAGACCACATGACAGATTAATGTTGTCACTGACTCAAAGAATGAATACAATGATGAAAGAGACCACATGGCAGATTAATGTTGTCACTGACTCAAAGAATGAATACAATGATGAAAGAGACCACATGGCAGATTAATGTTGTCACTGACTCAAAGAATGAATACAATGATGAAAGAGACCACATGGCAGATTAATGTTGTCACTGACTCAAAGAATGAATACAATGATGAAAGAGACCACATGACAGATTAATGTTGTCACTGACTCAAAGAATGAATACAATGATGAAAGAGACCACATGACAGATTAATGTTGTCACTGACTCAAAGAATGAATACAATGATGAAAGAGACCACATGGCAGATTAATGTTGTCACTGACTCAAAGAATGAATACAATGATGAAAGAGACCACATGGCAGATTAATGTTGCCACTGACTCAAAGAATGAATACAATGATGAAAGAGACCACATGGCAGATTAATGTTGTCACTGACTCAAAGAATGAATACAATGATGAAAGAGACCACATGACAGATTAATGTTGTCACTGACTCAAAGAATGAATACAATGATGAAAGAGACCACATGACAGATTAATGTTGTCACTGACTCAAAGAATGAATACAATGATGAAAGAGACCACTTGGCAGATTAATGTTGTCACTGACTCAAAGAATGAATACAATGATGAAAGAGACCACATGGCAGATTAATGTTGTCACTGACTCAAAGAATGAATACAATGATGAAAGAGACCACATGGCAGATTAATGTTGTCACTGACTCAAAGAATGAATACAATGATGAAAGAGACCACATGGCAGATTAATGTTGTCACTGACTCAAAGAATGAATACAATGATGAAAGAGACCACATGGCAGATTAATGTTGCCACTGACTCAAAGAATGAATACAATGATGAAAGAGACCACATGGCAGATTAATGTTGCCACTGACTCAAAGAATGAATACAATGATGAAAGAGACCACATGGCAGATTAATGTTGTCACTGACTCAAAGAATGAATACAATGATGAAAGAGACCACATGACAGATTAATGTTGTCACTGACTCAAAGAATGAATACAATGATGAAAGTGACCACATGGCAGATTAATGTTACCACTGACTCAAAGAATGAATACAATGATGAAAGAGACCACATGGCAGATTAATGTTGCCACTGACTCGGCTTTTATATCTTAAGTATGTTTCTGATAAACATTTCAGATCATGTGGATATCACAATTTCTGGAGTTTTTTTTTCATTTCGATGTTCTTTAGTGTAAGAATAGAATGAAAAACAAAAAATCTCAGACTGTTAGAACATAATCCAATCGAAAAAATCATAATAATGGAGAAAATTGATACCCTTATAAAAAATCATAATAATAGACAAAATTGATACCCTTATAAAAAATCATAATAATAGACAAAATTGATACCCTTATAAAAAATCATAATAATAGGCAAAATTGATACCCTTATAAAAAATCATAATAATAGGCAAAATAAATACCCTTATAAAAAATCATAATAATAGGCAAAATTGATACCCTTATAAAAAATCATAATAATAGGCAAAATAGATACCCTTATAAAGAATACATGACCACTCACTTTCCTGGCTTGATACAGGCACTTCAATATTAAAAAGTGGCAGGGTTAAACTAGTATTATGGGCCCAAACCTCCCTCATTGCTGAAATGATGCATTCATGTTAGTGTACATATATTCCACATGTGAGTAAAATGCGAACCCTCACATAAACCGGGCGAACAGTGTTCCGATAAAGAATTGATCCTTTATATATTAATTTTTACCCCAACCTACAAAAAAAAATAATATCTGCGAATTGATATATTCAACATTCTATTAATAAATCAGTTGTAGTGTTACAGACTACTGTATTGATATCTATTGTTCTCAGTTTAATTGTTCAAACATTGAACGCATTCAATAACACGTAATCTTCATTTTATATCAACATGAAAATTGTCGTTGTGCAATAGAATTCATTGTATTATGTCACATTCATTAAGAATAAAATCGTAGATATTAAATTTAGTGAGTAGGTCACGTTTCTGCAATGAACTTCATCAGGTACACTGAAAGCCAAAATATTTGAAAGCGAAATGAATTAAAAGTTTTTGTGACCAAGTAAACCTAAAAGAGCCTAAATAGCAACGCCAAATCGGCTAATGTCACTTATGCCCGAGGGAGTAGTCGTTTTCTATTTTCTAATTACATGAACTACAAGTTCTCAAAAATAATTTTTACAATGAAACAAAATTGGGTTAATTACGGTAGACGTTTAGAGTCTTCATTATTTTTACCAGTATGTAAAGTGCATATAGCAAAATGTTGTATTGTATTTTAATCTATATGTAGAACTAAACAATAATCATTTGTCCCTGAGGGAACCGCTGGCTATAGAAATGGGATCTATTTTCTCCGCTGCAGTCTACAGAGTACATTTTTGTTTGTATACTGGAAGTCGGTATCAAAATTTATAATTGCGTCTGCACTCATTTTGTTACATACAGTAAATGTCAGAGCATATTATTCATTTATACGGAGTATTTAGATATATGATAAACATACTTCCAGCAAGGGGAGATAATGCAGGTTGATGATACATGATTTTCAAGACATTCATTGTCCACCTTGGATTGATAAACTGATTTTCTATACTACTGTTAAAGAATTAGTATACCTCTAGAATTTTGAAGACCTGAGTAAGGGATTTTTTAAGCAAAAAGGGTTTTAAAAGAGTCAACAAGGGGGAGATAAGTCATACAAAAGTAAAACATTCTGTTGCACAAGTAATAAATTTGTATCAAAACCGTAACAGCTAGGATTTTAATTGAATTGTCTATCAGAGTTATACAATTAGATTTCAATGGGATTCTTTTAAAATTCTTTTTATCTGGCCTCTTGAACATCTCACATCTAATTGTGTTGTTGTTAATGTTCCACTCGAACTTTATACATTTTATTTTATTGAAATTGTCCAAAGTACAAAAAATGTCTATCATGATATAAAAACATCAACAATTATTCTGAATTTCATAATCAATATTGCTAAGAAATTTTAACATTAAAAAGATTAACAGAGATTTGATCAGTGTCAACTTAATGTTTAGAAAGATTTGATCAGTGTCATCTTAATGTTTGAAATTAAGAATTCTACTTGATGGTTTTAATTGATTTATTAAAACATTTTACTGAAGATTTACATTCTAATTCTGTTTGAATTGATTTAGTGACAGATTATTAAAATTTTATTAACATTTTGATTAGAATAATAATCAATTCTGATTCATCTGGCATTAATCATTTCTTAATTCTGATAATTTTGTTCAAAATGCCCCAAAAAAATGGTATATTGCACAGTGTGGTTAATGTTGTTTTCTGACTACAAGTCTAACAACTAATGTCTGTTTGTGTCCTGATACTCACATCAAGTGTTAAAGTTTCCAGACACTTCCCCGTGGCTGGTGGTTTCGCCCAGTCAGTTCGTTATAGCTGTCAAGGTTGTCCTCCCTGCTGAAAAATTGTTGAATAACCTTGACCCTGAGCCTATAAAAAAGGTCTTTGAAAAAAAATGTGTTTTTTTTACTATATTTAGTAATTTATTTTGGTATTAAATATTAAGATACCATGAAACCCATCTAAATTGAACCCCGAATAACCGTGAAACCCATCTAAATTGAACCCTGAATAAGTTGGAATCCTGTATAAACTAAACATTAAATAAAGTTTCAATGTATAGTCCGTTTGACCAGCCTAAAACAGCACTAAAAAATTAATTAAAAATCAACAGTTCAACTAATTGATTTTTTTTCTTCACACATTTACTCATATATCATCTACCTACTCTGACAAATAATTTCAGAATTTTGACACTATTTTCCAAAAAGTTGCCCATTAGGTCTCTATGTTAAATATTTGTACTAAATG
The DNA here is from genome assembly GCA_963383655.1 of Bathymodiolus septemdierum. NCBI lineage: Eukaryota > Metazoa > Mollusca > Bivalvia > Mytilida > Modiolidae > Bathymodiolus > Bathymodiolus septemdierum. Next base: position 4,763,257 of record OY726528.1, read on the forward strand.
TGGATATGTGCAGAGGGAGTTAGTATGCTTGTTGTTACCAACTTCCAGTGTAAACAATAACAACAACACATGTGATTTTATTTACATTTCACTGTCATGTGATTACCTAATTTGAATGTCACCAGAACCCAAGCATGCATGAGATGTTCATTTCACCTAAAGTTTAACTTTTTACATTTTATTGGAAATTATTTTAGAAATTTAAAAGTAAAAAGTATAAATGCAAGCCTTTGAATTTTAAATCTTTTTCTTTAAATTCTAAATAAAATCACTTTTGTTTTGGTGTTTTCTAAAACCCAGTATTTGAACTCAAAGAACATGGCTAAAAAGTAAGCCTATGTGTATTGACCAGATATACCATGTAAATAGCCAATGCTTTGCATGCTTTGTGTATACTTTTAGAAAATGAAAACAAGTTTTATGTATGTTATTTAAGCATAATAAAAAACACAAGTAATTAATATATATTTTTTTTTAAATATAATAGAAAAAATATAAAATAATATTTACAAATTAACAATTATCTGCCCTTATTTAGAACTCTACCAATACTTATATAGAAAGGATAGTCATGCCTCTCAAAACTTCAGATGAAAAACAGGATTTAATACTAAAAGTGTTTGATTATTTTGAAGCCGAATCAAAATTGTCACTTGGTGAAAGTGAAATGAACATCTCATGCATGCTTGGGTTCTGGTGACATATTCAAATTAGGTAATCACATGACAGTGAAATGTAAATAAAATCACATGTGTTGTTGTTATTGTTTACACTGGAAGTTGGTAACAACAAGCATACTAACTCCCTCTGCACATATCCACATTTGGTACAAATATTTAACATAGAGACCTAATGGGCAACTTTTTGGAAAATAGTGTCAAAATTCTGAAATTATTTGTCAGAGTAGGTAGATGATATATGAGTAAATGTGTGAAGAAAAAAAATCAATAAGTTGAACTGTTGATTTTTAATTAATTTTTTAGTCCTGTTTTAGGCTGGTCAAACGGACTAGGTAATTTAAAGAGGCATTAGCTACGATTTTGACCAAAACAATTATATGTTTTGGAAATTGGTAAATTATAGCTTTAAAATGATGAAATAAAGGTAAATATTTCACATTAAACAGCTTATCGTACCACTTTTCGCCTTTTGAGAACGAAAATTACCATCGATTTATTATTTCCTTGCAAGCAAATAATTTGACCTCGCTTTCTCCCTATGCAACTGACCTTACTAGTGACAGGTAAAAACGAATAATTTGTATTTTGTCGCTTATTAACTGCAAACTTGCATGGTTCTTTGTCCGTAATTAACGCCGACTAAAAGCAGATTCACAGAAAATAAGAAATAAGTGCATTGTTGTACTGATTTAATGACGATTCGGCAAAGTCCGTATAAAATGCCGATAATTAATAAGATGGCGTCCATTTCTTGATCGATCTCAAAACACGAGCAGTTGCACCTTTTTTCCCCGATGCGTGTACATTTCATAACATTTATAAGTTACAGAAACACGTTTTATTAAGGCGTCAATCATATCTGATAGTTTTTATGGGTAACAAAAATTTACGATTTTGGTAGATATCCCCTTTAACATGTGTAAACTGAAAACCCGTCCATTCTGAACACAAAAGCTAGTCACAAGGGGATTATGTTTGGATCGGTTTCACTGTATTTAAATGAAAAAAATATATATTTGTGTCTTATCTACCTAATAACTTCAAAACTTAATTCAAGTCCAGTTATATAATTTTACGGATTGATGGATTGAACGGCATTTACTATGAAAACGTAGATATCACATTTCTGGAATAACCTTCATCCGGTACACTCAAAGTGAAAATATTTGAAATCCAAATAATTTTGAATTTTCTTTGGGAGGAAGAAAAGCAAAACAGTATAGCCAAAATCTGGCTAAGGTCACCTATATATTAGGGAGGAGAACCTTAGTTATAATAATAATTACATGATTTTATATTATCTGTCATTGTTTGAAGGAATTTGAAATATTACAAGATAAACACAGATGTGCTGAATTGAGTTTGTACTTGTCATAAAACGGTTGGCAAATCCTTTCTAATCCTGACATTTCTTTCCGGTTTTTAAGCCTTGAAAAAAAATTGATTGCGTGCAACAGTTTACAGTTATTAAATATATATAGAGAGATATAAATCTATATATATCTTAACACAGTGACAGAAACAAATGAATGCAAAAAAAATATTCTGTGATGGAAAATGTCTGAAGTTGATTGATGTAAGAAGGATTTCATATTTTCAGCAATATTATTATAAATTGTCGGTTTGTTCAATGAAGTATGTTTTCAAAAAGAGGTCACCATTTATGAAATAATTGGTATTATTTTACCTCAGAGAGATATAGGTAATATCCAAATAAGCTAAAAAAAGAAACCCAACACTATATGCTGCAACCAAATACATGTAGGCCTACAGCAAACGTAACTCCTTTTAGAAATCTTTAAACTTGTAAATAAAATCAACGTTGGAACTAAACTGAAAGATATGTGAGGTAAACTATTATTGCCTTCGTGAGAGGTAAGCATCCATATTGTCAACACGCAAGGAGTTGTTTCCCCTTGGGCACAGCCCTCAGGGGAAACAACTCCATTTGGGTTGACAATTCTGAATGCTTACCTCACTCGAAGGCAATAATTATTTAACAGATTCTTGCATAGATGATAACTCCAGTACATTATTCCTAAAAGCCAAAAAATCCACCCCACATATTTCCAATGGAAACAAGAGGAACTCCATTGATTTCAAATTTCGTTGTTTTTTCGGGAATACCACACTCCTCATCTAATGAATTTTTCATTATATTGTTACTGTGGGGCATAATAGTTTGTGTTTATCAGAAGTGTAAATACACATTATTATAGCTATCCAAATTGATATTTAATTTTTTTGTTAATTTTGCAGAATTATATTAAGGCTGAAATTTATTAAGTTTTATTCATTTTGTGCTTGTCCAAAATAAATGAATCTCAAATATCTTCTTTGATGATCAACCTTAAAGCCCCCCTCAATTCAAACCTGAACGAAGAATATATATATATATATATATATATATATATATATATATATATATCAAAGGGAGATAAACCAACATACAGAATAAGTTCCATTGGGGCTTTAGGATTTAAGAAAAAATCTAAAGTCATATGTGAAGCATGATGAGTGGTTCAGAATAAATTGAACCCTGTTTTTATATTTAAGTAAAGAATCTACCAACTTAAGCAATAGCCTAAAAATACATTTGATTGATTGATTGATTGTTGATTGCTTAACGTCTAGAAATGTGATTTAAAATCAAGATTTCTCACTTTCTCTCCTTTACTGATATTATTGTGGAGTGGAAGATCTGATGAAACCCCATTTTGAGTCAGTCCAGTAGCAAAACATTTCATGTATAATTTAGACAAGAACAAGTTCAACACTATATAAAACTTACAAAGAAATGAGGGAAGAACGAGACACTCGGGGCAAAGACTTTTGACTGCTACTGGATATGTATGGAGGGTTGGGGAAGAATGAAATAGACTTTTGACTGCTACTGGATATGTATGGAGGGTTGGGGAAGAATGAAATAGACTTTTGACTGCTACTAGATATGTATGGAGGGTTGGGGAAGAATGAAGTCGACTTTTGACTGCTACTGGATATGTATGGAAGGTTGGGGAAGAATGAAGTCGACTTTTGACTGCTACTGGATATGTATGGAGGGTTGGGGAAGAATGAAATAGACTTTTGACTGCTACTGGATATGTATGGAGGGTTGGGGGAAGAATGAAATTGACTTTTGACTGCTACTGGATATGTATGGAGGGTTGGGGGAAGAATGAAATTGACTTTTGACTGCTACTGGATATGTATGGAGGGTTGGGGAAGAATGAAATAGACTTTTGACTGCTACTGGATATGTATGGAGGGTTGGGGAAGAATGAAGTAGACTTTTGACTGCTACTAGATATGTATGGAGGGTTGGGGAAGAATGAAATAGACTTCTGACTGCTACTAGATATGTATGGAGGGTTGGGGAAGAATGAAGTAGACTTTTGACTGCTACTAGATATGTATGGAGGGTTGGGGAAGAATGAAGTAGACTTTTGACTGCTACTAGATATGTATGGAGGGTTGGGGAAGAATGAAGTAGACTTTTGACTGCTACTAGATATGTATGGAGGGTTGGGGAAGAATGAAGTAGACTTTTGACTGCTACTAGATATGTATGGAGGGTTGGGGAAGAATGAAGTAGACTTCTGACTGCTACTAGATATGTATGGAGGGTTGGGGAAGAATGAAGTAGACTTTTGACTGCTACTAGATATGTTTGGAAGGTTGGGGAAGAATGAAGTAGACTTCTGACTGCTACTAGATATGTATGGAGGGTTGGGGAAGAATGAAGTAGACTTTTGACTGCTACTAGATATGTATGGAGGGTTGGGGAAGAATGAAGTAGATTTTTGACTGCTACTAGATATGTATGGAGGGTTGGGGAAGAATGAAGTATACTTTTGACTGCTACTAGATATGTATGGAGGGTTGGGGAAGAATGAAATAGACTTTTGACTGCTACTAGATATGTATGGAGGGTTGGAGAAGAATGAAGTAGACTTTTGACTGCTACTAGATATGTATGGAGGGTTGGGGAAGAATGAAATAGACTTCTGACTGCTACTGGGTATGTATGGAGGGTTGGGGGAAGAATGAAATAGACTTTTGACTGCTACTGGATATGTATGGAGGGTTGGGGAAGAATGAAATAGACTTTTGACTGCTACTGGATATGTATGGAGGGTTGGGGGGAAGAATGAAATTGATTTTTGACTGCTACTGGATATGTATGGAGGGTTGGGGGAAGAATGAAATTGACTTTTGACTGCTACTGGATATGTATGGAGGGTTGGGGAAGAATGAAATAGACTTTTGACTGCTACTGGATATGTATGGAGGGTTGGGGAAGAATGAAGTAGACTTTTGACTGCTACTAGATATGTTTGGAAGGTTGGGGAAGAATGAAGTAGACTTCTGACTGCTACTAGATATGTATGGAGGGTTGGGGAAGAATGAAGTAGACTTTTGACTGCTACTAGATATGTATGGAGGGTTGGGGAAGAATGAAATAGACTTTTGACTGCTACTAGATATGTATGGAGGGTTGGGGAAGAATGAAATAGACTTTTGACTGCTACTAGATATGTATGGAGGGTTGGGGAAGAATGAAGTAGACTTTTGACTGCTACTAGATATGTATGGAGGGTTGGGGAAGAATGAAATAGACTTTTGACTGCTACTAGATATGTATGGAGGGTTGGAGAAGAATGAAGTAGACTTTTGACTGCTACTAGATATGTATGGAGGGTTGGGGAAGAATGAAATAGACTTCTGACTGCTACTGGGTATGTATGGAGGGTTGGGGGAAGAATGAAATAGACTTTTGACTGCTACTGGATATGTATGGAGGGTTGGGGAAGAATGAAATAGACTTTTGACTGCTACTGGATATGTATGGAGGGTTGGAGGAAGAATGAAATTGACTTTTGACTGCTACTGGATATGTATGGAGGGTTGGGGGAAGAATGAAATTGACTTTTGACTGCTACTGGATATGTATGGAGGGTTGGGGAAGAATGAAATAGACTTTTGACTTCTACTGGATATGTATGGAGGGTTGGGGAAGAATGAAGTAAACTTTTGACTGCTACTAGATATGTATGGAGGGTTGGGGAAGAATGAAGTAGACTTTTGACTGCTACTAGATATGTATGGAGGGTTGGGGAAGAATGAAGTAGACTTTTGACTGCTACTAGATATGTATGGAGGGTTGGGGAAGAATGAAGTAGACTTTTGACTGCTACTAGATATGTTTGGAAGGTTGGGGAAGAATGAAGTAGACTTCTGACTGCTACTAGATATGTATGGAGGGTTGGGGAAGAATGAAGTAGACTTTTGACTGCTACTAGATATGTATGGAGGGTTGGGGAAGAATGAAGTAGACTTTTGACTGCTACTAGATATGTATGGAGGGTTGGGGAAGAATGAAATAGACTTCTGACTGCTACTAGATATGTATGGAGGGTTGGGGAAGAATGAAGTAGACTTTTGACTGCTACTAGATATGTATGGAGGGTTGGGGAAGAATGAAGTAGACTTTTGACTGCTACTAGATATGTATGGAGGGTTGGGGAAGAATGAAATAGACTTCTGACTGCTACTAGATATGTATGGAGGGATGGGGAAGAATGAAGTAGACTTTTGACTGCTACTAGATATGTTTGGAGGGTTGGGGAAGAATGAAGTAGACTTCTGACTGCTACTAGATATGTATGGAGGGTTGGGGAAGAATGAAATAGACTTCTGACTGCTACTAGATATGTATGGAGGGTTGGTGAAGAATGAAGTAGACTTCTGACTGCTACTAGATATGTATGGAGGGTTGGGGAAGAATGAAATAGACTTCTGACTGCTACTAGATATGTATGGAGGGTTGGGGAAGAATGAAGTAGACTTGAATAGCTGCTACAATGTGCCTACTCTTTTTACTAAAATATATTTCAATGACACGCTTTTGGAATAATCTTCATCAGGTACGCTCAAATCTTAAATTAGAGAAATTTAGAAATAAAACCTCACTTCGAACACAAGCAGTGTAATAAATTTAATTTTATATATTTATAATTCTTTAAGCATTTTTTTTTTTTTATTAATATTCAAACTATAGTTAAAAATTGTCTTGATTTTCAGAAGGATTTATTTTATCAAATTTAAACGGTTGTAAAGTAGATATATAAAGTGTAATATTGACTTAGCAGATTGAAGGATTTTTCTCCCCCTTATAAGAATTAAAAATATATTATATTAATGCTTTGAATATTTAAATCTGTATTTTAAACATCAGAAACAGTTCATTTATATTTAAATTTAAATAATTCCTATTTGAAGTAAAGGGTGGATTTTATTTTATATATAATAAAAAAAAAAAAAAAAAAATCCACACTGTCTGAACAGTTGCAGAATCCAATAGAAAAATCGTAGAAAGATGCAAAATCGATACCCATGACACACAAGAACTTCACCGCCGACTTTCGTGGCTTGGTACAGGGACTGCAATAAAAAGGTGGCTGATTTGAATTAGTTTCATAGGCCCAAACTTGCCCTCTTAGTGAAATGATGTGATCATGCAAGTGTTTTCCATATACCGGTACATGTATATATGAGAAGTACTTTTAGCTGTGTAACTTATGATCTTATGTTTTACAGCTATTAGTACTATTATTTACTGTTTTCAAGTTTTATTCTTGATGATACCATCATATATGTGTAGTATAAACATTTTGAAGAAAAAAAAAAAAAAAAAAAAAAATAGTAACCTGATTTCAACCGGGTTTGAAAATACTAAAAAAATAAATAATTTTCTTGTTTTTGGAAATTTGTCACCTGATTTAAGGCTGCTATCCTTATAAAGATATAAGACTTTAAATGTTTATAGGAATCCATTAAAGATGTAAAGTTTGACTTGAAACAATCCACTTGATAGACTTTAACATGTAATCCTAATAGTTTTCAAGGACCTATATAAAGTATTATTATTTGACAGCATTGGGGCATAAATCAAACATTTATTTGATTTCTTTTAGAAATAACAATGAAGGATTTGACCCTGGAATACAAGGACTGAGTTTATTGTTTACCCAGGGGAGGTAATATTGTGATAAAACATATAACATTTTACCCAGGGGAGGTAATATTGTGATAAAACACATAACATTTTGAGGGAATATTTAGTTTATAAATAATGAATGAACTTTTACTGGTATTTTGTGTCTAACTGTCTGTATGTTCGTTTTGGTTAAATTTTTCATATTGTTTTCTTCTGCTGAGGAACTGTCAATCTGATTAAAATCACTGTGACATATTGTAACGGGAACGCTCCCCTACCTAAGGTTATAGGAACCGTAGTAGGTTAATAACCATCTCTGTTAACTGTGTTAGAGGAGATCTCCTTTAGCTCAGTTGGTCGAGCGGTGGCTTACAGTGAGAGAGGTTCCAAGATCAAATCCCATCAGGGGGCATTACATTTTTTGGGGATAAAATATGCTCTATTGTTACAATATCAAAAAAAGGGGAGTAAAGTGAGAGGTCAGATTTTAATCAGCATGGGGAACCATTTGACCAAGTGCCCCCCCCTCTTGGTATGGGGGATCATTGAGATGATTAGATTCAGGCTTGTACATGTTAATGGGAGAGGGGTCAGATAGAAGGCATAAAGAGGGGGATGAAAATTAAGGAATTCTTCAAAACATCTTCTTTTCAACACATTGACAAATTAATATTTGATATATTTTCGGATTCTTCTGTAAAATGTTTAATTTTACCAATTTATTGCTAATATGTTAATTAAACCAGATTTGATGGAAATTCATTTGAAAATCTTGTTTTTTAGGAACCACTTTACCAAGTTAATCCAAACTTAGCTGGAATGGTCCTTGGATGGTCATTTTTTCAATCTGTGTCCTGCAGCTTCCATTAAAAATGGCTGTTGTTACTAAAAATAGAAATTTTCTTAAATAGCCAATACTTCATCGTTTTCAATTGGAATGAACTAAAATTTAAATAGAAAGTATATGGTGATGTGTTGTTTAACATATATTCAGGGTTTGTCTGTCAAATTTATAAATTTCCCAGTTTTTTGCAAAAATGTAAATTACATTTGAAATTTTTAGAATGCAATTATGTACTTGTAAAATGACCCAGTGTCTTGGAGATCAAAATTGAACATCAAAATATGATTTTATATGTTAATTGTTCAATAAATTTTCTTTCCCAGGTGAGCTATGCAGGTCATGTGAGTCTCTAGTTTCTTTTATTGTGATCTACTGTTTATATATATGTAATAGCCACTCTTTTACAAATTTCTCCTTTTCATACACACTTGTCTGAAGTACTATTTGTTCTTGTCGGGTGATTTTAAGTACAAGAATACGAACTAAAATATAGGGTACCATTTAAATGTAGAATGGCTTTAGAGTTGATAGAGAGAAAGGTTTATAGTATTCTATTTATGTCCTAGTCGATATTTCGGTGAAAAGGTTTCAATAAATTTCTACGAGTCAACAATCAGAGATTTATTTTCCGTTTACATATACTTAACTGTAAACCTAGGGATTTCATTTTCACTGTCGACTTGCATTATAAATTTCATCGGAAATAGAAAAACGGAATTAACACAATTATATACTTTTAAATAGGATTAAACTTGTCAAAGTTATATTCATACTTTCAATATTGAGAATTTTTTTTTTCGAATTTAAAAAAAATAAATTCGTTTGTTATATCAACTGAAAAATTCGAGAAGAATTCATATCTGAAAATCAAATCAATGGATTGATTATTTTTATCAAATTTTTGGGACATTTATTTTTAAAATGATTTTTTTTTTATTTGAAGTAACTATGTAAAACAAAATGCGAAAAATGCAGAAAATAATAATTAAAAAAAAAATTATAATAATTTAAAATAAAATTTTAATTTTTTTTTTTTTTTTTTTTTTTTTTAAATTTGATGAAACTTGATATTTATTTGATAATTAAATTGATCTTGGTCACATGATACAGTAAAACAAATACAAAATAAATTAAATTATCGTGTACGGTATATATCTTTTGACTTTAAAAGGTTTTGTTAACCCTGATGTCAGATGGTCAATGTTAAGGACTGAGGTATGTTAATCAACTTTATTAAATATAGTGTAATGGATTAACAGATTATATGGTGATTAACAAAAAAAGGGGGATTTGATTGACAGGTAAAAACCTCATGCCTTAAGTCATATAACCGTTCCTATGGATTAGCTAGCAGACATTGTTAACTGTGTTTGACTTTTTGAAAAGTATTTGTAAAATTTGGAGTTTCGAATTGGATTATTATAGACCAAGGATTTATATATTTTTTAAGTAGAAAACAATTTTTAAGGATATTTTTATATATGCTTCTGTGATATATAGTATGCAAACATGAAATGTGCAAAGAAAAAGTATTTTGGACTTGGATTAAAATTTAAAAAATCAGACTGACAGTTGTGGAACTTAATTTTGTAGTTCGCTGATATTAACAGGTGGATTTGTGAACGAGGAAAAATTAAAATTTTAAAAACTGCCGAAATTGAATGAATATTAATTAGCACTACTGATTTTATATTCTTCAGAATTAACAAAAAAAAACTATTGTGATATTTTGTTAATAATTATCACTTTACTGTGAGCATTACACACTTTATGCCAAACTTTGTCAGTTTTGATGGGACTGTTTAATTCTTATGTTGAATTGTTTACCTGTGAAATTATTTTGACCAAAAGGTACATGTAGTGCTGTTATAAAAGTGTCAAAACAATTTTAAACAGTTTGGTCCAATCAAACATTTTCATTGGACAATCTGCTTACTTTTATTTATCAATTGGATTTAGGGATTGGAATTTTAAGAAGTAAGTTTTGGAAATTATAATTCTGTTAGACGTAGAATATTGACTAAAACTGTTAGATCATATTGTGACATAATATAAAAACCGTCTTAATATCGCTAAGTGGAATTAATTATTCATGGACTTAATTTGTACTAAAAAATTTGCTGATTAAATGTTTGTAAAAGTAATAGTATACAAAAATTGGATTAGCTTACGGACATAAAAAGATAATTTCTGATCTTTGTGTTGAGTGTCTTTACAACTATTGAATACCCTTTATGACCACACACACAAGATAATTCAAGCTTTAAACAGAACTTATTGTGACTTAATTAAGTGCCGGATTGCATAAGAAGAAGAATAAAGAAGATTATAAAATCAATAATGTCAATACCTCACTCTCCTAATTCAGAAACGAAAGAAAAAACAGCTGAAGAAAAAAACGGGACTCAAATGAAAAGTAAGAATGAGCATTCCCCGTTTTCTGAAAAGGCATGTTTAAAGGCTCCGGAGATTCCAAAGCCTTTAACTGCAAGGAGTAAAAAATCAGATGTTGGCCGTGGTTCCTCACCTCTAGAGGAGAATTTGCAAGTTACGGAAAAATTATATATATTTGGTGCCAAACTTGACAACTTTCGTACTGTTGGACCGTGGCACCCTGTGGATGGAAAATATATGCACAAACTTGTAAACAGGTTAGCAACCCCAGTTTTACGACCCTGTAGCAGAGGTCATAGTGTTGGTGCTCGATACTCGGAGGACAATCAGTATTATTCTTACGCAATGAGTCGACCAGATACAGGATACAGCAGTCCTGCACCAACTGTTCAATACGGTAGATCTACAGTGCTGTCTAGCCGTTGTTACTCGGCTGCTCCTAGGAAGAGGGTCAAAAATGAGAGGGATTATGCCTATGATAGCTGGAGTACCACACCAACAGAACAAAGTTTAAAATCTGTTGATTTGAATGGAATCGTAAATCGTGTGACGAGACCCACAGTCTCAAGTCGAGGCGGAGTAGACATAGCTGAGAAATATGAGAATAAGGATTATGTTTATGGTTCTCTAAGTGTCACGCCAACAGATTTAAATGAAATTGTTACTAGGGTAACAAGACCGACCGTGGCAAGTACTGGAGGTGCTGGAATCCAAAGAAAGTACACTGATTTTGTGTATGGGGACAAAGCTGTTTCCAGAGACGAATATTCAGAAATTATTGATAGACTGACTACTCCAACGGTAGCAAGTGAAGGTGGTGCACCGCTAGCTACTAAGCCGTTTATTTATAAAACGCCACCGATTACAAAAACAAATCCAAAAATTCCAGGATTTGCGAAAAAACAGCAACGCTTAAGAAAAACGAGGAAAGTGACCGCTAGTGAACTTGAAGAAATTGTTAACAGATTAAATACATTGACTCCTGCTTATAAAGCTAAGTATTCTCCGAGTCCACACGTCTGGGTGGATGATGCCCCACGTGGACCAGCTTTTCAGCAACAAGTCGCTGCCGCATAGAATATTTTGTGGAATTTAATTGGATGAAAAAAAGTGGGCTATTAAAAACTGAAAATATGATGCCTAACAAATTCTGATTGTGAAAGGAAAAATGTAATTTTTTAATTCACCACATGGACCAGTTTTTCAACAACAAGTCGCTGCCGCATAGAATATATTGTGGAATTTAACTGGACAAAAAAAATTGGAACCTGAAAATATGATGCCTAACAAATTCTGATTGTAAAAGGAAATTTTTTTTTTTTAAGTAAAAACTAGTAATCTAATATATTGATGAATTTTTTTTTCTGTGAAAACATACAGTAAGTGGACATAATTGTTTGACAGTGAAAACATACAGTAAGTGGACATAATTGTTGTCCCATTTTTCCCTAAATATTTCATGTAAAATAATGTTGTTTTTTTTTTAATCTCATGAAATCATTTTTTGATTAATTTTAATAAAATTTTCATGCAAGAAATATAATAATTATTTTCAGTTTGTCATTACAGTTTTCAAATAATTCTTTGATTCATAGTTTTCAACTTTTAACAATTTAAACACAGTTCTTTTGAATTCTTAAAAAAAAAAAATATATAGTTTGTCACGTACAGCTAAAGATTTGTGTTTAACTTGTGATTTTTTAAAATCTTAAATTACAAAATTAAACAAAGACTATTGAAAGCTACTTCAAAACATACTGCGTTCCTGTGCGAAAATATCAGCAAAATTGGTTAAGAAATTACCTCTGTATAATATTGTTTGAGAAAACTGAGGTTTTATATATAATATACAGTCAAACCTGCCCATGCTGTCACCTGTATTAAGCAGTCACCTGTATTAAAAGGTCACCTCTATTAAACAGTCACCTGTATTAAGCAGTCACCTCTATTAAGCAGTCACCTGTATTAAAAGGTCACCTTTTTCTTGTCTTGTCATAGAACATTTCATATGAATCGAACCTCTCTTAAGAGTCCACCTGTCTTATAAGGCCACTTTCTTTCAAGGCTGACCTCTTAATACCGGTTTAACTGTATAGTGAAAAATCGTAGGTGACAGGACAATTATGTCCACTTACCATATTTTGTTTTGTCAAAGCAAAAGGATTTAGCAGTAGATTTTCTTTTGTGTAAGCAGAATGTTCCTATCATATGAGATAATTAAGCTTATTATCATGCTAAAAGCTTTATAAAGTTATATGGTATATTAAAGTTGAACGGGATGATTGAATTTTCTGTTTTTATCTTGAAACATGAGGGGTCGGGGTCGTTGCAATGGCAGCACATCATATTGGTAATTGGATTTTCATTTACGTTTGTAGTTTTACAGTTGGTGTCTATCACCTCTAATAGAAACATAGATATCTTATTTAGTCTACACAACGTGTTTCTGGAATACAACACGTTTCTGGAATAACCTTAATTAGAAGAGTCTGAAGATACCACAAGGGTAATCAGAATCTGTAAATCAAAGAAGAACAGACAACACAATGGCCAAAAGAAAAAGTACAAAAGGACAAACAACGATCTACAAAACATACATGTACAACTAAAGATCGTGTAACACTAAAAACCGGGGGTGAACTCAGGGACGCTCAGTCAAAAGATTGGAAAACCTAATATGATTTAAAAAGTCTTTAGGGGTCAGAAACCCAAATGTTCTAAACAGGATAACCAAAATCAGCTGATCTATGCCTGGTGGAGATTGACCTGAGTGTTAGGGTTATGGTGTTTAATGCCACTTTCAACGTTATTTCATTTATATCGTGGCGGTCAGTTTTATTGGTGGAGGAAATCGGAGTACCCAGAGAAAACTACCAAACTGTCGCAAGTCTTTGACAAACTTTATCACATAATATTGTATCGAGTACACCTCGCGATAAGAGGAATTTGAAATCACAACGTTAGTGGTGATAGACACTCATTGCATACATAGTTATAAATCCAGCTACCATACGATCATGGCCACGACGGTTCCTTCAAAGGATTGTAAAGGCAAGTAATGTAGAAGTCTACAGGAACAAGAAAATCAAAGGGCTGCGGAATAACTAAAATCAGCTAAGATTATATATGCCTAATGGAGATTGATCTTAATTTTAATAATAAGTCAACAAGATTGATTGCTCTCCATATTTACGTATAGTTTACCAGTTTCTTACGACAGGTCGCTGGTTTTCTCTTGGTACTCCAGTTTCCTCTACCAATAAAACTACCCTCCAATGGAGTCCATGATGTAGCTAAAATATTGAAGAAAGTTGCCTTCAACACCAATAATCAAATCTTAATCCATTTGTGATATTTGTTTATAAACAAGGTTCCAAGAAAAAAGTGGATCAAAATTTCAAAGTTATTTAAAGATTGTAAACTATTACAGATGTTGGATTATGAAGAGAAAGTTTAAACTGATGGTCACCATTTCCTCCAACAAAACTAACAATCACCTCTCACATTTGCTTAAACCTTTGGAGGCCGTCGTGGCCATGATCATATGGTAGTTGGATTTACAACTACCTATGCAACCAGTGCCTATCACCACTGATGTTGTTAGTTTTTCTGAGTCCTCCGGTTTCCTCCACCACTAAAGCTGACAGCCATGATGTAGCTGAAATATTGCTGAAAGTAGCATTAAACACCATCAAACAAACTATAAACCTTTGAACGCATTGGAAATACAGATCCTGACTTGGGACAGGCACAAACATGTGGCAGGATTAAACTGGTTAATGGAATCTAGAAATTGAATGTTGTGAATATAACTCAACTGATCTTTGAAAATTGACACGCATTCAGATGAAAAATAAGGCTATAAAGAAAAGAATAAACTTGTTTTACTTATAGCTACGTAAATGCCACCATTTGTTGTGGTAGTTTGTCAGATCTGTTGTAGTTGTCTGTGGTATGCCACCATTTGTTGTGGTAGTTTGTCAGATCTGTTGTAGTTGTCTGTGGTATGCCACCATTTGTTGTGGTAGTTTGTCAGATCTTTTGTAGTTGTCTGTGGTATGCCACCATTTGTTGTGGTAGTTTGTCAAATCTTTTGTAGTTGTCTGTGGTATGCCACCATTTGTTGTGGTAGTTTGTCAAATCTTTTGTAGTTGTCTGTGGTATGCCACCATTTGTTGTGGTAGTTTGTCAGATCTGTTGTAGTTGTCTGTGGTATGCCACCATTTGTTGTGGTAGTTTGTCAAATCTTTTGTAGTTGTCTGTGGTATGCCACCATTTGTTGTGGTAGTTTGTCAGATCTGTTGTAGTTGTCTGTGGTATGCCACCATTTGTTGTGGTAGTTTGTCAGATCTTTTGTAGTTGTCTGTGGTATGCCACCATTTGTTGTGGTAGTTTGTGAGATCTTTTGTAGTTGTCTGAGGTAATTGTGGTTTCTGTATATAATGTTCCCTTTTGATATATAATGCCTTTTGGCATTTTATATTTAAAATTCGCCAGACTCCATTAACACACTTTTTGTTGTCCATACTCATTTAGCTATGCCTTACTTTTGTTAGCATGCTGCAGTCATAATAACGCTTCTTAGACAAAGCACTTTAGATTGAAAGGTAATATAAGTCCTGATGTGAAATTGGTCTGGACAGAATTAAGTTACAATGAAACCTGTCTCTACCAAACCAAAATCCAATGTAAATCAAACTTATTTAAAGTCCCAATGTAGGAATTTTTTGTTAATTTAACTCTATAAACAGAACACATTTCTATTGAAATATAGCTAGTCCCAAGGATCTTCACAGAGCACCTGTCTATTAACATATAGCTAGTCCCAAGGATCTTCAGTTTAGACAGGTTTCTCTGTACAAGTAAAATGACATCATGCCAGATTTAAGATTCACTGAGATACTGAGATAATATATGTCTAATAACTTGTCCCCCTCAAGAAAGGACACTTCTCTTATGAGGCCACTTATTCCTCCTTTCAGAAGGGAAGAGTTATAAAAGGGGAGACTACTGTCATTGGTATGTTGTTTCCCATATACAAGTTATGTTGTTTAGTCTCTTATTTCTTGCCTGTGATAGCGATCACACTTTCTGTCGTCATTGGTGTCACCGTCAACATTTTGGTTAGCCATTATCTAAGGTTTAATTTAAGCTAAGATAATTTCCTCAAACCTTCTATTATTTCTTGAAACGTGGCACAAAGCTTCTGTATGGTAATAATATGGTACCTGCACAAAAACATTTTTGGGGATAAATTTTCAAGAATTTTTCTATTTTTCCATTTCTTTTTTTTGTGTGAAATTAATTCTAATGTAAATTATTTTTATTCTTGAATAACAACACTAAACCTTTATATAATTTCATGATTCTTAAATAAAAGCTTTTAATGGTAAAAAAAAATTGTACCAACACAAAATATATGAAAATAATTTTTTTTAAACAAATACTGTTTTGGCAGAGAATTAAGAAATAAATCATGGAAGCCAGAATGTGTTTGGAGTTTTAAACATGGATTGGCAGATATTAGTATTTTATCTCGAGCCAGAAGCGAGAGATAAAATTTACTAATATCCGCCAATCCATGTTAAAACTCAAAACACATTCTGGCTTCCATGATTTATTTTGATTCTGATATATCTAAGAGTACAAATACGGTAGTATACTTTGATTGGAAGACGGTAATTTATATATACGTTTGCGGAAAATGTCGCACACAATTTATGCTGCCAATGGAAAAGTCAGTCACATTCACCGGCGCATGTGCTAATGAGATTATACCGAAAGGATAATTTGCTCGTTTGTTAACAAAACGAAAGAAGGAAGTCATGTTAGAATTTGAAATTAGCTTTTTGTGGTAAATTGTACTTCATTTTTTTGTGGTAAATTTTACTACATTTTTTTTGTGGTAAATTTTACTACATTTTTTTTGTGGAAAATTTTACTACATTTTTTTGTGGTAAATTTTCCTACAATTTTTCTTTGTGGTAAATTTTACTACATTTTTTGTGGTAAATTTTCCTACAATTTTTCTTTGTGGTAAATTTTCCTACATTTTTTTGTGGTAAATTGTATTACATTAACCCAAATGTTAAGATTTTTATATGACTTTCAAAAATACTTTTCCTTGTCAGCATTCAATGTCTTGGTCCGTCATTGTGATCAATGAATGAATTATCGTCTATTTGACCCTATATAATTGTATCTTCTCTCTAATAATAATAATCTTTCTCTTGTCAGAGAGCATCTCGTTCTGTTTATGTAATCGGTGATCTTCCATCTTGACGTGTAGCGGTACTTTTTTTAAAGTAACCTTTTACTAAGAAGATGTCTATAACTGACATATATAATGTGTTTATAATTCTTAGTAATGGATTTAAAATGGCAGGAATGTCTATTATTTCTGCCTGCATTTAACAACTGACGGAATCCATCTGAATACCACCATCAATTATCGCAATTTATTAAATGCTGCAACACTACGTAAAACCGTAACAATAGATGAATTTATTGAATGTTGTGCAACACTCAACGTTAAATCGTAAAGCCATAACAATAGATGAATTTTAAATAGTAAAGAATTCCTGTGTGTTTAGATTTATTAAATGCTGTGCAACACTCTACGTGAAACCATAAAACTATAACAATAGATGAATTTTCGAATAATAAAGAATTTCTGTGCGTTTGGAATTTAATTATAAATTTTTCTCTGTAAAATAAATTTGTTTCAGTATAAAAATAATTAACATTAAATTTCAATCTGTTTACTTATCTGATACAAATATTTATTTTAGGCCCCTTTAACAAGTTGTATATTCAATTCTGTCAAATCACACTGTTTGGTTTTATCTTCATTTTCACACACTTTAATAAAAGAATATTTCAATAATATATATTTATTGAATATTTTTAATCAGAAAATTAGTTTTCAATTGCATTAATAGCAAGGACATTTGTTTGTTTGTTTGTTTGTTTGTTTGATGGTGTTTAATGCCACTTTCAACATTATTTCAAGGATGTAGTAGTAGTGGGTCCTTGTATATAGCAATTAATGATTTTTTAAAAATTAAGGCTGCAGTAACAAAATGATGCCATCTACCAATTTCGAGTTATGGTGTTTTAGGTCACTTTCAACAATATTTCAGTTATATCGTGGCGGTCAGTTTTATTGGAGGAGGAAAACGGAGTACCAGGAGAAAACCACCGACCTGTCACAAGTCACTGACAAACTTTATCACATAATGTTGTATCGAGTACACTTTGCCTGAGCGGGATTCAAACTCACAAAGTCAGTGGTGATAGGCACTGATTGCATAGGTAGCTGTAAATCCAACTACCATACGATCATGACCACATCTAAAAAAGGCTGGAGTAAAAATGTATTTTGAGTTATCTGAATTATATCGTTCCAGAGTTATGTCCCTTGATTATTTCTAAAATGATGATTTTATTGGTTTCCATGACTATACCGCTATCATTAGTTTGTAATATCCTATTTAAGGGGGTACCATACACTACAGGGAGATAACTCTTTGAAATCAGTTGAACGTTTTGATCATATGAATGTTTGTATGCAGATTTCAAGCATCTCGATGATCAAAACCACAGAGAGGAAAGCTGCTATGTGGCTAGTGAATTTATAACTCTGAGTCTGTTGGTTAGAATTTGTTAAAATTTTAATATTTATTACAGTGGATAAATTCAAACACACTGCCAAAAAAATAAGAAAATTAAATGAGCAGATCAAATTTTACCTGAAGTGTATGGTACTACCTTAATAATAATTTTAGAATTGCCGTTAGACAGATAACACACATAAAGATTTTGAATTTAAGGTGTCAAACCACTAATTCACCAATCAGAGCTTGGAACATATACGAAAGTAGTCCCTTTTCAAGAAAAAAGTTCCTTTCACTTTGTAGTATTGTGAAAACTACTGAATGGAATGGACTAATTAAAATTGATAATTGAAGTTAGATAAATAGGGATTATTTTGAGCCCAAATTTGATGTATTTAATTGTATTTTAATACCTCTATGGAGGATTTGATGCATGACCTATAAATAGTGAATTTCTTGGGGATGACCGAGCTATTTTTAGAGTAGGTGCTTTCCGTAGCATGGCATTTCACTGCAAGATTTTAAACATGCCCTGATATTTTGACAGAACGTAGAGGAATCATGTACGTTTCAGAAAATATATGGTCTTCAAAAGGTTAAACTTAAGATAAAATGACCAGGTAGGCTCGAAAAAACACAAATTTAGTAGAAAACCTTAAAGAAATTAATTGGTGGTTTGACACCTTAAGACAAAAACGTCAAAATTATCTTTTGTTGCTATCATGTTCAAATTAGCCTAAACATGTCACAACAGACCCAGAGTGACATTTTTCATACAAAAATGTTACAAAATGCATTGTGGTGTCAGATTACATGGTCAAAATGCATGTTATGTAGTATTTTGGAATATTGCTCCCAAACACTGGATATACATGGACACCAGGTATTGCAACTCATTTTCTTTTTCTTTATGACTTTATAATTATTGGGAATATGTTATTGAATGTGTTTTTGCAGTAGAAGGGCATATAATATTGAAAATATGGTTGATATTAAGAATTTAAAAAATTTCATCATGCAGCAGTTTGTTGACTTCAAATATAGGATATGGTGATATCATGATTGGATTTTTTTCAATCCTACACATTTTTTCTGGTAAATTTTGATAGTTTCAGTTAGAATACATGTACAATGTACTTACAAAATAATATAAGGCTATAGAAAGCAGTTTTAATTGAAAATTATGTAGTAAAAACCTGGTAATTTAAGTGATCCCAGAGAAATTATTTTGACTGCTTAGCATTTTCTGTTAATTTTTCAAATTGTCAATTTGAATTTCATGTTTTAGAATATTATTTGGCTGTAACAGTACATTTGAACATCCAGCTTACTTAAACAGTGGAAAAAAATGATGTGGAAGCATATATTTATTGAGTTTTGGGGGAAATTATAGTTGTGCACCATCAGAAATTCCAAGACTTGAATATCAATAAATCATATTTTTGCAAATTTGATGGAATTAGAAGGAATTTCAACTAAAGATGTATATACAAAAACATATTTTATGTCTTAAACCACATAATTTATGGGAAAAAAGCATGAATTAACAAAATTAAGAATAATATGAGCTCATTTTATGGGACGAAAAAAGGGGGGGCTAAATGCAAACATTTCATAGTATTTAGCTATTAAATATACAACTGAGGCATATATATGTGTTAAGATTGCTTATTATGTTAGAAACTAGCTTAATAACTGTAATATATAAGAGAATAGGTAAGTTTTGGTATATTACACAATCTGAACTCAACAGCTGTAAATGGAGATATTTTCATTAAAAATCTTCAAGGAGGTACCTTTGCATTTGAACACTTATACTTGCAAATATCAGACAGCCACATACCTTATGAGGTTTTCTTGGGTTGATATTGGCTAAGGAATAGAAATTAGGCCAACAAATGGTGAAAGAAACAAGTTTTTATGCTCTTTAGGTGTCAAAACCACTAATTCACCAATCAGAGCTTGGAACATATACGAAAGTAGTCCCTTTTCAAGAAAAAAGTTCCTTTCACTTTGTAGTATTGTGAAAACTACTGAATGGAATGGACTAATTAAAATTGATAATTGAAGTTAAATAAATAGGGATTATTTTGAGCCCAAATTTGATGCATTTAATTGTATTTTAATACCTCTATGGAGGATTTGATGCATGACCTATAAATAGTGAATTTCTTGGGGATGACCGAGCTATTTTTAGAGTAGGTGCTTTCCGTAGCATGGCATTTCACTGCAAGATTTTAAACATGCCCTGATATTTTGACAGAACGTAGAGGAATCATGTACGTTTCAGAAAATATATGGTCTTCAAAAGGTTAAACTTAAGATAAAATGACCAGGTAGGCTCAAAAAAACACAAATTTAGTAGAAAACCTTAAAGAATTTAATTGGTGGTTTGACACCTTAAGTTGTCTGACAGTTATTGTTCCAGATTTATACCTTTTCATAATGGGTAAAATGATGTTTTTATCAGTATTTTTTGGCATAATCTTTAATTTATGATGTCTGATTTAACGAAACATTTTTTAATTAGATTAATTTCAGATCAAGTTTAATTTTAATGTCTCTGACATTTATTTTTCCAGAGTTATGTCCCTTAGTGATTGGTAAAACGATGATTTTTAATATTTTCTTAATGTTATCTCATGCCCTTGATATGGCATCATTTTAGAATTTAAAAACTAACCATGCACGGATACCATACAGGTCAGGTTAGATGGATTAACAATTTTCCAGAGACAACATTTCTCCTACAGAAAAACAAACAACAACATGTTTTGTTCATCACTAATGTCATCTGTATTTTAGTGTAACAGGGATAAAGGCTTCAGTGATCTTTTGCCATCCTTTAGCCTCTGTTGTCCATCTTGTTACTCCTTGGATGCTCCTCTTATGAGCTGTGATCTTGCACATCATCTAAGATGGCCACCAGGTCTTCTGATTGGTTGAAATTTAAAAAAATTAAAACTCTTCTTCAGAACTACTGAAACGAAATTGGAATAAAAATAGTCTTTGAGAGGTTCCTTTTCAAAATTGTGTCTATTTCCAAGATGGCCACTATTCAGTAATACTATCAAACAATTGTTTTTTTTAACATTTCTGGTGAATGACTGCAGGCTCTGCTTGCCTCGAGTGCGCTATATCGTGGGTGCGAGCCATGGTCGGGTCAAACCAAAGACTATGAAATTGATATTTGTTGCTTCTCCGCTAAACACGCAGCATTAAGGAGTAAGAGCAAAGACTGGTTGGCTCGGAATCAGAATAATGTGTCCGAGTGGAGCGACATGTCTATCCGTGGACTGTTGTTTCAGTGAGCTAGCACTATAAAAATCCAACTCAGCATGTTGATCTAGAACAAAGCGGACCTCATCATTATTCCATTGAAAAATAACTTGTTCTCATCACTCTTAGGGTGTCTTAAAAAAACTAGACTTAATTGAACACAAACTGTGCATGAATAACCACAAGTAAGCCTCTAGTTTAATAAGAAAATCTATTTTGAAAACTTTTCTCATTATTTATGAGGGGCCGTCATGGCCGTGATCATATGGTAGTTGGATTTACAACTACCTATGCAATCAGTGCCTATTACCACTGATGTTGTGAGTTCGAATCTTGATCAGAGAGAGGTGTACAACAATATGTGATAAAGTTTTTCAGTGACTTGCGACGGGTCGGTGGTTTTCTCCGGGTGCTCCAGTTTCCTCCAACTGAAATATTGTTGAAAGTGGCATTAAACATCATAAAACCAAACCATTATTTGTTTTGTATAATCAGACGGGTATTGATCATGTCCTTTGTCAGTGTATAATAACATATTTCATATTTAATTGTGTTTATAAACTTTTTCATTTGAAGATTATAATCAAATAAACCTTTGTTTTCAATTCCACTATATATTTCCTTGTTATTTTAATTAAATTGCGTCTGTCAAGGACTTTAGAGTTTATTATATATATATATATATATATATATATATATATAAAGTTTCTCCCGACCCTCTGGGAGTTGAATATTCAGTATCTCTTGAGGGTCTCTTAGATCTTTCAATAAGAGCATCAGGTACTTTTACATGGACCTAAAATGGTCTTTGGTATCTCCTGATTTTAAAGAGTGTTGTATAAGATATTCATAAAAATTGTTCAAATTTAAATAAAAAGTACCACCTGTAAATAGTGAAGTACTGGTACACTTGGAAAATATTGAAAGCCCTGGTCTCTGGTTTAATAATATTTTATTCATAGAAAAAAAATGCTAAGAATGTATCGTACAAACGGAGTTGACGTTAAAAACTTAAGTCACATTTCTATTTGGCGTTATCAGTGTTCAAAATAAGATATTGTGTCGCCTTATGACTTCTGTATACCTAATCTGTATACCTATTTTTGCGCTCTTCCTCTTAAGACAATGTTATCCGTGTACAAAATAAGATATTGTCGCCTTATAACTTCTGCATACCTAAGCACCCTTCCTATTTAGACAAGTGCTCTTTGTTTTGTTATCTTGTCTAAATTTAATCTTATCATTGACAATTATTTGATAAATTAAAATTAAAATTTGATTCTTTAATGAAGAAACGACATGCGACGTGCCTTTGTTCCGAGATAATCAGAGATATGACACACCTAAGGTTCCCGAGATTATTGTCGTATAATATGGACCAAATATACATGTATCCATTTAAGTGCGTCCTGTCTTTTTAATTGTTAAAATTATTGATTTTAAATTAAGATATTGATGTTGACATAAATTAGTGATGTATGACATATTTTTTTATTTTTATAATTAGTAGATTAAATACCGGTAGTGTAACAAAACACGAATAGGATATTAAAGATGAAAAGAATCAAATTAAAAATTAATATGAAAAAATGTTTTGTACTTTTATAGAAATATCTAATTTGAAATTTAACTTTCAACAATGGCTCACAACAAATTATTCTATAAATATTGATGGGGAGTATTTTGTTATGTGTCAGCATAACAGATAATGTTTTAAGCGACTTTCTGACTTAATTTCCCCATAGATATCTGTCTTTTGATAACAAGGAGGGTTTGACTGCACTGTTGTTAATGGTTTTGTTTTGTTTATGGTAAACACCATTTTAATCAATTTTTCAGTTATATCACAGAAAACCACAGAGCTGCCGTAAGTCACAGACAAACTTTATCATGCTGCCGTAAGTTACAGACAAAATTTATCACGCTGCCGTAAATCACAGACAAACTTTATCACACAATGTTGTAGCTGAGCGGGTTGCCGTAAGTCACAGACAAACTTTATCACACAATGCTGTGGCTGAGCGGACTGCCGTAAGTCACAGACAAACTTTATCACACAATGCTGAGGGTGAGCGGGCTGCCGTAAGTCACAGACAAACTTTATCACACAATGTTGTGGCTGAGCGGGTTGCCGTAAGTCACAGACAAACTTTATCACACAATGTTGTGGCTGAGCGGGCTGCCGTAAGTCACAGACAAACTTTATCACACAATGCTGTGGCTGAGCGGGCTGACGTAAGTCACAGACAAACTTTATCACACAATGTTGTGGCTGAGCGGGCTGCCGTAAGTCACAGACAAACTTTATCACACAATGCTGTGGCTGAGCGGGCTGCCGTAAGTCACAGACAAACTTTATCACACAATGTTGTGGCTGAGCGGGCTGCCGTAAGTCACAGACAAACTTTATCACACAATGCTGTGGCTGAGCGGGCTGCCGTAAGTCACACACAAACTTTATCACACAATGCTGAGGCTGAGCAGGTTTAGAACTCACAACATAAGTGGTGATAGGTACTGATTACATTGGTAATTAATCCAACTACCATATGATCATGACCATCGACGGCCCCACTGCACTGTTGTTGATATATATGATCACTTTTTCAATGTAAATTTAAGACAAAAGAGATGATTTTTCATTCCTTTTCATCAGTTTTCCTTTTTTATGGTGACGTTCCTTTGGTCACATTATATGGCGTTTACATTTCTCCGTTAGTTCGAATCGCAGCCACAAGTGATAAAGTTTACCAGTTGCTTGCCCATGGTCAGTGGTTCTCTCCAGGTACTCCGGCTTCTTCCACCACTAAAACTGGTCGCCATGATATAGCTGATATATTGCTGAAAGTGGCGTTAAACACCAAAAATCAAATCAAATCAAATCAATCATCCGTTTTGCACATATTTTTAATAATGTTTCTGACTTCAATGACCATAATCTCATGATAATAGAAAAACTTTTACATCAATGATATCATTCCTATGATATTAAGTGATTAACGATGTTTTTTAAAACGAGATGACTGAGAAATGTCCTCGAGTTTTAAAAAACATCTTTAATTATTTTATCGCTATTTTGTATTCATAATTAAATAATTTTTGTTGAGATACTGACATTTTTTTAAACACAATTAATATTTTATATCCTTAATCACTTATTATCAAGGATTTGGTAATGTGATGTCATTATAACGTTTGTTTGTTTATCACGAGACTACTTAGTTACTAGCGATTATTTTCCATCTCACTCTACTGGCGTGAGATGGAAAATTCTCAGATAGCAAGATCAAAGGAAAATACCGCAAAATAGCGATAATGTAAATTATTGAATTTTTTTTTTATTACCGCTATAAAGATCTTGTATATAAATACAATTCTACATACAGAGATATGACCACACACAGTATTTCCCATCCATGATATTATTTATACTATAACTAATTGACGAGTTTCATTATCAAAAATATGTCACGAATTGGTCATGAGTGACATATTTTTTATAATGAAACTTGTCAATTAGTTATAGTATTTATTATATAGATTTTTAAAAAATGTTTCGAATCGAATTTAATATAAAAATGAGTTTAATTGCACTATATTACGTGTGTAGCGTAGGGAAATACTATAATGTGTATCACTTCAAAAAAACATGGTGCCACCCACCCACGACAATAAAATAATTAAAATGCTTACCTCGAAATATTATTTTAGTTAAATTTGATCAAAATTGAAGCATACACGAAGCCAAATAACGTCTAATTTAAAATATGTTTCAAACTGGAAGTCTTCATATGACGTCGACAACGAAATGGCGCGAAATATAGAACTGGAAAATTCTGTAATTCACAGCTATCTATATAATAAAGTGACATAATTAACAAAGCAAATAAGTTCAGATCTGATTTAGCTACCGTAGTAGAAGGCAGGTTTTCTTTACTGAAATATATGAATTTTTTTGTGTTTGATTTTTAGTTCACCTGGACCAAAGGTCCAGGTGAACTATTGCCATCACTTGGCGTCCGTCGTCTGTAAGCTTTTCACATTTCAAGCTTCTTCTCCGAAACCACTGAGCCAATTGGAACCAAACTTACCAGGTATGTTTCTTGGATGGTCAATGGACTGATCAAGTTACCATTCACATGCAATAGGAGCATTTAGACTGATCAAGTTACCATTCACAGGCATTAGGAGCATGTAGACTGATCAAGTTACCATTCACAGGCATTAGGAGCATTTAGACTGATCAAGTTACCATTCACAGGCAATAGGAGCATTTAGACTGATCAAGTTACCATTCACAGGCATTAGGAGCATTTAGACTGATCAAGTTACCATTCACAGGCAATAGGAGCATGTAGACTGATCAAGTTACCATTCACAGGCATTAGGAGCATTTAGACTGATCAAGTTACCATTCACAGGCATTAGGAGCATTTAGACTGATCAAGTTACCATTCACAAGCATTAGGAGCATTTAGACTGATCAAGTTACCATTCACAGGCATTAGGAGCATTTAGACTGATCAAGTTACCATTCACAAGCATTAGGAGCATTTAGACTGATCAAGTTACCATTCACAGGCAATAGGAGCATTTAGACTGATCAAGTTACCATTCACAGGCATTAGGAGCATTTAGACTGATTAAGTTACCATTCACAAGAGACTGATCAAGTTACCATTCACAGGCATTAGGAGCATTTAGACTGATCAAGTTACCATTCACAGGCATTAGGAGCATTTAGACTGATCAAGTTACCATTCACAGGCAATAGGAGCATTTAGACTGATCAAGTTACCATTCACAGGCATTAGGAGCATTTAGACTGATCAAGTTACCATTCACAGGCATTAGGAGCATTTAGACTGATCAAGTTACCATTCACAAGCAATAGGAGCATTTAGACTGATCAAGTTACCATTCACAGGCATTAGGAGCATTTAGACTGATCAAGTTACCATTCACAAGCATTAGGAGCATTTAGACTGATCAAGTTACCATTCACAAGCATTAGAAACATTTAGACTGATCAAGTTACCATTCACAGGCAATAGGAGCATTTAGACTGATCAAGTTACCATTCACAAGCATTAGAAACATTTAGACTGATCAAGTTACCATTCACAGGCAATAGGAGCATTTAGACTGATCAAGTTACCATTCACAGGCATTAGGAGCATGTAGACTGATCAAGTTACCATTCACGTTTTACTATTGCTCCACTGATTTTACAATTTTACACATTCAATCTTCAACATTGGCATTGGTTGGTTGGTTTATGGGGTTTAATGCCACTTTGAACAATATTTCAGTTATATCATGGCAGTTAGTTCTATTGGTGGAGGAAACCACGGTACCAGGAGAGAAACAGACCTGTCACTGACAAACTTTATCACATAATGTTGTATCAAGTACATCTCGTCATTAACGGAGTTCTAACTCACAATTTTAATGGTGATAGGCACTGATTGCACAGTTAGTTGGAAATCCAACTACCACACGATCACGACCACGACAGCCACCCATTGGTATTGAAATAGCTTAAATTTGAAAAATGAGTTATACAGTGAAATCTGTCGAAACGAAATCATTAAAAAAGAAAATCCAGTATATACTTAACTTTTGACAAAGTCCCTAATGTAGAAAATATTTAACTTTTGACAAAGTCCCTAATGTAGAAAATATTTAACTTTTGACAAAGTCCCTAATGTAAAAAATATTCAACTTTTGACAAAGTCCCTAATGTAGAAAATATTTAACTTTTGACAAAGTCCCTAATGTAGAAAATATTTAACTTTTGACAAAGTCCCTAATGTAGAAAATATTTAACTTTTGACAAAGTCCCTAATTTGCACAATCGAAACACCTCTCTATTCTGAACCAAAAATATTTTCCTATGAAAATTTGGTTTAGACAGGTTTTTATTGGTGTACAATTACCTCTGATGGTGGTCAAAAGCCAAGATTAAGAATGTCAGGAGTTATATATGCCTATGTGCTGTGACAAGGGAATCATGAAGTGTTTTTTTTTAATATTTCAGGAGTTTCGGACGATATACAAACAGTTCTTTCCTAATGGTGATCCTAGTAAATTTGCTAACTTTGTCTTTAATGTGTTTGATGCAAACAAGGTAAGTTACTGACGTTCCTGAATTTTCCACCTTCAAATTTGGGTACTTTTTATACGTCCCCAGACTTTTTTCAGTTATATTGGTATGGCTGTGTCGTCATTTTTAGCATTGTCATTTTTAGTCTGTAGATACAATACTTTTTAACAATAAATTAAATTCTATTTGACGGCTCCTTCTGAAATTTTAGTACAATGATCCTTGGCAGAGCATAAAGGTTCAAATTAATTTAAAATTTTCTCAAAATTTCTTCTTGAAAACTGAAGGATTAGATTATCTATTATTTTTTTTTAATTTGGCCACAGAAAATTTTTCAAATTTTTTTTTAATATAATTTTTCATTGAATGATAGAAATTTGATAGAAATATTACCAGACAGATTTTAGATTTTTTTTTTCCAGAAATGACATGATTGATACAGTATTGATAATATCATTTACTGGTTTCTAGACTAAATTAATAGTAAATAAACATAGTGATGTCCATGATTTCTTTATATTGTGTAATTTTGACAGGATAACGATAGATAAACAAAGCAATATTATGTTTGATCAGATTTAAAAAATAATATGACATAGAGGAATGATTTATCGTATTATGTTTTGTCTCGTTAAAAGTTCTGGTATAAGTATATATAACATGGTATAACACCAAACACGGCCGTCTTCTTGATCCTTAGATACTGCATGTAATTTTTATATCTACATCAGCTTTTTCATCATTCGTCATATTGTGTTAAATCAGATTAGGGAGAAATAGACAGCAGTGACATTAGATATCCTTTTATATTAGAATTAAAAAGAATAAATAGCACATTGTCGGAATAATTCTAAACTCCAATATTAAATAATTCTAAACTCCAATATTAAATAATTCTAAACTCCAATATTAAATAATTCTAAACTCCAATATTAAATAATTCTAAACTCCAATATTGAATAATTCTAAACTCCAATATTTAATAATTCTAAACTCCAATATTAAATAATTCTAAACTCCAATATTTAATAATTCTAAACTCCAATATTGAATATTTCTAAACTCCAATATTGAATAATTCTAAACTCCAATATTGAATAATTCTAAACTCCAATATTGAATAATCTTAAACTCCAATATTGAATAATTCTAAACTCCAATATTGAATAATTCTAAACTCCAATATTAAATAATTCTAAACTCCAATATTGAATAATTCTAAACTCCAATATTGAATAATTCTAAGCTCCAATATTGAATAATTCTAAACTCCAATATTGAATAATTTTAAACTCCAATATTGAATAATTCTAAACTCCAATATTAAATAATTCTAAACTCCAATATTGAATAATTCTAAACTCCAATATTGAATAATTCTAAACTCCAATATTGAATAATTCTAAACTCCAATATTGAATAATTCTAAACTCCAATATTGAATAATTCTAAACTCCAATATTGAATATTTCTAAACTCCAATGTTGAATAATTCTAAACTCCAATAATTGAATAATTCTAAGCTCCAATAATTGAATAATTCTAAACTCCAATAATTGAATAATTCTAAACTCCAATATTAAATAATTCTAAACTCCAATATTGAATAATTCTAAACTCCAATATTGAATAATTCTAAATTCCAATATTAAATAATTCTAAACTCCAATATTGAATAATTCTAAACTCTAATATTGAATAATTCTAAACTCCAATATTGAATAATTCTAAACTCCAATATTGAATAATTCTAAACTCCAATATTAAATAATTCTAAACTCCAATATTAAATAATTCTAAACTCCAATATTGAATAATTCTAAACTCCAATATTGAATAATTCTAAACTCCAATATTGAATAATTCTAAACTCCAATATTAAATAATTCTAAACTCCAATATTGAATATTTCTAAACTCCAATATTGAATAATTCTGAACTCCAATATTGAATAATCTTAAACTCCAATATTGAATAATTCTAAACTCCAATATTGAATAATTCTAAACTCCAATATTGAATAATTCTAAACTCCAATATTGAATAATTCTAAGCTCCAATATTGAATAATTATAAACTCCAATATTGAATAATTTTAAACTCCAATATTGAATAATTCTAAACTCCAATATTGAATAATTCTAAACTCCAATATTGAATAATTCTAAACTCCAATATTGAATAATTCTAAACTCCAATATTGAATAATTCTAAACTCCAATATTGAATAATTCTAAACTCCAATATTGAATATTTCTAAACTCCAATGTTGAATAATTCTAAACTCCAATAATTGAATAATTCTAAACTCCAATAATTGAATAATTCTAAACTCCAATATTAAATAATTCTAAACTCCAATATTGAATAATTCTAAACTCCAATATTGAATAATTCTAAACTCCAATATTGAATAATTCTAAATTCCAATATTAAATAATTCTAAACTCCAATATTGAATAATTCTAAACTCTAATATTGAATAATTCTAAACTCCAATATTGAATAATTCTACACTCCAATATTGAATAATTCTAAACTCCAATATTAAATAATTCTAACTCCAATATTAAATAATTCTAAACTCCAATATTGAATAATTCTAAACTCCAATATTGAATAATTCTAAACTTCAATATTGAATAATTCTAAACTCCAATATTAAATAATTCTAAACTCCAATATTGAATAATTCTAAACTCCAATATTGAATAATTCTAAACTCCAATATTGAATAATTTTAAACTCCAATATTGAATAAGAAAAAAGATTTTAGAAACAGAAGCAAATTTGATACTCTTTACACACATATATACATAGCTACTGACTTTTCTGGTTTGGTACAGGCTCTTCAATATAAAGTGACAGGGTTAAACTAGTTTACGATTGGATTGTTAATGTTGTGATATCTTTACAAATGATACAATGAATAGGAATATGAAAATAAGAATAAAAATAAAGGATAAATGAAAAATTGCAACCTTGCTGGAAATATAGGTTGTTCTTCTTCCAAGTTTGTGATATAGCTGAAAAATTGCTGAGTTGGTGTTAAACAACAATCACTCATTGACTCCAAGTTTGTGTCTTAGATGCCACTACAGACATAATTCAACATAGGACTCCATAGGAATTTTGTTTCAAGAAATTTTATTCTATCTGAAATCTTGCCTAAAAACAGGGGTGGTTTTTGATGGGAGTGACTTTATAAGACTTTATATTGTAGTTATATAATTAATTGTGATCTTGTGCTTAATTATTTAAAGGAAAACGCCATGGTCTTAACAAGTTAGCATGAAAATTTAAATGACATTAAATAAAAGACATTTGTGTTAATGAATGTTAAAAATAGTATACCGTAAGGTAGAATTTGGTGATTGAAGTTGCATGTAGGATTGCCATTTTTCAGAACTCTTCAATGTGAGGAGACAAAAGGCATAATCCATTCTCAGATTATACTTGCAATTTAAAATCTTCCGAAAGAGCAGTGACGTCACAATAGCGGTATCATATATTATATCAGCATTGATCAGTTGCAATTTTATCATTAAAAATTATGTACATAATGTACATCGTAAAATATTTATTTTTTGATATTTACAAAATCATTATGACTTCATGTCAAGCATTTTATTGCACTAACGAAAAGGGAAAGTGTGAGCAGATATTTTTTTGTAATTACCGATCAGGACTACCCTTGTCAACACATCGACCAGTGACCACGAAAAACACGGAAAAGTACAACACATTGGTGACAAAAAAGAAAAAGAGCATGTGTACGCATAAAACGAGTTAAAAGTGACAGTTATTTAACCTACGGTCAATCATGTAAAACATTGAATTATACGTAGATACCCCCCAAATACAAATAAACCCATTTTTTTATGAAAATGTAACATGGGATGAGAATATTAAGAACAAAATTAGGACGATATACAAATTGTTAACATGGTATTGCAGTTGATCTGATATTAAAACATAATCAAAAGGGCTCGATGTTGGGAAGAGTCAGATACATTATTTATTCAACTAACATGATCCGTCTCTGTGACGTCACATGAAGAGGAGGTCATGACCACTTACACTACAACAGGAAATTCCAAATATTCATATTCCTAATTGGGTATATTAATGTTAATAAAGTGTTTTTTGTTTAATAATTAGTTATTTACGAATAAAAAGTTACAATGTATTGAATTATAACAATTGTTCAACTGACTGGAGTTTTCCTTTAAGGTCCTATATTATGTAGGTTAAATTCTCTGAGAAGTTTGTTCAATAAAGAACAATTTTTAATGGTATTTACAGACAATATTACAAGATACTTCAAGGCAAATATTGTGAATTATCCCATTTTCTTTTGATATCTCTTCCATAATTGAAAAATGACGAAAAGGAATGTTATTTTTTACGATCGTGACCTTTTCTTAGGCTTAATAAGGAGAGTAGATTTTCTTATCATACAGAGATATGCTGCGGGATGAATCCAAAGATGTTAATGACGTACGCTCCATGTCAATATTATTTTTTATCGGTGATGCATTTTAGGTGTAAGTAATTTGTTTTATTACTGATAAGCTTTGTTACCCAGGATGTTCTTTTAATTGCAGCGAAACTAGAAATAGACACAAAAAATCAATTAAGAAATTTTCTTTACATTTTTTTTACTTTGTAGAAAATTGTTTTCAATCTTTTAATTGTGTTGAACTAGAAATAGAAATAGAAATAGACAGAAAAAAATCAATTGATAATTTTTTTTTTTTTTTTGAATTTTGTAGAAAATTATATTCAATATTTAAATTTTGGAGAACTAGAAATAGACAGAAAAAAATCAAATCATAAAAAGGAAAAAAATATTATTTTTGAACTTTAGAAAATTATTTTCAATCTTTTGATTAACCGTGTGATGTATTTCTCATTAGTTTGTTGATTAAGGTATAAAAATCTTTGATCCAATGATTTTTTTTCCGTTTATCTTTTTCTGTTTATAGAATTGCAGAAGCATCTTAGCGTAATACAAAATCAATAGATAATCCAACGAATGCCGAAACATCGTATTATTTGTCTGTCGTTACCAGAAATTAGCTTTTAAGCGAGAAGTCTGTTGTCGTAGATTGTAGATTTCTTTTGCCATTTCTCAAGTATCTTACACTGTCATAAAAAAAAATATGATGGATTATAATTGGCACTTTAATTGATTTATTGATTGATTGAATGTTTGTTTTAATACCAGCAGTTTCATTAATAGGTACAATCACACCATGTGTAAGCTACAGGGTTCAGACTAAACTGAAACATAGAGCAGCCAATTATGAAGGTTGAAAAATGTCAATAAAAAGTTCATAGAATAAAACAAAAGTACAGTCAAACTTGTCCATGTGATCACCTCTATTAAGTCAAACCTGTCCATGTGATCACCTGTAATAAGTCAAACCTGTCCATGTGGTCACCTGTATTAAATCAAACCTGTCCATGTGGTCACCTCTATTAAGTCAAACCTGCCCATGTGGTCACCTCTATTAAGTCAAACCTGTCCATGTGATCACCTCTATTAAGTCAAACCTGTCCATGTGGTCACCTCTAATAAGTCAAACTTGTCCATGTGGTCACCTCTATTAAGTCAAACCTGTCCATGTGGTCACCTGTATTAAATCAAACCTGTCCATGTGGTCACCTCTAATAAGTCAAACTTGTCCATGTGGTCACCTCTATTAAGTCAAACCTGTCCATGTGGTCACCTGTATTAAGTCAAACCTGTCCATGTGGTCACCTGTATTAAGTCAAACCTGTCCATGTGGTCACCTCTATTAAGTCAAACCTGTCCATGTGGTCACCTGTATTAAGTCAAACCTGTCCATGTGGTCACCTGTATTAAGTCAAACCTGTCCATGTGGTCACCTCTATTAAGTCAAACCTGTCCATGTGGTCACCTGTATTAAGTCAAACCTGTCCATGTGGTCACCTGTATTAAGTCAAATCTGTCCATGTGGTCACCTCTAATAAGTCAAACTTGTCCATGTGGTCACCTCTATTAAGTCAAACCTGTCCATCTGGTCACCTCTAATAAGTCAAACTTGTCCATGTGGTCACCTGTATTAAGTCAAACCTGTCCATGTGGTCACCTCTATTAAGTCAAACCTGTCCATGTGGTCACCTCTATTAAGTCAAACCTATCCATGTGGTCACCTCTATTAAGTCAAACCTATCCATGTGGTCACCTCTATTAAGTCAAACCTGTCCATGTGGTCACCTCTATTAAGTCAAACCTATCCATGTGGTCACCTCTATTAAGTCAAACCTATCCATGTGGTCACCTCTATTAAGTCAAACCTGTCCATGTGGTCACCTCTATTAAGTCAAACCTGTCCATGTGGTCACCTCTATTAAGTCAAACCTGTCCATGTGGTCACCTCTATTAAGTCAAACCTGTCCATGTGGTCACCTGTATTAAGTCAAACCTGTCCATGTGGTCACCTCTATTAAGTTAAACCTGTCCATGTGGTCACCTCTATTAAGTCAAACCTGTCCATGTGGTCACCTCTATTAAGTCAAACCTGTCCATGTGGTCACCTCTATTAAGTCAAACCTGTCCATGTGGTCACCTGTATTAAGTCAAACCTGTCCATGTGGTCACCTCTATTAAGTTAAACC
Source organism: Bathymodiolus septemdierum (assembly GCA_963383655.1). Lineage (NCBI taxonomy): Eukaryota > Metazoa > Mollusca > Bivalvia > Mytilida > Modiolidae > Bathymodiolus > Bathymodiolus septemdierum. The sequence continues at coordinate 4,797,824 of OY726528.1, forward strand.
TGTCCATGTGGTCACCTCTATTAAGTCAAACCTGTCCATGTGGTCACCTCTATTAAGTCAAACCTGTCCATGTGGTCACCTGTATTAAGTCAAACCTGTCCATGTGGTCACCTCTATTGAGTCAAACCTGTCCATGTGGTCACCTCTATTAAGTCAAACCTGTCCATGTGGTCACCTGTAATAAGTCAAACCTGTCCATGTGGTCACCTCTATTAAGTCAAACCTGCCCATGTGGTCACCTCTATTAAGTCAAACCTGTCCATGTGATCACCTCTATTAAGTCAAACCTGTCCATGTGGTCACCTCTATTAAGTCAAACCTGTCCATGTGGTCACCTGTATTAAGTCAAATCTGTCCATGTGGTCACCTCTATTAAGTCAAACCTGTCCATGTGGTCACCTCTATTAAGTCAAACCTGTCCATGTGGTCACCTCTATTAAGTCAAACCTGTCCATGTGGTCACCTCTATTAAGCAGTCACCTGTATAATGGTCACCTTTTTCTCACCTGTCATAGAAAATTGAATAGGTCACCTGTCTTAAAAGATCACTTTTTCGCTGTCCCAAAGATTACCTCTTTAATACAGATTTGACTATCTTTTTTGCCTCATACCTGCTTTCTATTTAAATATATACATGTGTATATATTTTTTCTTTCCTCTATCACTGACAAGACTTTTACCTTGACTATGATTAACATGACAGGTGACTTACAAGAAACTGCCTACCTTTCGTGAGTACCTGGGTTCACCCCTGCATTGGTAGGGTCAATGTTTGTCATCTTTTTAGTTTTCAGTGTTGTGTTTTTGGTAGGGTCAGTGTTGGTCATCTTTTTAGTTTTCTGTGTTGTGTTTTTGGTAAGGTCAGTGTTGGTCATCTTTTTAGTTTTCTGTGTTGTGTTTTTGGTAAGGTCAGTGTTGGTCATCTTTTTAGTTTTCTGTGTTGTATTTTTGGTAAGGTCAGTGTTGGTCATCTTTTTAGTTTTCTGTGTTGTATTTTTGGTTTGTTTGTCTTCATCCTGTGTCTTGTGTCCAATGTTGCCAGTGGATTGTCCATTCTTAATTGTCCTTCCAGTTCTCTCTCACCAGTACATATACCAGGCAGGAAGACATTCTTTTTTGCTGGTTGAAGCAAAATGTCCTTATATATGCTGAATACCATCTGTATGAATTTAAATATATTTATAGTAACAAATTGAATGAAAGAAAAAAATGTATTGAAAAAAAGATGTTCAAAGTTTTTAATTTTAACAGGGTTGAAAATTTTCAAAAACTTGGCCTATCAAGTTTTGAAATGTAAATTCTTTAGATTAACTGAATTTGCAATAGTTTTGATCAAACTTCAGAGGAAATTTAACACATTTTTTTAAAGACCGAAATGTATGAGTTTTATGCTGAATGTGTGAGACTTGATTGGACTCGTATTGATTGATTCTTTGAAGATTTTATGACAAAATTGTCCTTGAATGTCAGCTTCCTGTAAAAGTTTAGAAAATAAATATTTTATCAGAAAATTACATTAGAACTTTGGTTATTGCTTCATGATAGTCTATTTTATTATGTAATATATCTGTTTCATACAGTACAATCTAATTAACTTCATAACTGCAGTAATCAAGTGTATTATCACAATCAAGTGCAGTCAAAACTTGTCACAATCAAGTACAGTCAAAACTTCTCACAATCAAGTACAGTTAAAACTTGTCACAATCAAGTACAGTCAAAACTTGTCACAATCAAGTACAGTCAAACTTGTCACAATCAAGTACAGTCAAAACTTGTCACAATCAAGTACAGTCAAACTTGTCACAATCAAGTACAGTCAAAACTTGTCACAATCAATAACAGTCAAAACTTGTCACAATCAAGTGCAGTCAAAACTTGTCACAATCAAGTACAGTCAAAACTTGTCACAATCAAGAACAGTCAAAACTTGTCACAATCAAGTACAGTCAAAACTTGTCACAATCAAGAACAGTCAAAACTTGTCACAATCAAGTGCAGTCAAAACTTGTCACAATCAAGTACAGTCAAAACTTGTCACAATCAAGAACAGTCAAAACTTGTCACAATCAAGTACAGTCAAAACTTGTCACAATCAAGAACAGTCAAAACTTGTCACAATCAAGTACAGTCAAAACTTGTCACAATCAAGTACAGTCAAAACTTGTCACAATCAATAACAGTCAAAACTTGTCACAATCAAGTGCAGTCAAAACTTGTCACAATCAAGTACAGTCAAAACTTGTCACAATCAAGAACAGTCAAAACTTGTCACAATCAAGTACAGTCAAAACTTGTCACAATCAAGAACAGTCAAAACTTGTCACAATCAAGTACAGTCAAACTTGTCACAATCAAGTACAGTCAAAACTTGTCACAATCAATAACAGTCAAAACTTGTCACAATCAAGTACAGTCAAAACTTGTCACAATCAAGTACAGTCAAAACTTGTCACAATCAAGTACAGTCAAAACTTGTCACAATCAAGTACAGTCAAAACTTGTCACAATCAAGTACAGTCAAAACTTGTCACAATCAAGCACAGTCAAAACTTGTCACAATCAAGTACAGTTAAAACTTGTCACAATCAAGTACAGTCAAAACTTGTCACAATCAAGAACAGTCAAAACTTGTCACAATCAAGTACAGTCAAAACTTATCACAATCAAGTACAATCTAAACTTGTCACAATCAAGTACAGTTAAAACTTGTCACAATCAAGTACAGTCAAAACTTGTCACAATCAAGTACAGTCAAAACTTGTCACAATCAAGTACAATCAAAACTTGTCACAATCAAGCACAGTCAAAACTTGTCACAATCAAGTACAGTTAAAACTTGTCACAATCAAGTACAATCAAAACTTGTCACAATCAAGTACAGTCAAAACTTGTCACAATCAAGTACAGTCAAACTTGTCACAATCCAGTACAGTCAAAACTTGTCACAATAAAGTACAGTCAAACTTGTCACAATCAAGTACAGTCAAAACTTGTCACAATCAACTACAGTCAAACTTGTCACAATCAAGTACAGTCAAAACTTGTCACAATCAAGTACAGTCAAAACTTGTCACAATCAAGAACAGTCAAAACTTGTCACAATCAAGTACAGTCAAAACTTATCACAATCAAGTACAATCTAAACTTGTCACAATCAAGTACAGTTAAAACTTGTCACAATCAAGTACAGTCAAAACTTGTCACAATCAAGTACAATCAAAACTTGTCACAATCAAGCACAGTCAAAACTTGTCACAATCAAGTACAGTTAAAACTTGTCACAATCAAGTACAATCAAAACTTGTCACAATCAAGTACAGTCAAAACTTGTCACAATCAAGTACAATCAAAACTTGTCACAATCAAGTACAGTCAAAACTTGTCACAATCAAGTACAGTCAAAACTTGTCACAATCAAGTACAGTCAAAACTTGTCACAATCAAGTACAGTCAAACTTGTCACAATCAAGTAGTCAAAACTTGTCACAATCAAGTACAGTCAAAACTTGTCACAATCAAGTACAATCAAAACTTGTCACAATCAAGTACAATCAGTAGGTTTGTCTGTATTTTCCTCCAAGGAGAAGTAAAACCTGGACAGTTATATCAAACTGTATGGTGAAACCCCCTGATCAAACTCTATGGTGAAACCTCCTGATCAAACTGTATGGTGAAACCCCCTGATCCCAACTATGATGAAACCTCCTGATCAAACTGTATGGTGAAACCTCCTGATCAAACTATGGTGAAACCCCTTGATCAAGCTGTATGGTGAAACCCCTGATCAAACTGTATGGTGAAACCCCCTGATCAAACTGTATGGTGAAATCCCCTGATCAAACTGTATGGTGAAATCCCCTGATCAAACTGTATGGTGAAACCCCCTGATCAAACTATGGTGAAACGCCCTGATCAAACTGTATGGTGAAACCCCTGATCAAACTGTATGGTGAGACCCCCTGATCAAGCTGTATGGTGAAACCCCCTGATCAAACTGTATGGTGAAACCCCCTGATCAAACTGTATGGTGAAACCCCCTGATCAAACTATGGTGAAACCCCCCGATCAAACTATGGTGAGACCGCCTGATCAAACTGTATGGTGAAACCCCTGATCAAACTGTACGGTGAAACCCCCTGATCAAACTGTATGGTGAAACCCCTGATCAAACTGTATGGTGAAACCCCCTGATCAAACTATGGTGAAACCCCCTGATCAAACTCTATGGTGAAACCTCCTGATCAGACTATGGTGAAACCCCCTGATCAAACTGTATGGTGAAATCCCCTGATCAAGCTGTATGGTGAAACCCCCTGATCAAACTGTATGGTGAAACCCCCTGATCAAACTATGGTGAAACCCCCTGATCAAAATATGGTGAAACCCCCTGATCAAACTGTATGGTGAAACCCCCTGATCAAACTGTATGGTGAAACCCCCTGATCAAACTGTATGGTGAAGTCCCCTGATCAAACTGTATGGTGAAATCTCCTGATCAAACTGTATGGTGAAACCCCCTGATCAAACTGTATGGTGAAACCCCCTGATCAAACTATGGTGAAACCCCCTGATCAAACTGTATGGTGAAACCCCCTGATCAAACTATGGTGAAACCCCCTGATCAAACTGTATGGTGAAACCCCCTGATCAAATTGTATGGTGAAACCAACTAATCAAACTGTATGGTAAAACCCCCTGATCAAACTGTATGGTGAAACCCCCTGATCAAACTGTATGGTGAAACCCTCTGATCAAACTGTATAGTGAAACCCCCTGATCAAGCTGTCTGGTGAAACCCCCTGATCAAACTGTATGGTGAAATTCCCTGATCAAACTGTATGGTGAAACCCCCTGATCAAACTGTATGGTGAATCCCCCTGATCAAACTGTATGGTGAAACCCCCTGATCAAACTTTATGGTGAAACCCCCTGATCAAATTATGTTGAAACCCCTGATCAAACTGTATGGTGAAACCCCCTGATCAAACTGGTGAAACCCCCTGATCAAACTGTATGGTGAAACCCCCTGATCAAACTGTATGGTGAAACCCCCTGATCACACTATGTTGAAACCCCTGATCAAACTGTATGGTGAAACCCCCTGATCAAACTGTATGAAGAAACCCCCTGATCAAACTATGGTGAAACCCCCTGATCAAACTGTATGGTGAAACCTCCTGATCAGACTATGGTGAAACCCCCTGATCAAACTATGGTGAAACCCCCTGATCAAACTATGGTGAAACCCCCTGATCAAACTGTATGGTGAAACCCCCTGATCAAACTGTATGGTGAAACCCCCTGATCAAGCTGTATGGTGAAACCCCCTGATCAAACTGTATGGTGAAACCCCCTGATCAAACTGTATGGTGAAACCCCCTGATCAAACTGTATGGTGAAGCCCCCTGATCAAACTGTATGGTGAAATCTCCTGATCAAACTGTATGGTGAAACCCCCTGATCAAACTGTTTGGTGAAACCCCCTGATCAAACTATGGTGAAACCCCGTGATCAAACTGTATGGTGAAACCCCCTGATCAAACTATGGTGAAACCCCCTGATCAAACTGTATGGTGAAACCCCCTGATCAAATTGTATGGTGAAACCCCCTGATAAAACTGTATGGTGAAACCCCCTGATCAAACTGTATGGTGAAACCCACTGATCAAACTCTCTGGTGAAACCCCCTGATCAAACTCTCTGGTGAAACCCCCTGATCAAACTATGGTGAAATCCCTGATCAAACTGTATGGTGAAACCCCCTGATCAAACTATGGTGAAACCCCCTGATCAAACTGTATGGTGAAACCCCCTGATCAAACTGTATGGTGAAACCCCCTGATCAAACTGTATGGTGAAACCCCCTGATCAAACTGTATGGTGAAACCCCCTGATCAAACTGTATGGTGAAACCCCCTGATCAAACTGTATGGTGAAACCCCCTGATCAAACTGTATGGTGAAACCCCTGATCAAACTATGGTGAAACCCTCTGATCAACCTGTATGGTGAAACCCCCTGATCAAACTGTATGATGAAACCCCCTGATCAAACTGTATGGTTAAACCCCCTGATCAAACTGTATGGTGAAACCCCCTGATCAAGCTGTATGGTGAAACCTCCTGATCAAACTATGGTGAAACCCCCTGATCAAACTATGGTGAAACCCCCTGATCAAACTGTATGGTGAAATCCCCTGATCAAACTATGGTGAAACCCCCTGATCAAACTGTATGGTGAAACCTCCTGCTCAAACTATGGTGAAACCCCCTGATCAAACTATGGTGAAACCCCCTGATCAAACTGTATGGTGAAACCCCCTGATCAAACTATGGTGAAACCCCCTGATCAAACTGTATGGTGAAACTCCCTGATCAAACTATGGTGAAACCCCCTGATCAAACTGGTGAAACCCCATGATCAAACTGTATGGTGAAACCCCCTGATCAAACTGTATGGTGAAGCCCCCTGATCAAACTGTATGGTGAAATCCCCTGATCAAACTGTATGGTGAAACCCCCTGATCAAACTATGGTGAAACCCCCTGATCAATCTGTATGGTGAAACCCCCTGATCAAACTGTATGGTGAAACCCCCTGATCAAACTGTATGGTGAAGCCCCCTGATCAAACTGTATGGTGAAATCCCTGATCAAACTGTATGGTGAAACCCCCTGATCAAACTGTATGGTGAAACCCCCTGATCAAACTGTATGGTGAAACCCCTGATCAAACTGTATGGTGAAACCCCCTGATCAAACTATGGTGAAACCCCCTGATCAAACTGTATGGTGAAACCAACTAATCAAACTGTATGGTGAAACCCTCTGATCAATCTGTATGGTGAAACCCCCTGATCAAACTGTCTGGTGAAACCCCCTGATCAAACTGTATGGTGAAATCCCCTGATCAAACTGTATGGTGAAATCCCCTGATCAAACTGTATAGTGAAACCCCCTGATCAAACTGTATGGTGAAACCCCCTGATCAAACTGTATGGTGAAACCCCCTGATCAAACTGTATGGTGAAACCCCCTGATCAAACTATGGTGAAACCCCCTGATCAAACTGTATGGTGAAACCAACTAATCAAACTGTATGGTGAAACCCCCTGATCAAACTGTATGGTGAAACCCCCTGATCAAACTGTGTGGTGAAACCCCCTGATCAAACTGTATGGTGAAACCCCCTGATCACACTGTCTGGTGAAACCCCCTGATCAAACTGTATGATGAAATCCCCTGATCAAACTGTATGGTGAAATCCCCTGATCAAACTGTATGGTGAAACCCCCTGATCAAACTGTATGGTGAAACCCCCTGATCAAACTGTATGGTGAAACCCCCTGATCAAACTGTATGATGAAACCAACTAATCAAACTGTATGGTGAAACCCCCTGATCAAACTATGGTGAAACCCCCTGATCAAACTGTATGGTGAAACCCCCTGATCAAACTGTATGGTGAAACCCCCTGATCAAACTGTATGGTGAAACCTCCTGATCAAACTGTATGGTGAAACCCCCTGATCAAACTGTATGGTGAAACCCCCTGATCAAACTGTATGGTGAAACCCCCTGATCAAACTGTATGGTGAAACCCCCTGATCAAACTGTATGGTGAAACCCCCTGATCAAGCTGTATGGTGAAACCCCCTGATCAAACTGTATGGTGAAACCTCCTGATCAAACTATGGTGAAACCCCCTGATCAAACTGTGGTGAAACCCCCTGATCAAACTGTGTGGTGAAACCCCCTGATCAAACTGTATGGTGAAACCCCCTGATCACACTGTCTGGTGAAACCCCCTGATCAAACTGTATGGTGAAATCCCCTGATCAAACTGTATGGTGAAATCCCCTGATCAAACTGTATGGTGAAACCCCCTGATCAAACTGTATGGTGAAACCCCCTGATCAAACTGTATGGTGAAACCCCCTGATCAAACTGTATGATGAAACCAACTAATCAAACTGTATGGTGAAACCCCCTGATCAAACTATGGTGAAACCCCCTGATCAAACTGTATGGTGAAACCCCCTGATCAAACTGTATGGTGAAACCCCCTGATCAAACTGTATGGTGAAACCTCCTGATCAAACTGTATGGTGAAACCCCCTGATCAAACTGTATGGTGAAACCCCCTGATCAAACTGTATGGTGAAACCCCCTGATCAAACTGTATGGTGAAACCCCCTGATCAAACTGTATGGTGAAACCTCCTGATCAAACTATGGTGAAACCCCCTGATCAAACTGTGGTGAAACCCCCTGATCAAACTGTATGGTGAAACCCCCTGATCAAACTGTATGATGAAACCCCCTGATCAAGCTGTATGGTGAAACCCTCTGATCAAACTGTATGGTGAAACCCTCTGATCAAACTATGGTGAAACCCCCTGATCAAACTGTATGATGAAACCCCCCTGATCATATTGTATGGTGAAACCTCCTGATCAAACTGTATGGTGAAACCCCCTGATCAAACTGTATGGTGAAACCCCCTGATCAAACTGTATGATGAAACCCCCCTGATCATATTGTATGGTGAAACCTCCTGATCAAACTGTATGGTGAAACCCCCTGATCAAACTGTATGGTGAAACCCCCTGATCAAACTGTATGATGAAACCCCCTGATCATCTATAGAGATCTAGAAACAATAAACACTAGGGTCAAGTGACTGAATCACATCTTCTTTATTGTTAATCATATATAGTATTTTCTTGTTTTTTAGGATGGATACATATCATTTAGAGAGTTTATCAGTGCTCTGTCTATCACATCAAGAGGATCATTAGATGAGAAGTTAGACTGTAAGTAAATATATGGTTTGCTGTATTAGACTTTCTTTATATGTTCGTACAAAATTTGCGGTCATATAATATTTGGGTCTGTCGATGTCATCGTCATCCATCTGTTGATAGCTGTGGTATTTTTGTGATAACTTTGTACAATTTGGCCGATCCATCTGAATTGTTAATACAGATCCTTGGCACAAAATAAAGGGTGAGATGAGAAATTAGACTGTAAGTAAATGCATGGTTTGTTATAATAGATTTTCTTTCCTCACAATTTTCTAAAGGGAGTGGTTCAATTGGAATTATGACCCATTTTTCCTACTTCTTGAATACTATATACAGTCAGGCCTGTATTAAGAGGTCACCTTTGGGACAAATAAAAGTTGTCTTGTAAGACATGTAAGACAAGAGGTTGAATTCATATAATATTTCTTATGACGGGACAGGAAAAGGGTGACCTTTAAATACAGGTGACTGCTTAATAGAGGTGACCATATAGGCAGGTTTGATTGTATGCTATATAACCAGGTCATCTCTAGATCTGGTATCAGTTGCCTTAATATGCTATGAATATGCACATTTTACAGTTTTCGAAACAGAGTAGTTTCATGGGAGTTATGGCCCTTTCCTAACCTCTTCAATGCTATATTTTAGACTATATGTTCATTCCATATTCTTGTGTAGGCCACTGGTCTTTTCCCTTTTGATGGATATAGGTCATATTTGGTATACTATGAGGATACACATGTCATTGTGATTTTCCAAATGGACCAGTTACTTGAACCCAGTACAAGTATAACCAGATGAACTATCTTTTGATCCTCTAGTTTTTGTCAAATCATTCACCTTGTATCCCTACACAACACAACAGCCTCATCACTACATCCTGTTGTAAAACAGCTGCACAAATCTAGCTATCTGTCAATCAAAGAATTGGCAAATTGGCAACTGAATCTACATGTTTGAATCAGTTTGATTACTTGCTAGAAAGTATAATTATGTAATTAGTTGGTATTTACAGAAACATAACTGGATTCTTTTCTATTTTATAGCAATTACTTTTTATTTGAGATATGGTTAAATATATAATTTAAGTGTAACAAAAAAAGATAAAATAAATATTCCCATTAAAATGTTTTATTGTATTTTTTTCATCATCTTTCCAAAATTTAACACTAATATTTTCTATTAAAGACCATAATTTAGATATTTTTTTCATTTTATAAGGTTTTAAATATAAAATCATAATTTCAAGGCAATTGACATCATCACTTTCATGTCAGTTGTTGGAAATGTAGTGTGATGTATTGGTAAGCTTGCCTACCTTGAGTGTAGTAGATCTTGGTTTCGATTTTCAGTTGGGTCAAACACAGACAGCTTTTAGGGCTAATAAACATATTGCATTGGTCAGTATGTAGCATGGTAGTATTGATAACTCACCTGTCTAAATGTCATGTGAACTTTTGTCATCACTTAAGAGTACATTGTGGGTCTTAATCTTCTCCTCTGAAACCACTGTACCAAATTAAACTAATCTTGACTAGATGGTTCCTGTCAGGTCCCCTTATACAGTAATGTCCAACAGTGTCAACCTCCATTCAAGATGACACCATTGCTAAATATAGTAATTTCTTTAATTATCAATTGCAGTTTCATTGTAAGTCAAAATGAGTTCAAATTTTCACTGCATCATATATGTTCCAAGTTTTTCTGTGAAAATATTTGTTTTACCGATTGATACCGATTATGCAAATTTGTCATATTTTGATAAAAAAAAAACACATTTATAAATCTGCTCCTCAAAACCCACAGAACTGAGCCAAAATTGACCTGGATGGTCCCCTTTCAAAATTGTTTCAAACAGCCCTGCCCCTTTCAAGATGGCCAGTGATACTAAAAATTGAAATTTCTTTAATTGCTCATTACTACTTTTATCAAGTCAAAATGAAGTTAAAATTAAACTGCTACTGATTGTGTAAATTTTGTATATTTGAGAAAAAAATAACAAAATTTCCTTCCCCAGAAACTGTTGTTTCAAATGAAACTAAATTGGACTGGAATTGTCTATGGACGGTCCCCTATCAAAATTGTGTCCAACTTCCCCAACCTCCATCCAAAATGGTCACTATTATTAAAAATAGAAATTCTTTTAATTGACCATTATTGTTTTAAATCAAATTAAGTTCAAATTGAAACTGCAGCTGTATGACAATAAGTAATTCAAAATTTCTTTTTGGTTTCTCCTGGGAGCCTCTAGTTTTGATTTCTCATCACTTTAAAAAAAAAAAAAAAAAAACTCAGCATCATGTAGTGACAATTAGTACTTTCATTCACTTTTCGGTTTTTCTACTTAACCACTTTTAATAATGTGCATCACCTCTATGTTTACATTCATTTCTGGTGCCGTCGTCGTGGTGATCATATGATAGTTGGTGAGGTGTACTGGAGACAACATTATGTGATAAAAGTTTGTCAGTGAATTATAACAGGTTTGTGGGTTTCTCTGGGTACTCTAGTTTCCTCCACCAATAAAGTGGCATTAAACACCATAACCATGACCCCCTATTTTAGATACTTGTTTGAAAAACCAGTTTAACATGTTCATTGCATGTATAATTCAATCTACAACCACCCAACAGTATTCAGGGTTAAGCTGAATGTAGGGCACAAAAAACAAAATTGTTAAGTTGGTTCTTTATTATATGACTAATTACAACAGTGCTATACCTATAGTGTTGAGAAATTCCTTATCGACTGATGATGCATTCACGATCATCAAAAGAAAAATAAGATAATCCATAGTTGGTCAGATTTGATATTCTCTAGATAGCTATGAATTGATAATTAATAATTAAATCTAACGAAAAGATAACTTTCGTAAACATGTAGTGCTAATTACTAATGTTTTGAAATCACGACATATTTCAGTCAAGAAAAGAAGTGTATGGTTCAAGAACGAAGGATGATATACATGTACAGTCAAACCTGCTTTAGTGGCCACCTCTATTAAGTTACAGTTAAACCTGCTTTAGTGACCACCTCTATTAAGTTACAGTTAAACCTGCTTTAGTGACCACCTCTATTAAGTTACAGTTAAACCTGTTTTAGTGACCACCTCTATTAAGTTACAGTTAAACCTGCTTTAGTGACCACCTCTATTAAGTTACAGTTAAACCTGCTTTAGTGACCACCTCTATTAAGTTACAGTTAAACCTGCTTTAGTGGCCACCTCTATTAAGTTACAGTTAAACCTGTTTTAGTGACCACCTCTATTAAGTTACAGTTAAACCTGCTTTAGTGACCACCTCTATTAAGTTACAGTTAAACCTGCTTTAGTGACCACCTCTATTAAGTTACAGTTAAACCTGCTTTAGTGGCCACCTCTATTAAGTTACAGTTAAACCTGTTTTAGTGACCACCTCTATTAAGTTACAGTTAAACCTGTTTTAGTGACCACCTCTATTAAGTTACAGTCAAACCTGCTTTAGTGACCACCTCTATTAAGTTACAGTCAAACCTGCTTTAGTGACCACATCTATTAAGTTACAGTCAAACCTGCTTTAGTGACCACCTCTATTAAGTTACAGTCAAACCTGCTTTAGTGACCACCTCTATTAAGTTACAGTTAAACCTGCTTTAGTGAACACCTCTATTAAGTTACAGTCAAACCTGCTTTAGTGACCACCTCTATTAAGATACAGTTAAACCTGCTTTAGTGACCACCTCTATTAAGTTACAGTCAAACATGCTTTAGTGACCACCTCTATTAAGTTACAGTCAAACCTGCTTTAGTGACTACCTCTATTAAGTTACAGTCAAACCTGCTTTAGTGACTACCTCTATTAAGTTACAGTCAAACCTGCTTTAGTGACCACCTCTATTAAGTTACAGTCAAACCTGCTTTAGTGACCACCTCTATTAAGTTACAGTTAAACCTGCTTTAGTGACCACCTCTATTAAGTTACAGTTAAACCTGCTTTAGTGACCACCTCTATTAAGTTACAGTCAAACCTGCTTTAGTGACCACCTCTATTAAGTTACAGTCAAACCTGTTTTAGTGACCACCTCTATTAAGTTACAGTTAAACCTGTTTTAGTGACCACCTCTATTAAGTTACAGTCAAACCTGCTTTAGTGACCACCTCTATTAAGTTACAGTCAAACCTGCTTTAGTGACCACATCTATTAAGTTACAGTCAAACCTGCTTTAGTGACCACCTCTATTAAGTTACAGTCAAACCTGCTTTAGTGACCACCTCTATTAAGTTACAGTTAAACCTGCTTTAGTGAACACCTCTATTAAGTTACAGTCAAACCTGCTTTAGTGACCACCTCTATTAAGATACAGTTAAACCTGCTTTAGTGACCACCTCTATTAAGTTACAGTCAAACATGCTTTAGTGACCACCTCTATTAAGTTACAGTCAAACCTGCTTTAGTGACTACCTCTATTAAGTTACAGTCAAACCTGCTTTAGTGACTACCTCTATTAAGTTACAGTCAAACCTGCTTTAGTGACCACCTCTATTAAGTTACAGTCAAACCTGCTTTAGTGACCACCTCTATTAAGTTACAGTTAAACCTGCTTTAGTGACCACCTCTATTAAGTTACAGTTAAACCTGCTTTAGTGACCACCTCTATTAAGTTACAGTCAAACCTGCTTTAGTGACCACCTCTATTAAGTTACAGTCAAACCTGCTTTAGTGACCACCTCTACTAAGTTACAGTCAAACCTGCTTTAGTGACCACCTCTATTAAGTTACAGTCAAACCTGCTTTAGTGACCACCTCTATTAAGTTACAGTCAAACCTGCTTTAGTGACCACCTCTATTAAGTTACAGTCAAACCTGCTTTAGTGAACACCTCTATTAAGTTACAGTCAAACCTGCTTTAGTGAACACCTCTATTAAGTTACAGTCAAACCTGCTTTAGTGACCACCTCTATTAAGTTACAGTCAAACCTGCTTTAGTGAACACCTCTATTAAGTTACAGTCAAACCTGCTTTAGTGAACACCTCTATTAAGTTACAGTCAAACCTGCTTTAGTGACCACCTCTATTAAGTTACAGTCAAACCTGCTTTAGTGACTACCTCTATTAAGTTACAGTCAAACCTGCTTTAGTGACCACCTCTATTAAGTTACAGTCAAACCTGCTTTAGTGACCACCTCTATTAAGTTACAGTTAAACCTGCTTTAGTGACCACCTCTATTAAGTTACAGTCAAACCTGCTTTAGTGAACACCTCTATTAAGTTACAGTCAAACCTGCTTTAGTGGCCACCTCTGTTAAGTTACAGTTAAACCTGCTTTAGTATCCACCTCTATTAAGTTACAGTCAAACCTGCTTTAGTGAACATCTCTATTAAGTTACAGTCAAACCTGCTTTAGTGTCCACCTCTATTAAGTTACAGTCAAACCTGCTTTAGTGACCACCTCTATTAAGCCTAGCTGACTACAGTCAAACCTGCTTTAGTGGCCACCTCTATTAAGCAATAACTTGTATTATGTGACCTTAAATTTTATTTTTCCTCACAGTACATTTGATATTAATTAAACCTGTATTTAACAACCAACTGTCTTATGAGACCTTATTTCAATGTTCCATGTGAAGGTCACAAGACAAGTTTGACTGTTATATCCACGTAAGAAGAGGACGTCATTTTCGTAATCGTATGGTAGTTGAATTTACAACTACCTACATTGTATGTAATCAGTGCCTATTTTCACTAATGTTGTGAGTTCGAATCCGGCTCATGGTGAGGTGTACTAGATATAACATTATGTGATAAAGTTTTTCACTGACTTGCGGGGGCCTGGGTGGCTCAATGAGTTAGGTTGTTGGATCTAACAGCTCATACAAGCCTATCACCAATATGGCGTGGGTTCGCACCCAGCTTTCTAAATTACAAAAAAGGGTGCACTTGACTCGCAGCCACAAGTGATAAAGTTTACCAGTTGCTTGTCCATGGTCGGTGGTTCTCTCCAGCTTCCTCCACCACTAAAACTGGTCGCCATGATATAGCTGAAATATTGCTGAAAGTCGCATTAAGCACCAAAATTCAAAATTGAAATTCAGTGACTAGCAGTAGGGCGGTGGCTTTCTCCGGGTACTCTAGTTTCCTCCTCCAATAAAACTGTCCACCATGATGTAACTGAACTATTGTTGAAAGTGGCGTTATTAAACACCATACCCTATCCCTAACCCAATTTGTTACATTGAAATTCCCTTGGAAAACAGAATTATTTACTTGCATTTAACTTGGGGCTTATTTTGTTGTAATTAATCTTGTTCTCAATTAGATAAATACCATGGATCCTTCCACTGTATGAACTTTTGACCATATACAGTACAAAGCTTTATAGTCTCAAATTAATTTACTTTTCTTTAAACACTCATTTGATCTAGATTTTCTTTAAACACTCATTTGATTCAGATTCTCTTTAAGCACTCGTTTCATCCAGTTCAATTCAACTTAAAGGAAATTCATCATTACCCAAGGCTTATTAATCAACTTTCTATAATTATGGCCCGTTTGTTTTACATGTACTTGTACAGTTTGTTGCTATAAAATCTCCAATCCATTACTTCTGCCTTAATTACTCGACATATTTACAACAAGCGATCTTGAATTCTTAAATGTCTAATGGCATATTTCAGGGGCGGATCCAGAATTTCAAGTTAGAGGGGGGGCACACTTTTTTTTTCACGATTTTATGCCAAACAATCATATTTTTTCCAATTTTAGGGGGGCGCATTCTGGGTGCACCCCCCTCCCCCTGGATCCGCCCCTGTATTTGTTTAATGGGCATATTCAATTTCTTCAAGCTCATGGCCAGGTGTACTTGATACAACATTATGTGATAAAGTTGTCATTGACTTGCGATTTCTCCGTGTACTCCAGTTCCCTCAACCAATAAAACTGACTACCATGATATAGCTGTGATATTATTGAAAGTGGGGTTAAACACCATAAACCTAACCTCTCCCCCCCCCCCCCCCCCCCCTCAATTTTCTTTAAATTATAATTTGTATGAAAGTAAGTTGGTTATGAAAAGAAAGCTGAAACATTAATGGTCAACAATTCACCAAAATCAACAAAATAAACAACCAACCCTTACCTCAATTCTCTGAACAAAATAAACAACCAACCCTTACCTCAATTCTCTGAACAAAATAAACAACCAACCCTTACCTCAATTCTCTGAACAAAATAAACAACCAACCCTTACCTCAATTCTCTGAACAAAATAAACAACCAACCCTTACCTCAATTCTCTGAACAAAATAAACAACCAACCCTTACCTCAATTCTCTGAACACAATAAAAAGACCATGACATTTGTGGATGGAAATCCAGGTCCTGATTTGAGACAGGCACAAAAATGTAGCAGGATTAAACCGGTTAATGAGATCCGTCATGTTCTTGATAACTGGATCTCTAAGACAAGACAGATATACTGACTAGCAAGAAATAACCTGTACAAATTTGCTTCCTCTTAATTTTTGATAGAATTCACCAAAAATTTACTTTAATAAGGAGATTTTTTTAAATATATAAAAATAGTCTTACATGAAACATAAGAAAATATTTTGATGTTGTGAATAGTTAAGTCCCCTGACTGTATATGATGATGTGAGAAAATTTATCGGAAACTCGTTCAAAAATTGAAAGTTAAGGAACTGTGCTTTTATTGGACTTCTTCGTCTAATGGATACTAGTCCCCCTCTTATAAGACCATCCTTTCCACAATGAAAATAAATCCTTATAAGAGGAGGTGGCCTCTTTTGAGAGGGTCAATTTACTACTATTTTATTATCTCACTGCATCTGAAGCCTGGCATGATAATGTGGATGGCATATGGTGGGAGGGGCCTTATAAAAAGGAGATTTCAGTATTGTATATATCATGAGATGTTGACTGATAACCACAACTGAGAGGACCATTGTGGTCGTGATCGTATGATAGTTGGATTCACAACTACATATGCATTCAGTGCCTATCACCACTAAGGTTGTGAGTTCAAATACCACTCATGATGAGGTGTACAAGATATAACTGAAATATTTTTTAGAATGGTGTTAAACACCATAAACCTCTCCCTCCCCCCACCACCACCACCCACAGAACTGATAGCTTAAAAGGAGAGGTAAGACAGTCTCTAGCTTGTTAATTAGAGATACTCTGAACTTGTAGCCGAAAAACACTACAAAATTAGCTAAGAAATGACATCTGGATTATTATTTGAAAAGCTGTGTTAAATACGATATATACTGGTATGTAGGTGGAAATCAGAAGTGGCTAATAATTATGTCCTCAGACTGTACATCTAAAATGTTTTCTTGTTAAAAACAACAATTCTTTATCATTTGTTTTTATCTTCCAAAAGCCTTGAACACACATGAGATTTACAGGACAAAGAAAAAAGAAAATCTAAGATATTAGTTGTCATTGATACGTTTATAACAATCGTAATTCTAAATCTCCTTATAATGCTGATTATTGTGAGAACGTTTCAGCCCGAGAAAATGTAATTACCTCCCTTGAGGATGAAGATCATCTTTACAGGATTAATTTATGATGTACATGTATATATCCATGAGGCTCCTGAGGAAATCTTTATTTTAGTTTTCCAATTTTTTATTTCTGACTCAAGTCTTGCACTTAATTTGAATTTCTACCTAAAATTTTAGGATTGTATTTGGAAATTGACCAATCAAATTATTGATTTTGTGTCTTATCATCATTATCTGTATCTGTAACTGTGGTCATTGCTATGTGCTACATTTTTCTTCTCCACTCTGTACTACATTGTTCTTCTCCACTATGTGCTACATTGTTCTTCTCCACTATGTGCTACATTGTTCTTCTCCACTCTGTGCTACATTTTTCTTCTCCACTCTGTACTACATTGTTCTTCTCCACTATGTGCTACATTGTTCTTCTCCACTATGTGCTACATTGTTCTTCTCCACTATGTGCTACATTGTTCTTCTCCACTATGTGCTACATTGTTCTTCTCCACTATGTGCTACATTTTTCTTCTCCACTCTGTACTACATTGTTCTTCTCCACTATGTGCTACATTGTTCTTCTCCACTATGTGCTACATTGTTCTTCTCCACTCTGTGCTACATTTTTCTTCTCCACTCTGTACTACATTGTTCTTCTCCACTATGTGCTACATTGTTCTTCTCCACTATGTGCTACATTGTTCTTCTCCACTATGTGCTACATTGTTCTTCTCCACTATGTGCTACATTGTTCTTCTCCACTATGTGCTACATTTTTCTTCTCCACTATGTGCTACATTATTCTTCTCCACTCTGTGCTACATTTTTCTTCTCCACTCTGTACTACATTGTTCTTCTCCACTATGTGCTACATTGTTCTTCTCCACTATGTGCTACATTGTTCTTCTCCACTATGTGCTACATTGTTCTTCTCCACTATGTGCTACATTGTTCTTCTCCACTATGTGCTACATTGTTCTTCTCCACTATGTGCTACATTGTTCTTCTCCACTATGTGCTACATTGTTCTTCTCCACTATGTGCTACATTGTTCTTCTCCACTATGTGCTACATTGTTCTTCTCCACTGTGTGCTACATTGTTCTTCTCCACTATGTGCTACATTGTTCTTCTCCACTCTGTACTACATTGTTCTTCTCCACTATGTGCTACATTGTTCTTCTCCACTATGTGCTACATTGTTCTTCTCCACTGTGTGCTACATTGTTCTTCTCCACTATGTGCTACATTGTTCTTCTCCACTATGTGCTGCATTGTTCTTCTCCACTGTGTGCTACATTGTTCTTCTCCACTATGTGCTACATTGTTCTTCTCCACTCTGTACTACATTGTTCTTCTCCACTATGTGCTACGTTGTTCTTCTCCACTATGTGCTACATTATTCTTCTCCACTATGTGCTACATTGTTCTTCTCCACTATGTGCTACATTGTTCTTCTCCACTATGTGCTACATTGTTCTTCTCCACTATGTGCTACATTGTTCTTCTCCACTATGTGCTACATTGTTCTTCTCCACTATGTGCTACATTGTTCTTCTCCACTGTGTGCTACATTGTTCTTCTCCACTGTGTGCTACATTGTTCTTCTCCACTATGTGCTACATTGTTCTTCTCCACTATGTGCTACATTGTTCTTCTCCACTATGTGTTACATTGTTCTTCTCCACTATGTGCTACATTGTTCTTCTCCACTATGTGCTACATTGTTCTTCACCACTATGTGCTACATTGTTCTTCACCACTATGTGCTACATTGTTCTTCTCCACTCTGTACTACATTGTTCTTCTCCACTATGTGCTACATTGTTCTTCTCCACTATGTGCTACATTGTTCTTCTCCACTCTGTACTACATTGTTCTTCTCCACTATGTGCTACATTGTTCTTCTCCACTGTGTGCTACATTGTTCTTCTCCACTATGTGCTACATTGTTCTTCTCCACTGTGTGCTACATTGTTCTTCTCCACTATGTGCTACATTGTTCTTCTCCACTGTGTGCTACATTGTTCTTCTCCACTCTGTACTACATTGTTCTTCTCCACTATGTGCTACATTGTTCTTCTCCACTATGTGCTACATTGTTCTTCACTATGTGCTACATTGTTCTTCACCACTATGTGCTACATTGTTCTTCTCCACTATGTGCTACATTGTTCTTCTCCACTGTGTGCTACATTGTTCTTCTCCACTATGTGCTACATTGTTCTTCTCCACTCTGTACTACATTGTTCTTCTCCACTATGTGCTACATTGTTCTTCTCCACTGTGTGCTACATTGTTCTTCTCCACTGTGTGCTACATTGTTCTTCTCCACTGTGTGCTACATTGTTCTTCTCCACTGTGTGCTACATTGTTCTTCTCCACTATGTGCTACATTGTTCTTCTCCACTGTGTGCTACATTGTTCTTCTCCACTATTTGCTACATTGTTCTTCTCCACTATGTGCTACATTGTTCTTCTCCACTATGTGCTACATTGTTCTTCTCCACTATGTGCTACATTGTTCTTCTCCACTGTGCTACATTGTTCTTCTCCACTATGTGCTACATTGTTCTTCTCCACTGTGTGCTACATTGTTCTTCTCCACTATGCGCTACATTGTTCTTCTCCACTATGTGCTACATTGTTCTTCTCCACTATGTGCTACATTGTTCTTCTCCACTATGTGTTACATTGTGCTTCTCCACTATGTGCTACATTGTTCTTCTCCACTATGTGCTACATTGTTCTTCTCCACTATGTGCTACATTGTTCTTCTCCACTATGTGCTACATTCTTCTCCACTATGTGCTACATTGTTCTTCTCCACTATGTGCTGCATTGTTCTTCTCCACTATGTGCTGCATTGTTCTTCTCCACTATGTGCTACATTGTTCTTCTCCACTATGTGCTACATTGTTCTTCTCCACTATGTGCTACATTGTTCTTCTCCACTATGTGCTACAGTGTTCTTCCCCACTATGTGCTACATTGTTCTTCTCCACTGTGTGCTACATTGTTCTTCTCCACTATGTGCTACATTGTTCTTCCCCACTGTGTGCTACATTGTTCTTCTCCACTGTGTGCTACATTGTTCTTCTCCACTATGTGCTACATTGTTCTTCTCCACTATGTGCTACATTGTTCTTCTCCACTGTGCTACATTGTTCTTCTCCACTGTGCTACATTGTTCTTCTCCACTGTGCTACATTGTTCTTCCCCACTGTGTGCTACATTGTTCTTCTCCACTATGTGCTACATTGTTCTTCTCCACTATGTGCTACATTGTTCTTCTCCACTGTGTGCTACATTGTTCTTCTCCACTATGTGCTACATTGTTCTTCTCCACTATGTGCTACATTGTTCTTCTCCACTATGTGCTACATTGTTCTTCTCCACTATGTGCTACATTGTTCTTCCCCACTATGTGCTACATTGTTCTTCTCCACTATGTGCTACATTGTTCTTCTCCACTATGTGCTACATTGTTCTTCTCCACTATGTGCTACATTGTTCTTCTCCACTATGTGCTACATTGTTCTTCTCCACTATGTGCTACATTGTTCTTCTCCACTCTGTGCTACATTGTTCTTCTCCACTCTGTACTACATTGTTCTTCTCCACTCTACTACATTGTTCTTCTCCACTATGTGCTACATTGTTCTTCTCCACTATGTGCTACATTGTTCTTCTCCACTGTGTGCTACATTGTTCTTCTCCACTATGTGCTACATTGTTCTTCTCCACTCTACTACATTGTTCTTCTCCACTATGTGCTACATTGTTCTTCTCCACTGTGTGCTACATTGTTCTTCTCCACTATGTGCTACATTGTTCTTCTCCACTATGTGCTACATTGTTCTTCTCCACTGTGTGCTACATTGTTCTTCCCCACTGTGTGCTACATTGTTCTTCTCCACTGTGTGCTACATTGTTCTTCTCCACTGTGTGCTACATTGTTCTTCCCCACTGTGTGCTACATTGTTCTTCTCCACTATGTGCTACATTGTTCTTCTCCACTCTGTGCTACATTGTTCTTCTCCACTCTGTGCTACATTGTTCTTCTCCACTCTGTACTACATTGTTCTTCTCCACTATGTGCTACATTGTTCTTCTCCACTATGTGCTACATTGTTCTTCTCCACTGTGTGCTACATTGTTCTTCTCCACTATGTGCTACATTGTTCTTCCCCACTGTGTGCTACATTGTTCTTCCCCACTGTGTGCTACATTGTTCTTCTCCACTATGTGCTACATTGTTCTTCCCCACTGTGTGCTACATTGTTCTTCTCCACTCTTTGCTACATTGTTCTTCTCCACTCTGTGCTACATTGTTCTTCTCCACTATGTGCTACATTATTCTTCTCCACTATGTGCTACATTGTTCTTCTCCACTATGTGCTACATTGTTCTTCTCCACTATGTGCTACATTGTGCTTCTCCACTATGTGCTACATTGTTCTTCTCCACTATGTGCTACATTGTTCTTCTCCACTATGTGCTACATTGTTCTTCTCCACAATGTGCTACATTGTTCTTCTCCACTATGTGCTACATTGTTCTTCTCCACTATGTGCTACATTGTTCTTCTCCACTATGTGCTACATTATTCTTCTCCACTATGTGCTACATTGTTCTTCTCCACTATGTGCTACATTGTTCTTCTCCACTATGTGCTACATTGTTCTTCTCCACTATGTGCTACATTGTTCTTCTCCACTCTGTGCTACATTGTTCTTCTCCACTATGTGCTACATTGTTCTTCCCCACTATGTGCTACATTGTTCTTCTCCACTATGTGCTACATTGTTCTTCTCCACTGTGTGCTACATTGTTCTTCTCCACTATGTGCTACATTGTTCTTCTCCACTATGTGCTACATTGTTCTTCCCCACTATGTGCTACATTGTTCTTCTCGACTCTGTGCTACATTGTTCTTCTCCACTATGTGCTACGTTGTTCTTCCCCACTATGTGCTACATTGTTCTTCTCCACTATGTGCTACATTGTTCTTCTCCACTATGTGCTACATTGTTCTTCTCCACTATGTGCTACATTGTTCTTCTCCACTATGTGCTACATTGTTCTTCTCCACTATGTGCTACATTGTTCTTCTCCACTATGTGCTACATTGTTCTTCTCCACTATGTGCTACATTGTTCTTCACCACTATGTGCTACATTGTTCTTCTCCACTATGTGCTACATTGTTCTTCACCACTATGTGCTACATTGTGCTTCTCCACTATGTGCTACATTGTTCTTCTCCACTATGTGCTACATTGTTCTTCTCCACTATGTGCTACATTGTTCTTCTCCACTATGTGCTATATTGTTTTTCTCCACTGTGTGCTACATTGTTCTTCTCCACTATGTGCTACATTGTTCTTCTCCACTATGTGCTACATTGTTCTTCTCCACTATGTGCTACATTGTTCTTCTCCACTGTGTGCTACATTGTTCTTCTCCACTATGTGCTACATTGTTCTTCTCCACTATGTGCTACATTGTTCTTCTCCACTGTGTGCTACATTGTTCTTCCCCACTATGTGCTACATTGTTCTTCTCCACTGTGTGCTACATTGTTCTTCCCCACTGTGTGCTACATTGTTCTTCTCCACTATGTGCTACATTGTTCTTCTCCACTATGTGCTACATTGTTCTTCTCCACTATGTGCTACATTGTTCTTCTCCACTGTGTGCTACATTGTTCTTCTCCACTGTGTGCTACATTGTTCTTCTCCACTATGTGCTACATTGTTCTTCCCCACTGTGTGCTACATTGTTCTTCTCCACTATGTGCTACATTGTTCTTCTCCACTCTGTGCTACATTGTTCTTCTCCACTCTGTGCTACATTGTTCTTCTCCACTCTGTACTACATTGTTCTTCTCCACTATGTGCTACATTGTTCTTCTCCACTGTGTGCTACATTGTTCTTCTCCACTATGTGCTACATTGTTCTTCTCCACTCTGTGCTACATTGTTCTTCTCCACTGTGTGCTACATTGTTCTTCTCCACTGTGTACTACATTGTTCTTCTCCACTATGTGCTACATTGTTCTTCTCCACTATGTGCTACATTGTTCTTCTCCACTATGTGCTACATTGTTCTTCTCCACTATGTGGTACATTGTTCTTCTCCACTATGTGCTACATTGTTCTTCTCCACTATGTGCTGCATTGTTCTTCTCCACTATGTGCTACATTGTTCTTCTCCACTAAGCCATATAGGAGTACACAATACTCAGAATCAGTCAGCTAGAACTATAAAAAATCCAACCAAGCGTGTTGTTCTAGTACAAATTTGACATCATCATTCTCTTATTAAATATTTAACTTTTTCTGGTTATTACATGACTGAAGTAATGCTCACTTGGTGCTAAGCACAAATCACTTACTCACTCACTTAGATAATAAACTGTTCACATGTCCATCTTCTCAAAAACTTCACTCGGCCAGGGGAGCTGTCGTGGTCGTACTAGTATGGTAGTTGAATTTATAACTACCTATGCATTCAGTGCCCATCACTGCTAAAGTTGTTAGTTCAAATCCTGGTCAGGTGAGGTGTACTCTATACAACAATATGTGATAAAGTTTGTCAGTGTATTGTGGCAGGTTGATGGTTTTCTGCAGGTCCTCTGGTTTCCTCCACCAATAAAACTGACCATCACGATTTAACTGTAATATTGTTAAGACTGACATTTAACACCAAACCCCTAATCCTTAATGTGGGAGTGAACCCTGAACAGTTATAGTGAATCCCTACCCTCATGGATAATAGTTACCAAGGTGTTTAAGGAACCTAAGCACTTGACTTGGGTATCTTGACATGCACATTTATCATTGGTCAGAAGTCAACAACGTTATTATAAAAAAAAAACATTTCGTAACAAGCAAGTGTTCTTTAATGGAGTAGAATTTGTCAGTAATTAAATTTACAATAATGTAGGCTTTGTGGAGTCTCAGCTGGCATCCTAATAGTAATCACAACGCTGTCGTACTATTACTTAACCTAATCAATGGAAAATATTAAGACTTTGTTAGGATTTATGAGAGGTCAGGCTCCTTTTCAGTTTTGATTTTGAGAATTTTCGCATTTTTCATCCACAGTTGGTTTTTAACAATATTCATTCTAGAAAAGCATAAATGGTATATAATATACAAAGATCACAGAATATGGATATAGAAACAAGCTGAAAGCTCATGCTAATCCATCTCCAAATGTATGGGACTTTATTACAAAATTATTATTTCTGCTATACTTGTGTTGTACAATAATCTAAGAGAGCTTTGACCAAATCATTTCAATTTTTTTTATATTGTTAGGAAATATGAGTGGAGGCTCTAATTCGATTTTGACGAATCAAATATGCTGTTTCATCTACTTTACAATGAACGTTTCTGACCTCTATACGAACATATGATGTATAATGGTGTGACCCTAAATGGAGTTTCCTCAGATTCCCCCCACGCCGCGACATATCAGGTGAGCAAGTGAGAGATGTGATTTTATAAAATCACCTTGCATTATTGACATGACTGGAAGAAAATGAATGATAAAAACAGACTTCATGCTAACCCAGGGCCTATGAGAGAGGGGTTCAACCGGTACATTGGTCCGGGGCCCAGAGAGCCAAGAAGGGGCCTGTGAATCTCTGAAGGGCCCTGTAGCCTTAGTCATAGACATTTTATTTTGATAGTTTGGTATTTTCAACTATTTTTAGTTTATTTAGAAAAATAGTTATGTAACACTCACTAAAGACTTCTGGCCCAAAGCAGTCTTGTTCCACCCTGCAAAATTTCTCTTGGAGGCCCTGTGCTAACCCACTTGCCTGAAGCCTGGGACAAGTAAAACTGGATTCGGACATGTGAAAATTATGAAAGAATTTGTTTGAATAAATAGAAAATTTTCCTAATTTTGGCTTTTGGGCACGTAGGTGAAAATAATAAAGACAAAGACTGTTAAAAAGATTAGGGAGAGAAAATGTCATTCATGTGGTAGATTTTTTATTAAAATTGACAGACAATAACAAGAGACACAGGAAATTATTGAGACGACAGAAAAAAAAAACAACATAAAAAAGTAGAGGGGGGTATATATCTTTCATGTAGGAGATTTTAAGACTGACATACGATATAATAAGAAACACAGACACAATGTTACAGGATCCTGGAAGGCATTTAACCAGGTCATTCTTAGAAAAGCCATTTTATCAAATTATTTTTACTAGAATTTACGTAGATATCTGATGCCTACAGCTAGATATAGGATAGTCCTGTAATATATATCTATTATCTTCTGATATTTTATTTCGTTAAAAGACGTCACGTTTTTTTTTTTTATAACAGAATGGGAATCAAAATGGTCAGGCTTTAGTAAGGTTGCTTTTAATTTGTGGTGAAAACATATAAAAAGTAGATATTAATATATATTAAGTTATAGGAAAACAATTTTTTACAAAAGTGTAGTTAGAGCATGTATTTAATCAATTTTACTAAAAAAAATCAATTTTGTTTTTGTTTTTCTTTTTGAAAGATCAGTCATATCTTCTGCAAATATGAATATTAATATGAACAGATAGTCTAACTAGCACATCTAAATATAAAGGATTTTTTTGTGTGAAAACAATATAAATGGACGACCATGTTACTGTTACCGGTAGTTAAAATAGACATAATGATAAGAGAGTTTAAACAGTGATGGTCAATAATTCCACCAATATCAACAAAACGTACAATCTCCTTTAAACTGTAAGAGGCCATCGTGGTCGTGGTCTTATGGTAGTTGGATTTACAACTACCTGTGCAATCAGAGTCT